>BSBK01001417.1:0-440000 GCA_027943335.1 Chamaecyparis obtusa
ATATATATACATATATTATATATACATACATATATATATATATGTATATATATATATATATATATATACTTATATATATTATATATATATACATATATATATATATGTATGTATATATATATATGTATATATATATAATGTATGTATATATATATGTATAGATATATGTATATATGTATATATATATATTAATATATATATATATATATATATATATATATATGTATAGATATGTGTGTGTGTATATATATATATATATACATACATACATACATACATACATACATACATACATACATACATACATACATACATACATACATACATACATACATACATATATATATATAATATATATATATATATATATATATATATATATATATATATATATATATATATATATATATATATATATATATATCTATGTATGTATGTATATATATATATGTATGTATGTATGTATATATATATATATATATATATATATATATATATATATATATATATATGTATGTATCTATATATATATATATATATATATATATATATATATGTATGTATATATATATATAGATATATGTATATATAAATACATATATATATATATATGACCCTTTTAAGGAAGGATTAATACCATAAACTTAAAAAAATTAAAATAAATAAATAAATTTATTTTACCCCATGTGACCTAACCCTAATGGTGAGCAAAAGAGGGGGGGGGGCATGTGGCTTCCGCCACAGCCATGAATTGTGGTGATGCCACAAAGTGGCCGCCATAGCCGTGGCCAAAGCCACGACTGTGGTAAGCCACATGGTGGCCACCACAGTCGCGGGCAAGCTCGCAGGTCTGTGGCTTCGCCACTAGGGTTGTGGTGAATGGGGAATGGGTGTGGGTTACAGCCCAACCCATAACCCCCTTTTGCATACCTTTATTTTAAAAAAAAAAAAATTATTTTTGTTAACAAAAAAAATATACTGCATTTAAATTTTATCAATAGGATTTAAAAATAAAAGAAGATAATATAGATCATTTATCTTGTAGTGGCTAGCCATTTCTTTATGCTGGCAAAAAAATGTATATATAAACATATATATATATATAAACACATATACACAGCATGTGTATATGTAGATAAATATATTTTATATATGAAACTTGAACCTCCATGATGGGCTTCCCAAGCTCACCTGCAACAAAAAAAAATTAAAGGAAAATGGTCAAACCCATGTAGGGTTTGGTGGAAGAGAGAAACGGGAGAAAAATGGAGAAATGGGGGAGCTTTTTAGGAGATGTCATTTTGACCCTAACCCTAATTTCAAAATTAGGGTTAGGGCAAAAGGGAGTCAACCCCAATTTGACTCCCCATTTATTTTTCACTCTTTTCTTTTAAGTTTGTTTTTAATTATTTTGTCTATTTTATTTGGCGTTCTTATTACTTTTTTTTTTAATTGAGTTTTAATTAAATTTTGGGTGGGTAAATGAAAAAGGACATTTCCCACTAGGGATTATGTTGAGTGATTTCAGTTAAAAAAATAAATAAATCATCCACTTAAATTTTTTATTGATCCAATAAACATTAATGAAAATCGATCATTTTATTTTCAAGAGGAATAATATAATTTAGTCAAATTTTAGGAACGGCCATGTTTAAGAATTGATAGTTTAACGAAAATAATTATTTATCTTATGGACATTTAAAGAAAACTTAAGGAATATTAAACGAATAATAATTTTTGATGTGATTAAATTTTATTGTAGAAATTATAATTAATTAGAGTTAACTTTGGATTAGTAAAAACATAATTGAAAAGGGTACTAATGAAATTATTTAATTAAGATCTATATTGGAGTTTTTGTTAGTTAAATTTACATTAAAGTTTAAGTTTGACTTTAATCAACGCCTTATTAAACGCACGACGACTGTGGGTTTAATTTCATTAAGATAATCAATAAAGTGTAACCAGGCTTAGAAATTTTAGTGGAAGTGGGAAACGTATACATTATGAAGTTATTATCATACAATCAAAATTAAACAGATTAACCCTTTTATTGTTTGACTAAGCTAGTTATCCTAGTTGTATGTTGACTTTTTTTCGTACAAGGGATGTTGGCGAGACAAAGACCCCTCGTTGGGATTCCACTCAAATGATCATAAGCTTAACCACCCTTTAGTATTTCAAAATTTCCATGGAGTCAACCGTAACTTTAAACATTTAATAATATTATAACCTTTTAAAAAAAAAATTGGTGTGTTTTGCCTATTAAAATTATGGGCATGACATGTTGATGCATTGGTAGTGTCGGCAAGTTCCCTACATCCCATGGAGGGATAAAAATTTAAAAAATTCTCAGTAGAACTCATCACAGCTCCTACAATTCTGGATAACATCACTAATTTTTAAGTATTCCATGATGATCAATAAATACTCAAGTTCATCATGAATGCTAGAGTCTTTGAGAAGCAAGTAATTGATGAAGAAATTGAAGGAAAAGAGGAACTTGATGACCTCTGAATACTAAACTTAAAAACTAACTCCATTCCTAAAGGAATGGTGGCATTAGAAAGAATTTTTGACAAAGATGATGTTTCTCGAGAAAAAAGAACCCCAATAATAGGGGGTGATTATTGTGAGATATATAAATTGGGTACCAATGATGAACCAAGGGAGGTCCATGTTGGGAAGATTGGTACTGATGAAGAGAAACAACAGATGGTCCAGTTGCTTAAACAATATAAAGATGTTATAGCATGGAGCTATGAAGATCTCAAAACTTATGACCAATTAGTTATCATGCATAATATACCACTGAACCCAGGTGCAAAACCTTTCCACCAAAGGCAGAGACCAATCAATCTGGTAATTGAGCCAGTGATACAAAAAGAGATACAAAAAATTCTTGATGCAAGGATCATTTTCCCCATCTAATATTTGACTTGGGTTGCAAACTTAGTTCTCGTGAGAAAGAAGAATGCAGAATTCAGGTTGTGTGTGGATTTTTGCAATCTCAACAGATCATCTCAAAAGGACAATTACCCATTGTCCTCCCTCAATGAAGTGTTGCCGATAGTAAATGGTTCACAAATGATGTCCTTTCTCTATGGTTATTCTAGATACAACCAAGTTATGGTGAAATAAAAAGATAGACTGAAAATGACATTCACTACCAAATGGGGAAATTTTTCTTATCGTTGCATGCCATTCGGGTTAATTAGTGCTGGAGCTATTTTCAACGTGTGATGGACAAGAAATTTAAAGGCCTCGTGAACAAGTGCATTTTTATTTACATGGACGACCTCACCATGTTTTCAAGAAACCGTGCTAATAATATTGATGATTTACGCAAAGTTTTGAAAAGATGTTGAAGTTATGGAATATCACTAAACCCTAAAAAATATGTCTTCGAGGTAACCCAAGGTAAGTTGTTGGGGCACATCATATCAGAGACTAGGATCTCTATAGATCCTAAAAGAATTTAAGCCATCCTTAAGTTGGTCCCACCTAACAGCAGGAAGGAATTAAAATCTTTTTTCAGAAAGATCAATTTTGTCAGGAAATTCATTAGTGGATTTGCAGAGATAGTCTGCCCATTGAATGATATGCTAAAAAAGGAGGCCAAGATTGAATGGAGCACTCCATTTAAGGAATCCTTTGAGTAAATTAAAACATCCATTGCCATCATCCAGTCTTAGTTATTCCACATTACACTCTACCATTTAAGGTCTAATCATTCACGTCAAAACATTCATGTGTTGGTATTCTTACACAAAAGAAGAATGAAGAGGATGAGATACCAATAGCTTTCATGAGTTTCCCTCTAAAAAATTTTGAGCTCAAATATCCAAACCTAGACAAACAATCATTTTCTCTGGTAAAATTTGTTAAGAAATTTTGACATTACATCCTCAAAAGAAAAGTTATAGCTATTGTTTTTGATCCCACATTTAAATCCATGTTGATGAAAAATTAATTAGTTGAATGAAGAGGGAAATGGATGGTTATCTTGTAAGAGTTTGATCTTGAGATTCAGCCCATGAAACTAGTGAGAGTCCAAGGTCTAACGAAAATGATAACTGAGATAGAGAAGGGTCTGGTATGTCAAGCATACACTAATCAGTGGGTTATAAATGATACTTGGTACTAGGAAGTTGTTTACTCAATGTCCCAAATGACTAAATGGTTCCCAAAGGAGAGCCCTGAGGATTAATACTAGCTCCTACTTGTTGAAGAATGGAAAGCTTTACAAACACAACTATGATGGGTTGTACCTAAGGTTTCTGGATAGGACATAGGCTAAACAAATCCTTACTAATTTTCATGATAAATATGGAATGGGCCATGGGTCCATTGAAGCCACTGCACACCAAATATTAAGATTTGGATATTACTGGCCAACTTTTTTCAAAGATACAAATAAACATGTGTGCTCTTGTCATATGTGTCAGACCAGTGCTACCCATAAAAGGCATCCCACTATGTCCATGTAACCAGTTTATGAGGTACATATATTTTCCCTATGGGGCCTATATTTTGTTGCAATGATTAACCCCCATTCCTCAATAGGTCATAAGTACATCTTGATAGCAACAGACTACTGGACATGATGGATGGAGGCTCAAGTTTTAAAAAATTACACCACTGAAGTATTAACCAAATTTTTAAAGGAGTACATCATAACACAATTTGGCATACCTTTCTTTCTAATATGTGATAATGTGCCTTCTTTCTCATCCACATTTCTCATGTAATGGGCTTTCGAAAATCAAGTAATTGTTAAATTCTCATCTAATTATTATATGCAAGGAAATAAAGTTGCAAAATCAATGAATAAGAATTTAAAGATGGTAACAAACACCTTTCAGATGACAATCCTCGGGGTTGGCACACATAGTTGAAATATACCTTATGGATTGAATGAGTGAGGATAAAAAAATTCCGTAGGGACTTTCCCATACCAATTGGTCTACGGATTGCAACCTATTTTTCGTATGAACTTGAAGATACCAATTTTGAAATTCATGGGCCAATATATAAAAGGTGAGGATAGGGTATAGATTCAACTCATGAACCTTTTATACCTAGAATAAAAAAGATCTATGGCCTTAGAACACATGTCCAGGCACCAAGCTATTGTCAAGTGTTGGTTTGAAAAGAGAGATATTGTTAAAGTCTTTAGGATTTATGACTTAGTCCTAATGTGAGACAAAGAAAAGGAGAAGCCAGATAGCAACACCAAGTTTTAACAACTTTGGGTTGGCATGTATCAAATAATAGAAATCCTGGGAGAAAATAATTTTAGGATCGGTTCTCTAGAAGGAGAATTGGTTCTATTTCCTATCAATGGCCAATTCCTCAAACATTATTTTGGGGCCTTAAGAAAATAATCCACCCTTGTATTATATTAGTTTAGACCTTTCATTTTTATTTCTTTCTTTTGTTTTGGGTCATGTGTCAATTTTTTTTAGTCAAGGCTTCTTTCAAGAAACTAGGTACAGTAATAAAAAATGGTGGTTCTTTTCACTAGCAATCAAACTTATTTACGAAGTTGATCATCCTCAACACAATACACATTTTAAAATGATTCTAGAATTATTGTTTTCTTGGGAAAAAGTATCATCTAGAAGTGATCAAGGTCCATAGATTATGGATGATGTCAAAACTCTAAACCTTTCTTCATCTAAATCTTGACAAAACAACAAGGTTAAAAGGAGGAATGCAAAAGATGAATGCCAAAAAATATTGAAGGATTAGAATCCAAAATTCTTGGGTAGCACACCTAATCTCTTCCCACATTATAAAAAAAATCAATAAATGGTCCATATGTTAAAGTGACACGGCCTAAATTCTACTTTGAGCATATCAAAGCATGCTCAAATGAAATGGCTGAAGAAACTTATTTAGAACACAAATGCAAAAAATGTAGTCTAAAGACCCCTATGGAAAGCTAGTAACTTCAAAATCTTGTCAAAAGAAAGAGAATGGTGACTCTAGAAACCTCTACTGGGGCTATGAATGCGTAACTAGCAGTAGAGCAAGGTTAGACAGAATTTGGTCGAGTTATTTTCTATGGGTAGGGGTTAGTTCTAGTTAATTTTTGGATCCAAAAAACCTTCATTAAGGCATCGAAGGAATTAACACACATACACACACTAGAAGTGATAGCCAAGGTCTTTAAATTTTGATCGTTGATGAGGGGTTACTTCCATAGATGACAATTATGTTCATTTTATTGCAAGACATGGTCCTTTTGGAATTTTGCTGAAAAACAAATGTCTTGGTTATTTCTTCCTTTCATCAGGGCTATTTGTTGTGGGTCCACAACACACACCCCTATTTGGCCACTTGGCCAAGGGCCCCCCCCCCCCTTTTTTTTCTTGTTTTTTCCCCCTCGGGCCTTTTTGGTTTTTGGTCTTGTCTCTTTTTTTGTTGTTTTTTCCAGCAAGCATCTTTCCAAAGAAAAAACTAGGGTTTTTTCAGACTTTCTAACTTTCTCAACTTTTTGGACCTCTAAAAGTTCGAAGCTCTAAAATCTCTCATGTCAGCAAGCTCAGCTTTTTCTCCTTTTTCACTTTTGGACTTGCTAGGTTTTCAGACCTTCAAAATTCCAAAATCTTGAAACCCCTACAACAAAGTTTCAAAATTTTGGTTCTTCAGCATTTCAAATGGCTGAGGTTCCTCGGATCTTTGAAATTCTAAAACATCAAAACCCCGAGGCTCTAACACCGCAAAGAAGGTTGTTGATGTCATCTTCCATCAGGGGTATATAAATTATGATCGAGCTAGTCTTTTTGTCATTCAACATCTTAGGTTTTCAAGCATTTTGTGGGGTGATTTATTAAGAGCACCTAAGCATTCAGCCTATATGATTTCTTCACCTCACCAAAGCTTCTTCGATCATCTTTCACTTCCACCCTTGTTTTCTTTCATGGTTAGGGTTTGGTTTTTCTTTTTTTATGGTCATTTTGTTGTGTTTCTTTGTTTTTTAGGTCTAGGTTTTCTTTTTTTTCATCTTTAAGTTTAGGGTTTCAGGTTTTCTTCTTGGTTTGTGTTGGTTCATTGGTTAGGCTCACTCTCAAGCTCATTTTCACCCCCCTTTCTTCAGTACATGAATGTCTGAAAGGTATTTTCCTTTGAGGATTTTGTAGAGCCCTTTTTATTTTCAGAGTTTCAGCCTTTGAATGTCCTTGAAGTTTCAAATATTTTTTGAAATGTCATTTTTGGCCTTTCAGCATTGCGGCATCTAAAGAACATAGAGACCTCTGGTTCTCTAAAGTTATCAAGACCCTTTTGTCTTTCAAAATTTTTGGCCTCTCACACTCTGATAATCCAATGCAACACCAAACCTCTGAAACCCTGAGAGTATGAAACTCCATGACACCAAAGAAATTGATGATCTCTTTCGCATGTTTGGCCTTTTGGCCTCTAAAAAATTAAAACAACCCCAAACTCTGAAATGCTGAAAGCTTTTAAAAAAAATGTACCAAGACCTCTTTGCCCTTTTAGCTTTTTAGAGGCTGGTTTTTTCTTCAATGTCCATGAAACTAAAACCATGAAATTTGATTTCAAGCCTTCTTTGTGGTTTGCAGCTTTAGGGTTTGTTAATCTAGGATCTTTCTTGTTTAACTCCTAATGGTTTTCAATAAGTTTTTATTGATCAGTTCCCTTTTTATCTTGCAGAACGATAGAAAAGTTTGCTTCACCAGCTATAAAGTTCATGTTTAAGGGGTACCATGCTCCATCCAAGGTCAACAATTTGCACAACAAAATAACAGATACCAACATTGAGAACATAGAAGATTTGAAGACTGCACTTCCTTAGTGTACTCAAGCCTTGTTAATGCAACGACCCATCCAGTGTCTATTCTATCTTCTAATCTGATCATAACTCTCACACAACACTATGTACCCGATGAGAGGCTGGTGAAAAATACAATGGGTGAGGTGGTCCTCAACCTCTAGCAAGATAATATTGAAGATATTTTTCACCTCCCCAAAGGAGTTGATAGATTCTATGTTTTCTATGTGGATAAAGGCATACAATTTTTCAACAAGGACACTTAGTTGTCATATGAAATTGTTAATAAAGAGTACCTGGCACAACCTCTTCCTAAAAACAAGCTAGAAATAATAGACATGAGAAGGAGTACAATAAAGATGACATCCAAGCTGCAGTCACTATGATAAGAAGACTGTATGACCTACCCAAGTCTATCCATCTCAAGCCTTGGATGATTCTGTTAATAGAGAAGATTAACGAAAGGAGGGCTAGGTTTGATTGGGTCACTATCCTCAATGATAGTTTGGACAAATAGCTGACCATAGTTAAAAATAATCTTCATTTTTATATGACCTCATACATCGTATACCTACTAGCCACCAGGGCAATCTATCTGGGCTTAGTGAAAGTAGGAGTGATGGGTCAACCCAATGCCTTGCCCTTCACTATATATCTATAGCTTGTAAGGAAAGAACACTTGGGGGAAGACAATGTGGAATATATAATTATCAATGATGCCTTTTTCTTCACAATCATCTTCTCTATTGAGGGTGATTATGCAAAAATACTTTCAAAAGAGGCAGCTGCCAAAGTCAAGGTCTTGGGTGCCTATTAAATTTAGTTGAGGACCTTTACATACATTAGAGTTGCAAGAAGAACTCTAACTCAAAAGAAGCTTCCAACATATCCATAAGATAGGATATCCTATTGGAGATGTCTAGACAACTCTCTGATGCTTACGAGCATATCAAGTACAAGAAGAAACACTATTGGGACTTCCCTATTTCCATCGAGCCGCATTCTCTTCAAGATATGAAGGTGTGTAAATCCTTAGCATTTGAATGGGACAAATGCCCCTTACAATACTTCAATTTGATCAAGACCATATTTGACCCAATAGGCACCTCCAATCGCATCATGGGAAGACACTACATTCATGAACCACATTTTGAGGATCACTGGATGAATTGAATGGATGACTATGATGTTAGGATCTGAGATTATTGTCGGATGATCCTAGAACTAGTAAAAGATGCTCTACTCATTTGCATCCCACCCAAGGTATGGGAGGAAGATTATGAGGATGTTTTGGACCATTTATACAATGAGGAGAAAATATACACAAGGCCCATAGTAAATGTAGAAGTCAATAAGGAGGAAAATGATGACATTGACTTCAAGGCAAGGCATGTGATAAAAATAAATAAAGCCTTTTTTAACAAACCATTCAAGATCGATCATGTTCCTATCAAACAATATCTTGGCCTTCCTTCCAAAGAAAATAAAAGAAAAGAAAAGAGAAAGGGAAAAGGTGTTATTGCCACAATTCAAAGGAGCAACCCCTCAAAAGCCTAAGACAATTTATAGCCATGGTTGGCCCACCATTTATGGTTCTAATCCAAGGGAAAAGCCAATCAAAACCAAGATGATGGGGAGTATTTCTCCACCTACTACTCCATCCTCTGGTGCCAAGGACAAACATCTTCTCCCCAAATTTCCCCAATAATAAAGGTTATAGGGCCCAAAGCAACTGAGGTAGAAAAGGGGAAGGTGTATAAAAGGAAGAGGTCATCCACATCCCTTGATTTGGAAACAATATGAGAAGAAGAGGATGAAGATATGGAGGATGAAAAGTTACCCTATCTTGAAGAACTCTATCAGGAACAACCGCCAAAAGAAGGAGAGTTCAAGAGGAGGATCTTCCAGTAGATATTGATACAAGAATCCAAGAGAATGGAATAGATCCATGGGAGTCTCTTGGAGCTTATGAATTTTAAGTTTCTGATTTTGAGGATATCCCAAGTTTTAAAGACAAAATGTTAGAACAATCAGAGCTAGATATAGAAACAAATTTTGAAGAATAGTTGTTGTTCTCCTTTTCCCCTCCTCCATCTCAATTTACTTCTCCCACATTTGAGAAAACAATTGAAGATTCAACCAATGATAAGGAACCTGAGATTCCAATGCCTCCTTCAAACGAGTTAGACCAAGAAGAAACTTCACTTGAAATTCCCATGGAAAAAGAAAGTGAATTTGATCCGATCTAAGCTCCCATTCCTCCACCTCTGATGAAATCTCCAGCTTGTCCACCATCTTTTCCTTTGCCAACTCCTCCACCTCTATTACAACCTCTCATGCCTACTCCTCAACCAAAAATTGAAGCTACCATTCCTCCACCTCTAATGCCTACTCCACCACCAACCTTTCCTACTCCTCCACCTTCTAATCTCGTACCTTATTTCTATGGGATTGGGGGGGCCCTACTATTATAAGGGGTGGGTGACTAGAGATATAGATAGGGGCTCACTACCAAGATAGACTAATTTCATACCATAGATAGTGATGCCACCATCTCTGACCATCCACAAAATGATATATTCTATTCTATACATGATACAACCAGTCATCGTGAGCGATATAACCAGCCCCTTTCTTTCTATAGTGGGTCATATCACATATATAATCAATGGCCCTACTAGAACTAACTAACTAACTCAAATCTATAACTCCCTAGAATCCCCTCCCACTCTATGTTACTAGGCCCACATCTAATAAGCCAACTTTATTGTGATTTCAGGGAGAACTTCGTGAATGTGAGTATAAATCTTGGGCAAAAGATATTGCTTCTTCTTGGGATTTTCCACTATTTCAAGAGAGATAAATTGCCACTAGAGGAAAAGCTATGATCTGACCCATAAAAAGGTGTAAGAACAACCAGACAAAGTAGAAAGGGAAGAGAGCACTCTTCCTCATGAGAGTAGGATAGAAGAACAATCAATAGGAGAAGGAGAAGAAAAAACAATAAGGGAAGAAAATTCAAAAGAAAAGGAAGCCATTGAGAGAGAAGGAGATTCTGAAGAGGGTGGTGCTCAAGAAGAAAGGGGGACAACTTCAGTGTTGGTTGCTACATATGAGCCAATAATCACATTCATAAAACCCACCTGATTCACCAAAGAAATGCAGCTAAGGACTAGGGTGTACTATGATGAGGAAGATATTGATATATGGAAATCTTGGATCAATATTTTCATCAAGGGGAATATAGTGCCCGGGCAAGAATGATGTTGTATGTCACTCAAGATCATAGGGGCCAATGGAAGGCATAAGTGGTAGTACCAATAGTTGATGTTATTATAATAGCGATGACCCCAGATGATTATACTTTTGAGGAGGTTGATCTAGGTGAGCCAACTAGGGAAGGGATAAAGACATTGGCTACACTCGGTTTAAAGCATGTCTTGGGTTTCATGGAAAATGATGAGGAAATAATTGAAGTTTTGACATAACAAAATGAAGCCCTAAAAATATTCATTCTTAAAACAATGATTCTCATTAACCTAAATAAACTAGAAGCCTTATTACAAGCTATCCTAGAAAAGAGAGCTACCCCAGAATTATCGATAGATATCCCATATTCTTTTATTCAAGCCTCATCAGATTGGAAGGAAGATTTTGAAGAGTTTGGAAAGGCTACTATTCAAGCAATTTTGAGACCTTTCAGATGTATCTTTCAGTCTAGCTTACCAAGATGGTAGATATAGTAGGTGATGTGGGAGGATTGGATGTACAGATTGGAAAATGGCACAAGGTTATTGGGGACCTTAGAGTAATAAGGTAGCAATGCTTCCAAGTTTTGGTAAAGATATACAATGGGTCTGAGCTAGATAATTTCAAAATATGGATAAAAGGTATAGCTCGAGCTATGAAGGTTTATCAGAAGTGCTAGAATAAAATAAGTATAATGGCT
The DNA here is from genome assembly GCA_027943335.1 of Chamaecyparis obtusa. Taxonomy (NCBI): domain Eukaryota; kingdom Viridiplantae; phylum Streptophyta; class Pinopsida; order Cupressales; family Cupressaceae; genus Chamaecyparis; species Chamaecyparis obtusa. The sequence goes on from BSBK01001417.1 coordinate 11,748, forward strand.
TGGGTTGAAGAAGTTCAAAATTTCTTCAATGAAATTGACCTTGATGTATTTGATGAATAAAATGATCACCTAATGTATCCAATAAAGATCATTGTAGAATAGTTTGTAGGAATTCTGGTTGGTATCAAGATAAAAGAGGAGCTCCAGAGCTCTCTTATCAAAAGGAGGATATGCAAAAAATGCTAGGTTGAGAGGAAGAAAATAAGTCTTTTTCTACAGAGTTGGTCACCTTCAGGGAAAAGAAGCAACAATGTATTGATAATATCCAAATGGAAAACTTTGAAGAAGTACATGAAATAGTAGAAAGCTTGTGAAACGCTCACCTAGAAATCCTCCCAGATGACTAAGTGTTTAGTTTTGGACTTAGACAATATTTGCAATGAAGAAATTTTTTGACACTTAACCATTTTTTCCAATCAATATTTTCGGCCTTTCGGACTTTGAAAGTCCAAAATTTGGAGGAGTTAGAAAGTTTTGAGTTAGTCAATTTTACAGATGTCATTTTTCAGAGTTAGGATTGGGGTCTAAAATTTATGGGGTCATTTCGTCAAAGAGTTCTTGTCTTGAAAAGATGACTTTTAGTTAGATTTCCTACATGTTTGGGGTCATTTTTGCTAGCCTTGGGGATATCAATCAGTTGGATTTGCGAAGAGGAGCCATGACGAAGATTTTAAGGAAGAACTCCAAGTTTTGAAGAAGACTCTAGTTCAAAAAACATTGTAACTCCAACATGTATCTCTTGTTTTCTGAGCATATTTGGCCTTGATTTCTCATAAATGTGTAATTGACATGGATTAGATCTGTGCTAGGTGGTTTAGAATTTCCTTAGGAGTAGTTTTCTTTCGGTAAGCTTTCGATTAAAAAAAATTTTGGTTTTATGCATAGCTGAAACCCTAGCTACAGGTTTCTTGTTTTCCCAAAAGGGTGAAGTTCTATAAATTGTAAGAGAACAGTGTAATTAAGGTCAACTAATTTTGCAATACATCTATCTACAATTGGTGCTTCAATCATGGTGTGAATTTTTTTGATATCTTTGCGAAATTATTGAATGTGTGTTTGCTCATTCATTTATTTCAAAGAGCCAATTGAGTGTATGGTGATTTTAATCTTTGAATCTTTTAATATGGTGTTTATCATTGTTGGGTTACCTTTTTGTGATGAATTACTGGGAATATTTTTATTTGGTGCCTTCAAGATAAGTTTGTCTCATGTGTGTGTACGTTCATAGTAGCTTCATGATTTGATGAATTTTGACAAATCGTATATCTGCACTAGTTTTCATTGATGGTTACATCTACAAAACTAGGGTTGTGATTAATTCTAATCTATGTTTTGTGGGTTTTCTTCATATTCGTGGCAAGTTAATTTGCAAGATTATGCAATGATGGTTCATTTCTATTAGGTTTATTTTATGCAATTTCATTCAATTCTCATTACCTTACTCTTTTCCATTTTATGAGAAATCGATCATAATATATTAATTTAAATTTGCATGTTAGGAAATTATATTTCATTTTAAAATTCTGAAAATACACCAAAAAAGATCATTTGCTTAAGATTGTTTTTGTAGTCTCTACAAGATTGAGCCAGCAAAGGTCTCCTCATGAATAGTTTCACATTTATCTTTGATTGAGCTATCTAGATGGTTGATACCCAACCCAAAAGGAACCTTGGGATTGATTTTATCTTTCTTTCAAGAGGGGAATTTTTACTTCAAATTCTTAGTTGTTGTCTCATATAAAAATGACACTCAATGGTACCACCTATTGGTACGTAGATCCCTCTTTTGCTCTCTCTTTTGTTATGTGTTTATTTCCCTTGAAGTATTCTTTCTTGGGGGAATTTCATAATGGATTCATTTTATGCAATAGGAGATGTAGCACATGATGATGTAATACAATTTCCTAGATGTATCCATTTTTCTAGTACAAGAATGGTGAAGGACTGCATATTGCACGTAAGCAATGAAGAAATGGTTCCCTTAAGAGTAGAAAAGGTTCTAGGTACTTTAAAGTTATTATTATATATAGTGTAATAGTAATTTACTTATTGATCACTCTTTTTGAAATAATGATCCCATGATGTTTTTGCAGGGAATGATGTTTTTTTATAGAAAACATAATGATGAGTGTTTGCAGATATTTGGGCCCACCATACGTAAATGATGGAACATCATATCTGAACTAAAACTCCAATCCACTATTTTGATTTCATATCTTTGCTAGAATAGTTTTCCTTTTATCCATTTCTTGAACTAAATTAAATGTAGCTTCACTTAATTTATGAATCTATCAGGTTTTTGTTTTTTCTTAAAAGGTGGAATAACCAAGATAAAAAGTTAAAGACTAATCTCATAGAGAATATGACCAAGTTGTTTGGAGCTTGTGCATTTGATAAAAATAGGCTCCTTGAGAAAGTTGGGTTATGTATGAAGTATCTGAGGGACCAGTATAGGACAACATTAGAGAATAACTTGAAGTATGAGTGACCCCCCTGCATTCCTAAGGATGATTGGCATAATCTGATTTTGGATGCAAAGGAGAGAATTGAAAGGAAAAAAGGAAATACACCACCAGATACCAAAAGAAGGTATGTGATACTATTAAGAATGTAATTATGTACTAATTACTCTTTATATTTACATGATATAACATATTTCAAACTTTTCATAGATTAAGTGACACATCAAAGGCAACCAAGGCAAGACTAGAAAAGCACGAGCAAAACAAGCTCAACTCTGATGGTTATTCAAAAATTGTTGCATGAGTTGTAGGTATTAGTAAATGAAAAATCATATCAAAATATTTATAAATTGTAAACAATTTTGTTTGGATGAAACAATACAAGAAAAATTCACAATACCAAGAAAAAATGCAGGGCTTTGAGTTCAATAGACCACTCACAGAAGATGACAAGAGAATTGGCTTCCAACAAGGCTATAGAACCATGGTTGAACAACTATGAGAATTGAATGCACAAGGTTCTAGTGATGGATTTGTCAAACATGTAAATAAGCTAAATGAAAATTATTTCAAATTGAATACTTTACCAATAAGTCTATTTGATGTTAAGTTCCAACATAAAGTGACTATATTTGTTTTAAATAAGAAAGCAATGATAACAATGTGCATGACATTGGAATGCAATCTATTAGTCTTGGCACACAACATGCACATGATGAAGGTCTAGATGTGCATCCCAATAGTGCAGGTATTCATTTTCCATTAATTTTTTTATGTAGTCATTAATACAATTAAACATCTTGAATTGAAATTGGTGTATTAATTAATGTAACCTTTTTTGTTAATATTTTAGAGCATGTAGTCGGTGGTGACCAAGTGGAGCATGACTTGGGAACACAACATCAGGAACATGATATTCTCCCATGAGGTAAAGAGGACCACTCTTATTCCTTTAAAAAAATTTAATTACAATTGGTTTATTGATTAATGTAACCTTTTGCATTTCAACTCCAAAGTGTGTTCACCATGTTGAGGTTGAGGCAAGACAAAATGATACAAAAGATGATGTGGCCCCATCAGGTAAAAAGCACCATAGTTATGCTCTTTAAATTAATGAAATACTTGTAACAATAACAAAAATATGTTTTGAATTTAACCCATTTCTCTTTTTTTTGCAGAAGACCCCCCTTTGCATTAGTGTCCTCATCCTTGGTATACGACTAGGCATACATTGAGATCATGAGCAGAGTGTAGAACAAATGAAGAGGGGGGAAATGATGAAGAAAATGATGGTCCACTTAGTCTTTACATAGCTTCAAAAAAAAATTAAAAAAAAAATGATTGTAATCTACCTTATTTGATAATGAATGAGTTTTTATGTGTTAATGAATGTATTTATGTTCTAATGAATGTTCATAAATGATATGTGTTAATGAATATTGGTGAATGTTTTTTTTATCTATAATAGGAATAATTTATTAATAATAATAGGAGATTACAAAGATTTTCTAGCATTACAGTGAATCCATTCTATGGATTTCAACTATTACAAACACCCAAGAGCTAGCTACAACTAAATAAAATAGTCCAAAATAATTTTGGACAATACATAGACCAAATGAAAACACCTATAAGTAAGAGTTATCTACCATGAGTGGCCTACAACTAAGCACCTCCATGCTTCACCATCAGAGAAACCAAAAACCTCTACAACCACCGGATGACACCATCATGTGGGATCCCAGACAAACACTGGTGCGTAACCAAAAACTTAACTGTCTTGATTTCCCCTTTTAAATTTTCAAATTAGGCTGAGGAAATAGAAAATCATCCAAAATCCTAATAAGAATCCTCTATCATTAGAGAAAACTCAAAAAACCCCAACATCCTTTGAAGCCATAAACACCATAATCCCACTGCAGCCAAAAATCAGGGTCACAAACTTCAAATCTTCCACATTGTTTGTCATTTTGACGAGAAACCCCCACCTAAGGTTCTTTTTCTCCTCCGATGCCCTCTTTTCCTTCTAGGCACATTCACATAAATTGCCCTATCATTTCCATGAGCTGCATCCAAAGCTTTTCCCAATTCAATCTTCAAACACCCCCATTTTCTACCAATATCTACACTGTAGGCTTCTTTTTCCACTTTTCCCCACCACCGTAGAAAAGGGACCCTTCCATATAGATGCCCATCAGCTTCATCCTTAAAAAACTCCATGTAATTGAAACCTATTCCTGGATAAGCCCATTCCATGATAGAATCATGGCAATCTAGCAGGTCCATATTGAAAAGGTCCTCAATTACCCTCTTCACGACCTATTTTGACTCTCCCAGCTGTAGCGCCCATGCAATCACCATAGACACCACATCAATGTTAGACCTCCATTTCCACCTCCTTTCCTAAAATTGTTCTCCCAAAACATCAATTGCAGCCATGGCCACTCTACCATCTTTTATATTCAACATGCCCAACATTCATTCTTTGGTAACCGGGCCTTCAAACAACTTATGTTGTTTCTTGGTGCCCACTGAGAAGGTAGCCTCCATTATCTCCGTAGTAGAAGAAACCACCTAAAGACCTGCATAAGAAGAAACAAAGAGCAACAAGAAATAGCGCACCAACAAACTCAAAATTGAAGCCCATTTAATGTAGACTTCCCATCACCGAGTGCTTATCACTTCACATGTGCCACCTTTCATTCCAAAACATAAAGCATTGCCAACCTCACACAAGACATGAGGTTTAATCATAAATAAGCATAGCCATCCACACATGAAAAAAAGAAGAAGAAGAAGAGGGAAACTACAAGCATATGCTGACATCACCCCCAATCATCAAAAGGCATCATAGAGACCACAAAATCACACCACAAAAAGGCAAGGAGACCAATCAATTATTATAGCCATGCCCCCAACCTTTAAAATTTTCAAAATATATTTCATTCATTGTATCCAAGTTGATTTCCCACTTGGATAACACATCAGCCTCACACTTCCCATCCCACCTAATATGGCTTAATTTAAAATCTTCAAAAGAGACTAGTTTAGCATTGATCTCTTGAACATAGTTTTTTAGGTGCCAAGCATTCATCTTCTAGTTTCTTAAAGCATTAATTATAATCTAAGAATCACCTTCCAGATGAAGTTTCTTAACTTCCAACTTAAGCCCCAAACATGATGCTAGGAGCGCTGCTCTCACTTCAACTTCATTGTTTGTCCCAAAATTTAAATTTTGAGCAACAAAGGCAACAATATTACCTTTCCAATATTTAGCAATCACACCAGCACCAAAAGGCCTAGGGTTACCCCTTGAATCCCCATTAAAATTAATCTTAACTTGACCTTCCTCTAGCAAATTCCACTTGACTTCCATTGCATCTTTTGAAGAATAACCATGCTTTAGAAGATCACCCTTATTCAACCTTAAACAAGGCCATTCCACATGCAACTTCCTATCCTCTATAGTGTAAACCAGTGAACTTTGTTGAGAGATTATAGTAGCTTTCATCACTTCCTCAATAGAGATAAAAATTCTCACTTTCAATTTATCCACTAATTCAACCTTATCTTGAAAGACCCTCTTATTTCTCTCCTTCCATAACTCTCAAATAATAATGGATGGGCATATAAACCATAGAGGAGCCATCACATATTTGAGCTTCAGAATAGGCTAGCACTCAAAGGTTTTCCTAATGGAGTTGGGGATAGGGCCTATCCAATTCAGTTTGGATATAATAAAGTTCCAACATTCATAAGCATAAGGACAGTGAAGCATTAAATGATCCACAAATTCAGAAGCTAAGTTGCAAAGAACACACTACCAAACCTTTTTCTTCTCTCACCCATCAAAATCCTCCCATGAACTACTAACCATGCAAAGGAGCCTACCTTTAGTAAAAATGAATTATTCCAAAATAAGTTCATTGGCAAACCATTAAATTTTGCCTGAAGATCCAGGGCCTTATAGCCTAATTTCAACGAGTAAGAGCTAGAGGAAGAAGCACACCAAATAATTCTATCATCAACTGAGGTTATGAACACTTTTTTGGCCTAAAAAATCTCCAACATTAAACCTTTCTATTGTTCATTAAGATCCAAGTCATCTATATTTCTCCAAGTCCAAAATGGACCCACACAAGAATCCTTTAGAACCACATAATCTGCCACCTTATCACCCTAATGAGCAGTCATAATTCTACTTAAATCTCAATACTTATCCTCAAAAATCACAGGGGCATATCCATTCCATGAGTCCTTCCAAAACAAATCCTTCCTACCATTACCTATATTCCAAGTAATATGGTCTTTGATTACATTCCTACAATCCAGAATAAAATTCCACACAGCCGAGCCTTTTGGAGAATTTCTTATCTTCAAAATACCCTCATCTTCTGAAGAACCTAAATATTTCACTCTAACAATTTTAACCCATAATTTAGATGGATCATTAAAAATATTCCACACCAGTTTAGCACCAAGAGCATGATTCATCTTCCTCCAAACCTTGAGTCCAGCACCACCCTTCACCTTGGAGCTACAGATTTTGTCCCAAGAAATAAGAGGTCATTTTTCATCCTCTTGATTTCCACACCAAAAAAACTTTCTCATCCTTTTTTCAATATTATCCAAGACTTTTTGAGGGATCTTGAGGTAGCTCATCAAATAAATAGGAATGGCCAAAATAACAGTTTGAAGAAGTAAAATTTGACCAGCAGAAGACAACCATCTTCCTTTCCAACTTTCCATCCTTTTAAAATAATGATTTGTCAAATCATTCCACAAATTTGGCTTACAAATACCTTCAAATAAAGGGACACAAAGAAACTTTCCAAGGAGAGAACCATGTTTCATACCCAAAATCTGACATAGTTGTCTTCTCACCAAAGCACTAGTATTAAAAAAGAAGATATTTGATTTTCTCTAATTAGCACACTACCCAAGAGCCTTAGAAAAAGAGTCTAAAGTGGCTTTTATAACCCTTTCTTCCCTGACTAAGGCATCACCCATAAGAAATTTATCATCCACAAATTGTAAGTGGGTAGTTGGATCAATGCCCTCCACAATAGGAATTTCTTTCCAAGCACCAGTTTGCCTTTTCCAAGTGATCAATCTCCCTAAAGCTTATGCCATTATAATAAAGAGAAAAGGATATATTGGATCACCTTGCCTTAAACCTCTAGAGATTTCAAAGAATCCTTTAGGGCTTCCATTAACAAGAATCGAGATCCATGGAGAGTTAATACAAATTTCAATCCATTTTAACCAAGCCCCACAAAAACCAAATTTCTTTAGAACTTCAATAAGAAAAGTCCTATTAACATGATCATAGGCCTTCTTTATGTCAAGCTTAATCATCATTTTGGCCACTTTAGCTTTCTCAACTATATAGATAGCTTCATGAGACACAATAATACCCTAAAAAATAGATCTACTCGAAGAAAATTCACTTTGTTCAGGGGAAATAAGACACTTCAACAAAGGCTTAAGACTATTCACCATCACCTTAGTAATAACCTTATAAACTATACACAAGGCAATAGGCCTAAATTATTTGAAAGAAATACAAACACCTTTCTTAGGATCAAGGAAATAAAAGTATTGTTGAAATATTTTAGGATAAAGCCACCACTCCTAGATTCCTCCACCACACCCCATAGATCATTACCCATAACATCCCACAACTTTTTAAAAAAGAGGGTTGGAAAACCATCAGGCCCCAGGGCCTTAACCCCCCCAAGGTTAAAAAGAGTAGTTCTCACCTCATCTTTAGAGATAGGGAGCATTAATCTTGAATTATGTCCATCTGTTAAAATTTTAGGGATTCTATCCAATAACTCCTTAGAACCTTCTAAGGGGATAGAGTTATCTAAAAATATATCCTTAAAAAGGGACACTGCCTCCTTGTTAATCTGATCTGCATTGGATAAAAGCCTTCCTTTCCCATCATAAATAGAGAAAATTATATTCCTAGCACGCCTTTCTTTAATAGAGTTATGGAAGAATTTAGTATTACAGTCTCCACTCCTTAGCTAAGTTTCCCTAGACTTCTATTTCCAAACAACCTCTTCTCTTGCCAGAATTTCCTTATATCTTCTGCTCAATTCTTTTTCTTCTAAAAAGGCCATTTCATCCATCCCCACTTCTATCACTCTTTCATTTAGAGATGCAAGGCTATTTTATAAAAACAACTTTTCCACAAAGATATTTTTAAAGGATTCCATATTCCATATTTTTAATTAATCCTTAACAAATTGCAAACGTTTAAAAAAATTGAAAGCTAGATTACCTTCCAACTCTGGGGCCTGTCGCCACCAATCAGCTATATTAGAGACCAAATTCTGGTCTCTAAACCACATTGCTCAAATTTAAAGGAGGAGCATTCAAGGGTCACATCCTCTTGAATGTTACAGTAGATGGGGAAGTGGTCTAAACCTGAAATAGGTAGGATATCAACACTGCATAACCACTTAAGTTGATCCCACTACCTATAAAAGAAGAATCTATCTAATTTCTCTGCAATATTTAAAAATTTGCTCCTCCTATTAGTCTAGGTAAAATCCCCTATTTTGAAATCAATCACCTTGAGACCATTATTCCTGATAAAATCAAAAAAATCCCTTTGACTTCTCCCCCCAACCTTTGCCTCATTTTTTCTCCATAGGGCTTAATATCGCATTAAAATCTCCACCTAGAAGAAACAAAGCATCTTGCTTTGAATTTATAATCTCACTAATAGCATCCCACAAAAACCTCTTTTCACCAGGGTTATTAGGGCCATAAACATTCAGAACATAAAAGGTTGACATCAATTGTTGAGAAACACCTCAAGCCACTGTAAATTATTAGTCTGGGAGACAAGGCAAACATCAACCACCTCTGGATCCCACATTGCACAAAGCCCCCTCGAGGCCCCATTAGAAAAGGAAAAAACACATTCCTTTCTCCTAAACCAAAGCTTAAAAGAAACATCATCACCTTCTTTCAATTTAGTCTCATTAAGTAAAATTAAATTAGCTCTCGCTTGATCAAGACCACGCTTGATCAAATGCACCTTGTCAGGGGCATTGCAGCCCTTGACATTCCATGAAAGGAGTCTCATTGCTACCAGGAAAGGGCATATCCCTTTCTCAATCTCAGCAATTTGGTTTTGTCTACTACACAACTTGCCAAGTCAAGTTTCTCCTTATTGGATCGAGCTCCTCTCTTCTTCTTCTCCCCCAACCTAGGGCCTTTTAAGTTAGAATTTGTATGTTCAATCCCTATTGGGCTGAAAATATTTGGGGTCTCAAAAAGGCCTAGATCATCCTCTTCCTCATCCTCACTCTAGGAGTGATATAAGTTGTCAGCAGCAATTAAATCCCCTCCACTGTCTCTAACATCTACAAAAAAACCCTCCAAGTTCCTAATGGGAGAGATTCTACCATCATTAGCTTCCCTCCTCATCAATGATAAGGATTCCCTTCTATCAGATCTCCTATTAGACTCCTCACTGATAGGGATATCATCCTCCCTTGGATGATCCCATCTATTGCCATCTGAAGAGCTCTTGTTATCAACTACCAACTCTGAAAGAAAAAGACCATCTAAATCCTTCTTATCCCCTCTATTGATAATTGAAGGACTAAACTCTTTAATAAACCAATCTTGAGAAACATCCCCACACTCCAAGCTAGGAATGATACAACCCTGAAAGGGAACAAACTAATTTTCTAAAGCATGAGATTCCCCATTTTTATGCCAAGCTGAAAGAGGTGTTTCACATACTTTTTGGGTAGAGAGTTCATCCTGAATGGCACTCTGATTAGGATCAAAAGCCTAAAACATGATCTTGTCTATTTCCTTCAACACAAATCTTTCCTCATAGACAAACTCTCTTAAATCATTATCCCAAACCCCAGAAGGGGATATATATTTTACAGGAGGCTCCCCTAACATCTGGTCCCTCTCTATCATCTGAAGAAGGCATTGAATCATTTTTGAGTCATCAGTAAATTTTTCTCTCTTAGAGCAACCAGGAAAATCCTTAGACAGATCAACCCCATCATTTTCATCCACTTTGAAAACCAACGGTTGCCACCATTCCCTTTTGTCAGTGTGAATAATAATGTGAGGGGAGTTCAATATAGGTTTTCTACTAGACCAAAACCCTAGGCATAACAACAAAATTTACCTGGTTGATCCCTTCTTCCCATCTAACAAACTTGACCAAAGATTTACCCAAGATCTTCATGGTTTCCTCGCCTCTATATTCCTATGGCAAGATTTCCAACTTGAACCAAATAGGTGTTTCCTTTATTGTCTCCTTTTATGGATCAAAGTTAACTATCCATTTCTTCATATACAACCCTTTACCCTCTATGAAAAAGGGTCCATTCCCAAAATCCAATCCCTATCTTCCTTTGATGCACACATAGTTAAATAGAAACCATTGTTCAAAGTCTTCAAGGAAATGAAAGAGCATTGCTAGTTACTTTCATACCAAGTTTTTATCTTAGTGTAAGGGGGCCATGGACCAAGCCATTTCATTACCAGAGCTTTATCCTCTGACATTGCTCTCTCCTCCATCTATTGAGGTTGAGGACCACTGTTACATATAAAGTAGCCACAATGATGTTACCATCCCTAGGGGGATTAGGAGTCTTAGCTTGACCAAACCCCCAATTCAAATCCATACCTCCTCCTGGTTTTTTCCTACAAAACTTCTCATCTATCCTTTTAAACTTAAAATCCTTATCTATCGACATGTTTCCCTAAAAACCCCTTCGAACACTATTACTCTTTCCCCATCTCCTACCATACCCAAAATATCTCTCTTGAAGCCCCTGATTCCCACCACTTCGATCCTAAATCACACTTTTGTAAGAGGATTATCCCCTTTGGTTGAAGGGCCATCGATTCTTCCATCAAAATCCTTCCTTCCTACCTCCATTGTGAAACTAAAAATGGTATCCCACCCTCAGCCTCCATGACCGTTATCATTGCAGGTCCTCCATTTCCTCTAATATTGATGAATGTTGTGTGTTGATGAATGTTAATGAATATTATATGTTAATGAATGCCATGTTATAATGAATTAATGTTATCTTTTATTAATACATGAAAGAATGAATAAATGTTAGATGTTAATGGGGAATGTAGAGTGATGTTAGGGGGAAAGGCACATATGAGCTTCCACCTTCATGTAGTTGGCCCTATTAAGTAGAGAATATTAAACTATTCTCAAAATAAAGAAAAGCTCAGTAAGATAACACACTTTTCTCAATAATCAAATCAATCACTCCAATCCTTGATCACTTATTATCATTAGTGATCCATGGAGCATCAGCCTCATGCCTCCTTATGATGGTACCTTGGTGTAGAGGGATAGTGGACCCACACCTCTATAATCTGACCAAAAGGATCACTCCTATACCCTACACCCCAAGTCATTTCCTTAATACCTATCAGTGGTCAAAACTCCTCCTAGGATCCACTATTCTCCACATGTCAATATCCTCTCAAACTCTAATCTCTATTGGATCATGTTCACTATTTAACATCCCCTATTTTGGTTTCTTGTACTCAATACCCTTCAACATGTCTTACCTATCCAACTCTAGATCACTTGATTGGATCAAATACCCCACAATTGAGTCACCCTAAACCATATCATATGGAGAATCATATTCACTCTTTGTTTTAAGAACCAAGACACCCTGATGCAGAGCCAAGTGGATCACTTCTCAAATCTTATTCATCAAGGATAATTTCATAAAAGAGCTTCTAAGATAGAACTAGATACCCTTCCCTAAGACCTATTAATGGTCAGTGCTCTTATATTAGCTATATTTCCTTCCACTAAACTCCACACCCTAAAGTTTGCACACACTCATCTGATCCTTCCACACATATTAGATTATGTCATGTGACTATCCCAACCACAAGTATTCCATTCTCCTTCAATAGTCCCTTAACTTATACCACTCCTTATGGACTCACTATTATCTCCACCAAACCAATCTATTACACATTCCTACATTGGAGTGCAAAACACTATCTTACTGTCCACTATGACAGTCAACACATCCCTTAGAAACAATCACTTCAAAAACCCTATGTAGAGGGTATCTTGCCCCCTAACCACCTAAGACACCCTAAATAATCTCCCTTAGAATCCTAAGGCCATTTCCACAATCCCTCATATCCATTTGATTCATTAAATCAACTTCCAAACAAGACAAACAAACTTACCATCTATAACAAAAAAAAATAGAATAAGAAAAATGCATGTACATCTGTCTAGGGCATCATATTTCTCATTAAAGACTAAACCAATTGACTTGAAACCAAAATAATTGAAAAGATATTTCAAATAACTATTAGATTCCATATTTTCTCAATTTTTGGATGGTTCAATAAGAATATATTGATATGTCTTCTTACAAACCCCAATGAAAGAGGCTTTTATGTCTGTTCTTAGAAAATCCACTCTTTATCACACTACAAACCACGTACAATGCTCCAATCATGTTTAGAATGAAGTTAAATCATTTTAATAAAAATTCAATTTTATTTTAAAGACATTTCAATATAAATACCAACATAAATAGGCAATGTAATAGGGAAATAATGTGTTGTCTATTGGGACAGTCAAGAACATGGGACAAAAACTTCAACTTTACTCATTAAATCTTCATCAAAACTACATTGAAAATTATTTTAATGAGCTATAATTCCCTTATATTAATTCTAAAAATATTACATGGAGGATTTTCTCCCAAAATGATGCATAAACTCCTAAAATATCCATAATACCTACAGATTAATGTGACTGTTAGAGGTTTTTGTAGATTCAACCTTACAAAATCTTCCTCCAATTTGGCCTCCCCTTTGTATTCGACCAAATAATGGCTTATATAGGCCTTCCATGTATACATAACTGATCCAACTTCCCTTAGGACCTAATTACTTCCCATTACATTAGTTTTGCAACTTTTTTATGCATTTTTTGGCTTGACAACTTTTCTTGACATATTGACAACTTTTGGATTTTGACTCCAAACTACATAGAACTTTGAATGAACACTCTAAACATCCTAAGATGGATAAAATATGAAATTTTACATTAAATTCACCCTCCTTTGGATACTTTTTAAAAGTTTGACCTTCTTGACCCTATGATGACCTTAATGCACTACTTGAGCAAACAATTACAAATGATTTAAATTATCTTTCACAAAGACTTGTCATGCCTTGAATTATATCATAATGACTTAAAGGAAAAACATACACTCAACAATAATATAATTGAACCCTTATCTTCTTGGTTTACCTTGGTGCTAGGTGCTCATGCACCAATATGTATTTACACATTGAGTTATTTGACTCCAAGTGGGGATGGGTGTATGGTAGTGAATGTTAAGAGTGTTAGAATAACTAAGAGGGGGGTGAATCAGTTATCCATAGTCCCAAATCAAAATGTATAATCTAAAACAATTTACTTAAACTTCTATAGCTCGGTAACATAAAATACTATGTTGTATGTGCTTTTACCAATTACTAGTCAATAACATATAATGATTATTGATCAAATCCAACATGTAATATGTAAAGTATGATAACAAAAAATCACCACAATGAACACATAACACAAAAGATTTAACGTGGAAACCCTGTGAAGGGAAAAACCACCTAGGACCGGCAACCCAAAATTGTTCACTCTTCTGAAGTGAGGTTGGTGAAGACTCAACCTTGTTAAAGGTTACAAACACACTGTGAGGTGTGACCTTGTTAGAGGATTTTAGACCAATAGTTATCATCCAACCAGCATTCACTATGGGGTTGATAGGATAACAATGTTCATTCTATGAATGATACATATAGGACTTTCCTAGTCCACTCCGTTAAGAGATTTGTCTGTATACAATGGTTAAACTGTAACAGTAGGTGATCTGATTACAATACAACTTCAATTGTCGATGTTAAGATCTATATTATGCTAATTTAAATCCTCTGATCAATATATCAATTCTGTATCAACAATAATCAATGACTTACTATCACTCGGTAATAGCTTTCTGACGCTCAGTAAACTCTGTAGTTCGGTTCTCCTTAACCAGTTTGATTAGGCATACATGAAACTTGTTCATGTGATAATTCTATAGTCTCCTTCTGGCATGAGTTTCATAATGAAACCCTAGTCTCTTAAATAAACAAGTAAATCATTTTCTTCTCCTCCATTAGATTTTGCTGCTTTTTCTCCTTCGTCCATTTTTTCACTTAAACCTTTCTTAGTTGATGTGTCAGTAACACGTTTTGATTCCATCCTTTAGATCTTCCTTGAATTTTTTTATCTGTCGATCTTCGTAACAAACTTTATCAACATCTCCTATCATGAGGTACTTTACAACTCATCAATCTTTATCGGCTAAACTAATCATTTAGTTCCTTTCTCTTTCTTAGTTAACAAAGAAATGTGTCAGTGAACACAAGCTCGGTTTATACTATGCTCGGTATACACTAAATTGCTCGATGTATACTGTGATGCTTCATCAACCGACCACATTGCCTTGTGTCTTTCAGCTCTTTTCCTCATCATAGATGAATGAAACATAATCAAGTCAATAACATAAGGTCATAGACTCATCAGCAAGTTACCCAATGTATTCCTTATCCTCATTTGTCATATACATCTTCCTCATGTAGATATTTTTGTTCTTCATCTCTCTTACTCCTTTTCTACAAATTTTTTAGGTTTGTAACTTACAAGATAAGTGTTGTCAAACTAGTTGACATCAATGACAACATATTACTGATTTAATCATATATCATATCTAATCAGCAACTCAGTGATCTCTAATCATAGATCTTAAATTAGGTTCTAAATCAGTTGTAGATCATCAATCTCTCCCTTTGGCATTGATGGCAACTATAGTAATATGAAATATACCATACACATACCAAACATGTATTCCACAACTCTGTAAACAAATGTTGTACAAGCTCTCCCTAGCTTAATATGTTTAATCACTACGTTACTCAACAGAATTATCAATGCAGCATTCCTTCTATAAATATGATCTTTTCAGCTCTCGAATTCCTTCTTCTATTCTCAGTAACTGATCTTTAGTGCTCTCCCTTTCTTTCAGTTTTTCTCTCCCTTAGATAGATGTTTCAGTGTTCTCAATGGTGCATATTGTTTCATATTATTTATCTCTCCCTTTGACAACAATGCCAAAGAAACAAATAAACATTTACCTCTGTAGTAGCCATGTAACTCTCTATTGTCTGATGCATACTCTGTATCTTTGTATACTGATATGCCAATCTGTTCCAGTTCTCCAAACTTTTCACAACCTTAGACATGATCCAAAGTGTGAACTATGTTGCATCAACATGAATGATCTACTGATAAGATTAGGCTGATGCAACATCCAAGTCACATTAGTGACCGGTATATAGGGGACAGACCCCAAGTCTAGTCCTCAAGTATTTAAAAGTATCCTTTGGTAGAGGTTTTGTAAATATGTCTGCAAGTTGTTCTATGTAGACTTCTTCTTCAAGTATCCCATTCAAAAATGCTAACTTAACATCCATTTGATAAACTTTGAACTTTTTGTGTGCAGCATATGCAAGTAACATTATGACTCCTTCTAATCTAGAAACAGGTGCAAATGTTTCACCATAATCAATTCCTTCCTCCTGTGCATATCCCTTGCATACCAATCTAGCTTGATTTCTTGTTACCTCTCCATTTTCATTCATCTTGTTTCTGAATATCCACTTAGTACTGATAACATTCTTATCTTTAGGTCTGGGTACTAAGGTCTAGGTTTTGTTCTTCTCTATCTTTTCTATTTCCTCTTTCATTGCATTAACCCATTCATCATTTTCTAATGCAACTTTTACATTCTTCAGTTCATATTCACAAACTAGACATGTACCTTGTCTTGTCTTACTCCTTGTTTGCATGACATCTTGTCTATCTCCAATGATTTGTGTCTTAGGATGATGTCTCCTAACAAATCTTGACATTATCCGATCTCTTCTTTCTTGTTCATCCTGTGCAGGTTCATTTGCTTGCTCGGTGGGTGCTTCCTGCTCGTCAATTTCTTTTTCTTGTTCTTCGGTATTGTTTTCCTGTTGACCGGTTGTCACTATCTACTGCATCGATAGGTACTCAGGTTGTTCAATGTAAGTGAATCTACCATAGTCTTCTGGTTCCTTTATGCTTTTCTCTGCATTCTTATCATCAAACTCATAAACTTGAACATTAGTACTTTCAATCATTTTATTAGTTACCTTGTTAAGACACTTGTATTATTTACTTTTACTAGAATATCCTAGAAATATCCCTTCATCACCTTTTGAGTCAAACTTTCTATTTCTTTCATCTTTCAGAATAAAATATTTTCTTCCAAAAATCCTGAAATAACTTACAGTGGGTTTGTGTCCAAACTATATCTCATAGGGTGTCTTATTAGTGTCCTTCTTAAGTTGCACTCGGTTCAAAACATAAACAGTTGTGCTGACAGCTTCTCTCCAGTATGTTTGTGAAACATTCTTTTCTATCATTAATGTCCTAGCATAGTCAATGATTGACCTATTCCTCCTTTTAGCAATGGCATTCTGCTGAGGTGTCCTCGGTGCAAAGACCTATCTTTTAATACCATGCTCATTACAAAAATTAGTAAATTCATCATAGATAAATTCACCTCCTCTATCAGATCTTAAGCATTTCAATTCTTTACCAGTCTCTTTTTTCTACTTTTTCTTTATACCACTTGAACATCTTGAATGCCTCAGACTTTTCTTTTAAAAACATGACAAACATCAACCTAGTATAATCATCAACAAAAAGAATAAAGTATTTGTCTCCATAATAACTCTAAGTTCTCATAGGACCACATAGGTCAATATGAACCAACTCAAGTATCTTCTTTGTTGAATAATCTTTTCTTTTGAAACTAGATTTAGTCATTTTACCTTTCTAACATTCATGACACATAACATGATCAGACTTTGACAAGTTAGGCAGACCTCTAACTCTTTTCTTTTTACTGATCTTAATCATGTTATCAAAATTCACGTGGCATAACCTCTTATGCCACAACCATGCAATTTCATCTTTCATCATTAAACAAGAAGACTGATCATTATCAAGATAAATAGATTACCTTTTGTTTGTGCTCCAATTTCAACTAGTCTTCCTCCATCATCAAATATTTTCACTTTCTTGCTCTCAAAAGAAACTCGGTGACCTAAATTGTTCAATTGTGCTACACTTAGAAAATTATAGTTCATTCCTTCTACCCAATAAGAATTTTCACATTTTATTCTATCATTTATCATCAGGGATCCTTTACCTCTTACCATATAGGGTGTGGCATTACCCATCTTAACAAATCCTCCGCTGTATTGCTCAAGATGATCAAATTTATCATCATCACTAGTCATGTGATGTGTACAGCCACTATCTATGATCCATGTATTATTTTTATTAACTTTTGAAATTAGTGTTGTTTCTACATATTTTTCTTCTTCCTCAGAATCATCTTTCATAGCAACAAATACAACTTCTACATCATCATCTGAGTCAAATTCAGATTGATTTTCTTCTACTAGGTAACATACCTTTTTACCTCTATCATTATTGTCTCAGTTGTCTCGGTTGTTGTGTCAGTAGCTCATGTTGTTTCTTCTCCCATAGCTTCCTTCAAATCGGTCTTTGGTTATTTTATCATCTTTCTTGTGTGGACATCTAACAGTAATGTGACCAACTTCTTTATAGTTAAAGCATGCTAAAGGTAATTTTCCTCTATATCTTCCTTTTCCTTTAGGCAACCTCCTGGCCATAAGAGCTTCAAGTTCATCAAGCCCATCATCGATATTGCTATCACTATCATCCTTATTATTTCTGCTACTAGACTTACCAATCTTTAGAGAAGTCATGAAAGTGGATTCAACATTCGATACAACACTATTATCATAATTATTCAGTTCAAATGTTTTAAGCTTTCCAATCAAATTATCAAGAGTGAGTGTGTTGTTAGGTGCTTAGAATTGCAGATATTCAGTTCAAATGTTTTAAGCTTTCCAATCAAATTATCAAGAGTGAGTGTGTTGTTAGGTGCTAACCTATTTTCATGAATTGTAGATATTCTGATGGCATAGATAGGCAATAAGGTCCTTAGAATTTTGCTTACCATAGTATCTTCATCAATAACTCCATCTGATGCTCTAATAGCATGAACTACCTCCTTTATTTTGTTTCTTTACTACACAATATTTTCACCTTCTTTCATCTTCATGTCATTGAATCTTCCTCTTAAGCTTTTAGCTCTTGCTCTCTTGACATTCACATCACCACTATAAACTTGAGCAAGTTTATCCCACATCTTCTTAGTGGTAGTACAGTCCTTAATGTCTTCAAATTCAGCATTTGAACAGGCAGTAGCAATCTCCATCATAGTAACATTATGTTCATGCATTTCTCTTAGTTGATCAAGGGTTAGGGGACCAGTAGACGGTGCAAGGTATCCATTCTCCATTAGTGTGAGGGAAGAATTCCAAATACATGCAGCTTCATTTGACTTTTCCATATTGTGAAGTTATCCTTGTTTAGCTTTGGCAATTCCCTCTTAAACATTTTGAGACCTTTGTGCTGAAGTCCTTAAAACTCTATTCCAAGCAACCACAGCTCTGATACCAATTGTTAGAATAACTGAGAGGGGGGTGAATCAGTTATCCATAGTCCCAAATCAAAATGTATAATCCAAAACAATTTACTTAAACTTATGCAGCTCGGTAACATAAAATACTATACTATATGTGCTTTTACTGATTACTAGTCAATAACATATAATGATTACTGATCAAATCCAACATGTAATATGTAAAGTATGATAACAAACAATCACCACAATGAACACATAACACAAAAGATTTAATTTGGAAACCCTGTGAAGGGAAAAACCACCTGGGGCCGGCAACCCAAAATTGTTTACTCTTCTGAAGTGAGGTCGGTGAAGACCCAACCCTGTTAAAGGTTACAAACACACTATGAGGTGTGACCTTGTTAGAGGATTTTAGACCAACAGTTATCATCCAACTATCATACACTATGGGGTTGACAGGATAACAATGTTCATTCTATGAATGATACATATAAGACTTTCCTAGTCCACTCTGTTAAGAGATTTGTCTATATACAATGGTTAAACTATAACAGTAGGTGATCTGATTACAATACAACTTCAATTATAGATGTTCAAATCCATATTATGCTCATTTAAATCCTCTGATCAATATATCAATTTTGTATCAACAATAATCAATGACTTACTGTCACTCGGTAATAGCTTTCTTATGCTCGGTAAACTCTGCAATTTTGTTCTCCTTAACCAATTTGATTAGGCATACATAAACTTGTTCATGCAATAATTCTGCAGTCTCCTTCTGGCATGAGTTTCATAATGAAACCCTAGTCTCTTAAATAGACAAGTAAACCATTTTCTTCTCCTCCATTAGATTTTTTCACTTGTTCTCCTTCATCCATTTTGTTGCTTAAACCTTTCTCGGTCCATGTGTCAGTAACACATTTTGATTCCATCCTTTAGATCTTCCTTGAATTTTGTTAGTCGTCGATCTTCATAACAAACTTTATCAACATCTCCTATCACGAGGTACTTTACAGCTCATCAATCTTTATCTGCTAAACTAATCATTTAGTTCCTTTCTCTTACTCAGTTAACAAAGAAATGTGTCGGTGAACACAAGCTCAGTTTATACTATGCTTGGTATACACTACACTACTTGGTGTATACTATGATGCTTCATCAACTGACCACACTACCTTGTGTCTTTCAGCTCTTTTCCTTGTCATAGATGAATGAAACATAATCAAGTCAATAACATAAGGTCATAGACTGATCATCAAGTTACCCAATGTATTCCTTATCCTCATCTGTCATATACATCTTCCTCATGTAGATATTTTTGTTCTTCATCTCTCTTACTCCTTTCCTACAGATGTTTTAGGTATGTAACTTACAAGATAAGTGTTGTCAAACTAGTTGACATCAATGACAACATATTACTGATTTAATCATATATCATATCTAATCAGCAACTCAGTGATCTCTAATCATAGATCTTCAATTAGGTTCTAAATTAGTTGTAGTTCATCAAAGAGATGTTGATTAATTGAATACTAGCTGATGGGAGATTTGATGGTCACCATACTAAATTCCTCTAGTGCACAGTAAGGTTGTATTGCATATTGATTATGCACAGGTAGGAGACACAATTTGTAACCTTATTTTATAGTGCATGATTTCTGATAATTTTTACTTCATGCTTTTTGTAATCTTCATTTTACCAAAACATTGTATAGAATTTAATTGTGAATAGAATTTGGGTTCCAATCAAAAACCCATTTAAAGAAGTTCACAAAGAACTATATATTATATAATATCAATTTAAAACTTTAGAGAGTTGCATACTTAATAGTAAAAAGAAATGTGGATGCAGTTTTGCACAGACATGAATATCTGTGGTTTCAACATGTAGAGGATCATCACTTATATTAACTAGATTATTTGCATTGGAGTGCTCCAAAGGTTTGGTATGGTATGTCAGGATATGCAGCTATGAATTTGGAAAATACAATGACAAAATATCTACCTCATCTATTTGAAGAGCAACCTGACTTGTTAAAAAAGATGGTAAATGCCACTTGTTTATCTTTATTACTTGTAATTCTTAATTGTTGGGTTTTTAGTCAAATATAGTGATTACTAATTAATTTCATGTTTTTAATACTCTTGTCAATGGTTTCCTAATTTATTCCTAGTTACATATGATTGTAGCTACATATTATGATACGAAAATACTTATGTTTTGTGTGATCTCCACATAAAATATATCTTTGACTATTCATTTCTTCTCTTATACTTTGTATCAGTCTCTCAATTTTATGCATTGTTCCATGGCTACATCTTAACTAAATTTACATATCATTTTTGGCAGGGCCTTCATTCCTATTGTGATAGAAGTTTACATATCAAATTTTGAAAGGGTCTTCAAACTAAAAAAATTTCATGTTTAGTTACAAAATATTGCCTAGGGGGACACCTTCATATACTCTAACAACAACAACTAGGTAGGTTCATCTCTGAACAAGTAGCTCAATATGATATTTAATTTTTTTTGTATTTTGGTGCACTTATTGTTCCGATATTTTTAACTATTATTAGTTTATACTTATATGAGTTTTCATCTTTCAAAAAGATTCTCGCTTATTAGTTGTAGTGTGGCATTTTTAATAGTATTTCTTGTGTATTACATTGGTTTATTGGTTGTTTCCTACCATTCTTTGTTTAGATCATTTTTGTTCTTGGCTTGTTTTACAATTTTGGACAATCTCTCTAATGCATGATCATTTTTATTCTGTGCAGGTTATTCTTGTTCCTTTTTCATAAATAAAAATGGGCATTACAAATGTTTTCCTTTTTATAATAAAAAGCATGTCCAATTTTGTATTGTCCCATAAGAAAGCATGAGGAGATTGTGGAGAAGGTAAATGTGGTTATTTATTATGATTGTCGTGAGGTGCCTGTGAAATGGATTGTGGATGGTAATTTGATGATAACACATCTTAGAGGCAATTTCACAAAAAAATTTAGTTACTATAATTTTCTAAGAAACAACATTGAAAAGTATTTGTTGTTAGTATTGTCTACATTGCATGTATGTTTTTTGTTGTCTCTTTTGAGCATTGAATCTAATTCATTCATTCTGAGAGAATGAGTAAAATTTTCATGTGTGTTTTGTGTGTTCTCACAATTGTGTATATGTTAACTTGTTCTAGAGTTTGTTGACTTGTTTCAGTGTCTTCCAATTGTACTTTAAGTGCTATTTGGGATTTTTTCATAAGATATAGTTTTTTTAAGTAATTTTTTGCAATCCCAAACCTATACTCTACAAAAATCTTGTATATGAATGCTTGTCTTTCTTTGATTAATAATACAAGGAGATTTTGTATGTCAAATATCATGTTTCTTGTAGGATCATGTGTGAACTGAAACTTATAGAGTTGCCATTTTGCATTATTGAAGCACCATTCATGGAAAGGTAATAGTCTGAATTTTCTTATGTAGATTGTCTTGTGGAGTTTTATGAGAACTTCTAAATGGAAGTCTCTAGTTGTTATAGATCACATGGTTGTGTAACTATACTCTTTTTATTTATCTAATTAAACTTATAAATTAAATTGGCTATTATGTTGCTATGAAATTTATGATGGAGCTACAGGTGGTTATGGATGTAGGATGTGGCACAAGAATACTATCAATATTTTGTCCATTAGTTGGTGCTAAAAAGGTATTTTTCATTTAAGAAGTTTGTTTGAGTTGTGGCTTAATGAGTTTATGCAATATATTTTATATGTTAAATGATATATATATAGTCTATTCTTATTAAGGAAAATAGTCCATTTTCACCCTTTAAAGTGACACTTATTCAAGATTGTTACTTGAGCATGATGGATTCAATCCCTTACACACAAGCATGGAGTTTGTAATACAATATTTAGCATTTCAAGCAACAACACTAAAAATTATCCTTGTCATCTTTTTTTCTTTGTCTGGTCTTAGATATAGAGTTTTTTGTATGAGCTAAGTTCCTAGCTTCAAAATATTCTCATTTTTATCTTAACATGAACAATAGACAATGCATTAACCAAGACACATTTTTATTAGTCATGAGTTTGCAGTGTACACATGGATTATTCTCCCTGTAATATAATTTGGGCCCTTGAATGGCCAAAAGTATTTCATTGAATAACTATTGGACTACCATATGTGACAAATATGTGGATGGATTGTGATGATTGACAACAACTATCAGTATGTAGCCAATTTTACTACAAATTTCATAGTTGTTTGGATGTGGGATGTATATTGAGAGCATGTATAATGCCCCCTGATTTCAGTATGTGTCAAGATCTCAATTCACATATGGTGATCAATATGCTACTTAAGTTGCTCAAATAAACAAATAATAATATTATCCAACCAGTGCCTACTCACTATTATTTGTAGGATAAAGGGAATGGTATTTTGAGTACTCTCAAGGTCTCAGCCAAGCTCAAACTAGTTGTCTCCATGTAAAGTGGGAAAATAACAAAATGGTTGACACGGTGAACAAATTCACACCTAAAAGTTAACAAACAAGGTTCTCCACATTCTTCAATTCCCTCATTATATGCATCATCAACTTCTTCAAGTGGTTATAGGAAAATGAAGCTCAATGTCATACTAGAGCCAATACTCACAAGGATGGCCATGAAAAAATACATAGTGAGGGAATCCATTCAAACAACTCCATAATTAATTCAAATGGTATAAAAGTGAATTACTCTTTACAAGCTCATTTAAGCCACACACACTCATGTTTATTCATTTCTTCCTACTTTATCTGGACCAATTTCCATACCATGTGTATTAACTGAAGCAACATCATTAGTCTTTTGGTATTCGGACCTTCAACAACATTTTGCACATCTAAAGTCTTCTCTAGGGAAAATCATTCAAGTCTATAACCATGAATGTTAACTCTCAGAATGGAGGTATCCATTGGATCAATGACAATTTCTAACTACACATCTAGAATAGTATTAGTTTTGGTCTTCTCTGAAAATCACATAATTTGGGTTACGATTATTGATAAGTTGGGTTAAAATAGTTGATAGCATTTTCCAAATTATTGTAACCCATATTTTTTTATATAAAATTATTGATAACAATCATAATTTCAATGGTAATCTTTGACGGAGATGTTATACCCATGATGGCATCCATGTCAAAAATGTTTACACACAACCATCACACTTGCAAAGGAGGCTGAGTTTGACCAATGACATTTTCTGACGTGGATGTTATACTCATGATGACAGCCCCGTCAAAAATGTTTACACAACACCTGTCATAATTGTGACAACATGTTAGTTCTCCCGACAAAATTTGACGCCAGAAATGAGTACTCATCGAATGATGGATGAGCGGCTAGTTTTGATGCCATGACCATCAGAATGGTGATGACATCCCTCGATGTCACACTTAACGACATAAAAAATCTGATAGCTAGTTGTGATTTTTTTTGTTAGTGTCTGACAGTTAGCCATCAAAATTTGGCACCAAATGTATTAGTGGTAAGTATTTGGTCAAAATTGATTACCAAATTTTAGAAGGAAATTAAGGAGATGCACAATGGCTGACCAATTTATGTTGGGGGAAGGAATGTTTACCTAAGATGGGAGCATGTTTATGATTGACTATTAATGATAGGATTCTTACCAGGGAGAGGAGGAAAAGGATTGGTTTCGTTGGGAGCTCAAAGTGTGTCATGTGTGAATATGTTGAGGAAAAAATGGATCATTTACTCCTTTAATGTAAGGTGGCCTCAGATTGTTGGTCTGTGTTGAAACCATATTTGGGGTGGTAGATCCCTCTTACTGATTCCATAAGGAAGGTATTTGAGAGCTAGCCCATTAATTGTTGGAAATCAACACTTTCAAGTGTGTGGATGGTTAGTCATTCTATTATAATTTGGAAGATCTAGGAGGAGAGAAATAGGAAAAAATTTACAGATAAAAAGGAATCCTTAGAGAGGTTATTGTTCATAAATACTCATTCAATTGAAGAAGTGGTTAGGGCAATAACTTCTCAATTCTTTAATCCTCAAGTCCCTTATATTGTGGATGATAAATGGTGGCAGGTGAATTAGCCAAACATTAAAATTGGGCCTATTAAGGGCTTTGTTGGGTGGATCCAATTTCAAAGTTAAATAAGGAGATGGTACAAGAGAAACCATTAGATGGATGGTGAAAGATCAAATTCGATGTAGCAACAAAGGAAAATCCTAGGCCTTCGGGAGTGGGATTTATCACTAGAGATTAGAATGGTAATATTTTGGCATTATGTGCAAATAAATTAGATGAAGGAACAAATAATGTGGTAGAGGTGAAATCAACACTAATGGCTGTCAAATTTTGAATTTTTTTGGGACTGGAAAAATTCACCCAAAGGTTGACTCTTTAGTAATCATATAGAAAATTATTAATGAGAAAGTTGAAGCATGAAATTTGCAAAACTTCATTATTGACATATTACACAAGTTGGACACATTTAATGAATATAAAATTAGTTATGTGCGAAGGGATGGTAACAAGGAGGTAGAAAGCCTTTCAAAATGGGCACTCACATTCAAATCATGCGATGAAATTTGGATTGAAGATTTTTTAAATCCTCGCATTGAAGATTGACATCATTTACAAAGATGGTAAGTAAGAGTAATTAATGCCCCTGCCAAAAGAATTCTTGTGATGGGATGAGGCTTTTGGAGAGATTAAAAGTACATTTTTTATGACATTGATGAATGATTTTGGCATTTTAGTGTGGTATGAGAAATGGTGGCAGGGTTTATATTGTCTTGTCTTTGAGGAGGTTTTGGTGCATATTGGTGATAATGGAGGATAAATTCATGCTTTTTTCAACCAAGCAACAAGCATCCTTCTTTGGACTAGTGATAAAGAAAAGACCGAAACACACTTTTGCCTTCCAAGATGAGAAGTTTATTTAGAGCATTCAAGGAATTTTGGGTGGGGTTTTCAATGGCTCAAAGCATCATTATAGAAACAATATGGATGTGCTATCTTTGGTGTTAGCCTAGGATTGGATTTGGGAGAAGATGTTAGAATGATTAGGAAATTGATGGAGGCAATTATTGATAAAGAAAACCTATATGGGTTGGAATTAGTGCTAGAATGGGTGATACTAGGTGTGGGAATTGATGTGCACAAAGGAATTGAGAATCCATCAATGAAGGAATTAAAGGATATAATCCCCTTCTTGTGGTGGCCAATTTAATTTAATAGAAAGCAATGAAGAAATGAGGCAAGCTTGAGCTAGGAAGGTTTTAAAACCTTCATGATGACGAAGGAGAGAGAGGCCTAGATGACGTTGCTACTAGTAGGGAAACATCACTAGGTATTGATGAAGAAGAGGTTGAAAAGAAGACAGATGACTTTGGCAAAGTACAAGGGTGGAGGATCTTAGGGCAGAGGTCCAAGTGAATATTTTGCAAATAGTTTGATAATGTATGCCTTTTTCTATGTAAATTTTATTGAGCACAATGGGAATTAAATTATTTTTTGTAGATTGTTAGGAGGTTTTTGTGAAATAGGGCATAAATATTTGTCAGTTTCCTCTATGCATATTGTCTAGGAAGAAATTTTGGGGTGTGGTTTTTTTTTCTGGTATGGTTCATTTATTTTTTCTACAACTGTTAATGGCTTTGATGCTTGGGCAGTGGAAACGGTGTAATGGGGATTTTTTCTTGTATTATTAAAATGAAAATCTTAGAATGATGGGAAAATGGACATATGGTTTATGTAATTGGTAGTTTTTAGTTTTATGTAGTTGAGTAAGTAATCTTTTGGTCTCCAATGTTAGTTGGTGTTAAAGGTTTCATTGTTGAGCATGCTAAATAATTGAGAGGGGGGGTGAATCAATTATTCCAAAATACTTTTCATAAAATTTGTTAAACTGGTACAAACTCAAATCATTTAGATAATTAAAATTGATAGAAACTTGAAAGAGAAAAAAAAAAAAATTAAACACCGTAACACCATATATAACATGGAAATGCAAAATGGGAAAATTCATTGCGAAACTAGTTCTCATGAATAGAACATCCATTTAGGTGATTTTTACAAAGGCTTACTATTGATTTGGTCACCACAAGTAAGCTCACTACTGGTTGGTCTTACTACCTTGATACAAAATATTTATTACAATAAGAGGCCTTACAGACAAAAAGTGAACTGATATAGTTGCATATGTATATGCATGAAATAATTATAGCTATTATCTCAACATCAAAAAATTGCAAGAGATCTGGTTAGAGATCTTATGTCTACATTCTTTTTTCTATTAAGATAGTATATCAATACTTACAAGTAAGGAATAGAGTCCAATGTCTGAGGAAATATATCACTATTCATAGCCCCCATTACATATACAATTACAAAATTAGGGGAGTGAGAAATAGAACTAGAAAATTATGCTACTAAAATTAGGATATTAAGCTAGGCATGATACAACAAGTTTTAGATATTACAAAATTAGGAAGCTTTTAAAATTATGTTGTTGTCTAATCCCAGCCATCATTGTGGCTAGTTGTACCAGGTGGAGCCCCTGAAGTCTCATTTTGTGCCTGATCTTTCTCTTGACTGTACATTGATCCACATTCTATCTGTGCTCTCCCCAGATTGGAAGCATTAGGAGTTTCCCTGTGGTCACTGTTAATTATATGCCATCCTCTTAACATGTTTCTTAAGTCCTCCACTTCCGTGAGGGAAAGGAAAATTTGGTATTCAAAAATGTATTTTGTTGGATGTACCTTATCTTTGTTGATAACCAGACTGCCCTCCTGTACCAGCTTCATGAATTCACTCCTCATGATGTGGAGACCCAAAGAAACCTATGTCATGATATTAAAATGTGTGAGTTTAAGATTAAACTCAGTAAGCTTCCTTTTCTCTGCCTAAAAGACCTCTATGTTCCTATCCTTCCAAAGAGTCCATAGAATTTCAATCATTAATGTAAACCAAATATTATTAAGCTTAGAATCAAATTTTTCCACATAGCCAACAAGGATTTCACTCCAAGAAATAACAGACTTATAGTTCCAAAGACAAGGGGAGCCAAGAAAAATAGACCAAATCTTACATGCATAAATACACTCAAAAAATAAATGTTCAAAGGACTCAACAAAATTACACAAACTACAAGAAACGGAAGCAAGACCAATGGAAGACAACACCTGACCAACAGCAAGTTTGTTTATCAACAAAAGCCACTTAAAATAAATATTCTTAGGTTCAGCTTTACATTTCCAAAAATATTCAAAAAAGAAAAGCCAGTTAGAAAAGGGATTAATCTACCCCCAACACTAGGACACACGTGCAATAAGAGAGGAATCATTCTTCATGTTATGGTACAGTTGTTTTGTAGTAGTTTCTGAGATTAAGCTGCCATCAGACCATTTAGAATTATTAAGGAATGTTGTTGTATCAATAATCTCTCTTTTGGCGTTATCATTAATTGCTTTCTTAATAAGGGTATAAGTCTTCTTCTGAGAACCAGGAATGTTAAATTTGGTTTTGATGCTCTCCCACACCCCTAACTACCCACCATCCAAGATATCTTCAATCAATGAGATCCCCTTCAAATTCTAGAGTTTTGTAGAACAACTCTAAGTGAGAGCCAAAGGTTTACCATTATAATAAAGCCCCCACCAAATAGATCTATCATTAACTAGATAATATGGAGGGCCACCTATAGCCCCCTTCTCTAGAATAAAATGCCTCACCTGAACCCAAGCTTTCCAAAAAGCTTGAAATTTTTTTGAACCAAACATTTTCATTTTAAAATCCCCAAAGACTATATCATAAACTGGCACATTCTTCCATTGCTTACCTTTCTTGATAACTGACTTCTCGATATTTTTCCTTATGAGTATCTTCCATGGTTCATTACCCCACAGAGATTTAAGCACCCATTTGGATGTAAGGGCTGAGCCATGTGTTTTAAGGTCTTTCAACCTCAACCCTCCTTGGCTTTTTTCTTGACAACACCATGCCCATTTAACACAGTGCCTCTTTTTATTGCCTTTCCCATCCAACCATAAGAAGTCTCTAAGGATCTTCTCAATCATTTTCACCTGGGACTTGGAAACATCCAGGCTGAAGCATAATAGATGTAATGAGTTGAGAGGAATTTTTGCACAACTTGGAATCTGTCGGTAATGGATAAGGATTGTGTATGCCATTTAATGTGTTTCTTATTGATTTTGTCATAGACCCATTGCCACATATTTCCAAGATTGGGTTCTACTAAGAAGGGAATACCAAGATACCTAACAATCTCATTGGGACCTACCCATTGTCACCCCTTATCTATGAGCCAATCGGGTGGATTATTAGACCAACCCAACACAGTGGATTTGAGAGGGGAAATTTTTGACCCCGAGGCCTTCCAAAAGAGATTTATGCTTTCTATGGCATTATCAAATTTGTCCTCTAAAAGACCTAGAAACAATGAGGTATCATCTACAAATTGAACATTTAGCAGTTCTTCATTATTAGGGAGAGAAATCCCTTTTGATTGGGGTCCTAGTGTCTAAGCCCTTAATGTATAGAACATAGCATCTGCAAAAATGACAAATAGAAAAGGGGCTATAGGGAACCCCTTCCTGATGAACCTCTGAATAATTATGGGTTCAGATATGAAACCATTAACATCAATGACTGTACTAGCATCTTTAAATAGAATACTTATCCATTTGCAATAGAGATCTGGAAAACCAAAGGCTTTTAACATACCAAGAACAAAACCCCATTCAATCCTTTCATAGGCTTTTTCAAAGTCTAAAAAAATCATCACAACATCATGCCCTTCTACTTTAGCCCAGTGCATGGCCTCCCAACTTTTGATTAAGTTCTCCAGAATATATCTACCTTGGATAAAGCCTGTTTGTGTATGTGAAATAAATATGTTCAGAAGAGGAGCTATCCTTCTAGCAAGGGCTTTAGCTAGGATTTTATAAGACAGGTTCAACAAAGTAATCGGCCTCTAATTCTTCACTAGAGACCTATCTCCTATTTTTGGAATAATTTTAATAACCCCTTTATTGATAGAATCTCCTAAAGATCCTTTAATGAATTCTTCTTCATACACATTCAGAAGTTCAGAACTTACCCAGCTTTTGTTTTTCTTATAGAATTCAGCAGGGAGGTCGTCCATTCCTTGGGATTTCCTAGATCTTATGTCTACATTCACTAACCTTATATATAACTAAATGCAATCCTTCTTCTCTATTTTGATAATAACCTTTCACACTTTTTATTTCTTCTTGAGCACACTTCACCATTGAGTATTCATTCACATGATCATATTCATACAATCTTCACCATACTCACTCTCTCATCAATTTGGATACAAATAGATGTTCTATATATATACATATCCAATGAAACAAATACATATGTCATCCTAGAAATAAAAACATTTCATATTGAATACAAAATATATTTCAAAGTAGTTTAACTTGTTGGCACTAGACCTAAAAGATAGGTCATGCATATGAGAACTTCATACCACACTACCATAGGACCCAAAGATAGGTCACACATAAGATAAGGATGTTACACAATGTAATCACTAAAAGATAAGTATAGTATGGGGTCGATGGAAATGCCACAATCAATTCCATTTCTTGATATACAAAAATTCTAAACCAACCACTAGATAAAACTAGAAAGAACCTGTCCAAAACTAAATACAACTATCATACCAAAAACTTCTAATAAACTGCAAGAAAGTTTGAGTAGTAGGGATACTTGAAAGAGCTCTGAGACATGAAAACCAATTATATGCATCCAAAACTTCATATTACATTCACCAAATACCATTATGTATCAAAAGGATATATTACTGTAACCAAAATAGGGAGATCCATCCTCATAATCCATTACCAAAATAAGAACCATAAAATAAATTTGATCTACACATTACCAAAGCACAACCAACCGGTACAGACATTCAATACAAGGTTTTTGACATTAATGAAAACAATAATAACATCTTCAACATACTCTTAACAATCTCCCACTTTGGAATTGATGGTAAAATAGAAGAAAAAAAATTGTAAAACATTCAAAATCAAAAAACTACCCCTAAGTTAGATATTATTTTTAGTTTTCTCTCCTTATTTTCTCTCCCCCTTTATGCAAACAATGGAAAAGGGTCACACAAAATTATTCATATAATCAAATAAAAGGAACAGATTTTACCAAAAATATTTTCTTGTAGCTCTCCTTGATAATTAGAAGACCCTTCTTCCTCTCATCCATAACTGATCTCATCCAAGCACATAAACTATCATGATAAACCAACATATCAAATGAAGAAGTCTAGTTTGGGGATCAGAATTGATGCTCATAGTGTGTGCACAGATGTGTGATCACACTTCTATGAGTCTTTGTATGCGAGAGTGCTCAACAGTGAGTTCTCACAAAATGACCCATAGCTCTCTATCTGAGAAGAGCATGGTTTGAATGTGGCCCTCAGATCAGCCTATTTTACCCATGCAAATACAACTCAGAATGAGAGATTCGAGTTGATCTAAATGAAACTATTCTAAATGATTTGCCATGCAAACTAAGCTAAACTAATTTATTGAAAATGAAATTAAGCTATATGTAATGGATTTAAACTAAAATGATTTGCAATTAATCTAAAATGTAAATTAATCTAAAATGTGAATGTGCAAGTTGAAATGCTAAATGATTACAAGCTATGAAATTCTGTAGCATAAGTTCGATATCAAAATTCGGGATGATTGAATGAGCATGAGAGGTCTCCTTTTATAGGAAAAGTTGGATTCGAATGTGAAAGTAGAAGCAATGTGGGATAAATGAAAAAGAGGAAACAATCATCATTTTTTAGAAGGTTTGTAATAAAATGGAATTACATTTTATTTTCTTTTATTTTTATTCAATTTGTTTCCTTTTTCATCACAGGAGATCTTTTGAGAGAATATTTCATTTATTTAATTTTAAAGAATAATATCTCTTTTAATTAAATAAGGTAATATTATATAATTTAGAAATGAATATTAATTCAATAAAATAAAACCATTTAATTAAAAGAGGATTTTAATTAAATAACATTATTTCATTCAAAGAATATTAATTTCAATTAAATAATATTATTTTATTTATTAAAAAGGGATATATTTCTTTTAATTAAAAATTGATGGGATATTCAAACTTTAGGGAAAATTGAAATATTTATGATTTGATCAATAAATTTGATTTGAATGTATGACAAATATTGATTCAGGAATTGATATCGATAGATTAAATAAATGGGGCCCAAAGTCTAGGCGACCATTTTATGGTGCATACATTTGCCCCTCTTTGACTAATGTGTGATCGATTTGGGAACACATGTAGTCAAAGAAGAATTGAAATGTGAGATCGATCTGGGATCACAAAACAACTTAGATGTGTGTTCGACGGATGGGAACACATCAGGACAAACATAAACTAAAGGTCTTTGAACATGAGGTCGATTTGGGATCATATCCAAAGTGAGAGATAAGAATCTCAATCAATGTTGCCCCAAGAGGAGCAATTGATAATTTGATAAAACTGAATCAAGGTTTGAAATTTGATAGGTACTGCCCCCTCGTGATCGGAATCGAAATGAGATAGAGGAGAAATAGTAAATTGATAAATTTGATCAAATCAAATGAAAGATAAGGTTCACAGCAAGAAAGATTATGCCCCAAGATTGAATTAGAAGAAAAGAAGTGGGGTGAATAGTGAATGGAAGATAGAAGTTTAGAAGAAATGGAAAGAAATGGAGAGAAGAAATAGAATCAATCAACTGTTTAAGATAGAGAATTTCGATTGAGATCACGAAAGAAAGTAAGGAAATGAAGATCAGATCGTGACCACAGTTGACGGAAAAATCCACAAGAAAGATGAGGAAAACTCTCTCAAACTCATAATGCAGCCTAAAAGTGCAAATGCTAACATGAAGCCTAAATAATGCAAGCTACATGAAAATGCAAAGATGTACTTGCATGGGTAACATAGGTATTTTGTGTTCATCATTCATTAGAGAATGTAAGAAAGCTTATTTTCATCACTGGGCCGTTATTATCGGACATCGGACAATCACACAACCATCACTAGTCACAAATGCAACTATGAAGATATGAATGTGATTTATATCGGTTTGGAATGTGGAAAGATTCTAACATGAGCATCAAAGACATAAAGGTCAAGATGACTACAATGTTAGCTTACCCAATTTAATTTAGCAAAACCATGCTCGCATCAAGGCATAAATGCCAGGAAAACCATGAGGACAGTTGTGCAAGAAACAGTCAAGGATGATGTCTCAAATATCCTAAGTGTGTCAAGGAGACAACAAAAAACACTCAAGAGGTTCAAGACAAACACCCACAAGCAGAAAGCAAATAAAAACATGCCCCATGCCCCAAGTCCTCTAGCTATGCATCACGGAGAGACCTGTTTAGGCAAGGACACTCAACGAAAATCAAATAACAGTCAGCACACAAAGAAAAGATCATGACATATCTCAGGCTGAAGTGTTTTAAAAAGTTTAAGTGTGTAAACTGATACTGAGTTTCGAGGGTAAAGGTTGAATGCTTGCTAATGGGTAAGATCACATGACCGAATTGGATAAGACCAAACTGATAAGTGTTGAGAAACACTCGATGTCGGGGGTTTTGTGTTGAAAAGCACAGTTGGGTTGGTGTTGAAAAACACCATTTGCGAGGTGTCCTAAAGACAAGCATATCCAAGAGACCACAGATAACACAGTGATGCCCCCTAGAAAAAGACAAAGACTAATTCCAAACCAAGGCAACAAGGACAAGGCATGATGGAGAATGGCTAAGTGTCGAGAGCGCATGCTAAGAAATAGGGGTGCAGAGGCCTCAAGTAGTGCCTATTTCTAGGTTTTCACCACTTGGAAGTTTTGTTTTGTTTTGTTTTGTTTTTTTTTTTTTTTTTTCAGGACTTTTTATATTTTTTTTGTACTTTTGCTACCAAGGCGCCTATTTCCAGGTTTTCACCGAGGCACATTTTCTATTTTTTTTTTGTATTTTTTGAATTTTATTTTTTTTTGTATTTTTTTCAGGATCATATATCAATTTTTTGGATTTTTTCAGGACCATAATTATATACAAAGGATGCCCCCAGACAGAACGGGCATCAAGGATAGAACTTCTTCAGGTGCTGAACATTGATAGGCGTAGGGAGCTGCTCCCCCTCTTCAGTAGATAGTAGATATGCACCTGAACCAAAAGCTGCTGTGATAATATAGGGTCCAAGCCAGTTAGGTTCGAATTTGCCCTTTTGTTCTCTGTGTTGTTGGTTCTTAGGATTCTCTCGCAGGACAAGATCTCCTACTTGGAATTCTCTAGGGCGAACCTTTTTGTTGAATGCTTTGGACATCCGCTTTTGGTAGACCCTCATATGGTCAAATGAAGCTTTACGCTTTTCATCCAGAAGTTCTAATTCCTGTAATCTCATGGCGCGATAATCTTCATCTGTAATCAGACCTTTGAGAGAGACTCTCAGTGATGGAATCTCAACCTCTAAAGGTAACACTGCTTCAGTGCCATATGTGAGGGAAAAAGGAGTAGCCCCCGTTGGAGTACGAATACTCGTTCTATAGGCCCACAAGGCCGGATTTATCTGTAGGTGCCAGTCTCTACCATTCTTGTGAACTGTTCTGTGTAGAATCTTGAGAATGGTTTTATTTGAAGCCTCTGCCTGACCATTTCCTTGCGGGAAGTAAATGGAGGACCAATGTTGTTTTATCCTGAATCTTTGGCAGAGTTGTGTAAGGTCCTTGTTATTGAACTGACCTCCATTGTCAGTGATGATTTCAGATGGAACTCCATATCGACAGATGATATGGTTTAAGATGAATAGAGATACTGTCTTGCCTGAGGCAACAGAAAGTGGGACAGCCTCTACCCATTTTGTGAAATAGTCAGTAGCAGTGATAATGAATTTGTGCCCACCTGATGAGTTGGGATGAATCTGCCCAACAAGGTCAAAGGCCCATCGCTGAAATGGCCAGTGAGAGATAGAAGGAATTAACTCCCTACCTGGAGCATGTATCAGGTGTCCATGTTTCTGACATTTTTCACAAGATTTGGAAAATTTTATCGCGTCCATCTGCATTGTAGGCCAATAGTATCCCGCCCTAAGCAACCTTCTAGCCATGGAAAGACCATTAGAATGTCCCCCACATATGCCCTCGTGGATGTCAACTAGCGCTTGATCTGATTCCTCCTTTTCTAAACACCTAAAAAGTGTCCCATCTAGACCCCTCCTATACAAATCACCAGAGATGAGGGAATGGCGAGAGGCATTACGGATGAGGTTTCTTCTTTCAGACCGGTTGAAAGTGTCAGGGATGATGCCATCACGGAGATAGGAGTAAATGGCACCATAGCGGGAGGATTCATGGGTGATTATGGTACATATGACATGGCTTTCGGGTGAGTCAAATATGGGATAACGTAGCTCTTCCACTAGGAACTCATATCTGAACTCGTGTTCTGTTAACTGCAGAAGTGAAGCAAGGGTGGCCATAGCATCGGCCGCTTTATTCTCAGCTCTGGGGATTTGTTGAAAAGTGACAAAGGTAAAATACCGTCTTAATGAATCAACCATTTTTTTATAAGGTATCAACTTGTTATCTTTTGTTTGGTATTGCTCATTAACTTGATTAATGATTAGCTGAGAATCCCCATAGATATGTAGCTCTTTGATATTCCACTCTATAGCCATTTTGAGTCCATTTGTTAAAGCCTCATATTCAGCTATGTTGTTTGTGCATGGAAATAGTAACTTGTAGGATTTGGGAATAGTATACCCATGAGGAGAGACAAACAACACGCCAGCTCCAGAACCATTGTGCATGTAGGAACCATCAAAGAATAGCTTCCAAGATCTCTCAGTCATGTACATGAGATGTTCGTCTGGGAAGTTGACTTGAACCGGCATATTATCTTCAATTGGAAAGTTAGCCAGTTGATCTGCAATAGCCTGGCCTTTGATTTCCTTGCGTTCGATATACTCTATGTCAAATTCAGAAAGAATCATCATCCATTTAGCAAGTCTACCCGTGAGAGCAGCTTTACCGAGCAAGTATTTGAGGGGATCAATTTTTGCTATAAGATGAATGGTATGCGCAAGCATATAGTGTCGCAGCTTTTGAGAGGCAAACACTACTGCAAGGCAAGCTTTTTCAATACTTGTGTAATTGATCTCATAAGCCACTAGAGTGCGGCTAATATAGTATATGGCCCTTTCTTTCCCTTGTTCATCTAATTGAGCCAACAGTGCCCCCAATGAAGATTCAGTAGCTGAGACATACAAAATAAGGGGTTTTCCTGGAATGGGAGGCATTAAGATAGGAGGATGTGCCAAATATTCCTTAATCTGATCCATGCTTTTCTGGCAATCTTCATTCCAGACACATTGAACCCCTTTATGCAGATTTTTGTTAAAGGGTTGTGCCCTATCAGCTAATTGTGAAATAAACCTCCTTATGGATTGAAGGCGTCCTTGAAGACTCCTCATTTGACTGACATTTTTAGGGGGTGGCATGTTTATAATGGCCTGAACCTTTTCAGGGTCCACTTCTATCCCTTTAGCTGAAATGATGAACCCCAATAGTTTTCCAGAAGTAACACCAAATGCACACTTTTTTGGATTTAACCTCAGTTGAAATTGTTCCATACGATCTAGAATTGCTTCTAAATCAGCCAGGTGTGTTCCTCTTTTCTTGGACTTAACGAGGGTGTCATCCACATAATCTTCCATATTTTTATGCATCATGTCATGGAAGATGGTTGTCATAGCTCTTTGATAAGTAGCTCCTGCATTTTTTAATCCAAAGGGCATGACGTTCCAACAGTAAGTACCCCATGCACATGTGAATGCAGTCTTTTCTTGATCCTCAGGAGCAATCTTGATCTGATTATACCCAGAAAAACCATCCATCAAAGAGTAGATCTCATAGCCCGCCGTCATGTCCACTATCATGTCTATGTTAGGAAGTGGAAAATCGTCCTTTGGGCATGCTCTATTAAGATCTCTAAAATCTATGCAGATTCGGATGGATTTATCGTGTTTGGAAACAGGTACAATGTTGGAAATCCAGTCAGCATAGTCTACTGCTCTAATGAATCCTGCACCAAGGAGCTTTTCTAATTCAGCTTTTACTAAAAGAGCTATATGAGGGTGCATTTTTCGTAACTTTTGTTTGACTGGTTTCACACCCGGAGCTATGGACAAATGATGCATAATGAGATTAGTGTCCAACCCTGGCATGTCTGAATATGTCCATGCAAAATTAATTTGTTTCTTTTGGAGGAACTCAGTGTAGGCTTTCTTTTCTTGAGGTGATAAAGATTTAGCCAAGTGTACAAGTTTTGGAGCCTCTTCTGTGGCCAAATTAACAGCATCTGTAGGCTCCACCAAGACTGATGATCTGTCATGAAAATAACTTGGGAGACTATCAAGTACCTCATTCGTAGGTGCCTCAGAGAGGTTTTCACCTTTGGATACGTCTTTTATTTTTACTTTTTTTGGTTCTGACACCGCCACATAGTGGTTTTCGCCATCAGAACTCTTATTCTTTTTTTCTTTTCTTTTTATCTTGTGACTAAGGTACTTGATGTCTGGTTCTGTCATGCTGGTAGCTGGTTCACTGGTGGAAGAGACTACAGGTTCAACAGCATTTAGGTAGCAAGTGATCTCATAGTCATTGGAAAATGTCAAGAGTTGAGGCTCTTGATGACGTTGAGACCAATCAATAAGGTTGGGATTAATGAGGGGTAGATTGATGTCTGGTTCAATATTAAGGATATAGGGGATGTCATCTCTGGTGACCGCAGAATCGGAGTCTGTCAAGTATCCCTCTAAGGTGTCTAAATCAAGATTCATCCCATCAAGTGAAGAATCGTCTACTAATGCGACATGTGGGTTCGAATCTTCTAATCTAACACATGACTCATTAGCTACGTTGGGTTGAGTACTATAAGCATGAACAACATCCATATTCAAATCAACTATTGCATCTGAGAGTGAATCCCATTCATACTCATTTGAGTCTGTGTCTGAATCCTTGCTAGGATGTTTACACCAGCTGGGTTTCCTAAGCCTCGAGGTAGAAGCCTGGACATCTTCGAGAGTCACACCTTCTCGGATGAAATTTTCAGCATGTCCTTCAGTAGTGATTTGGTGTGTACTGGTAGTCATATTTTCTGAATCTCCCCAAAGGAGATTTGTTGAAGGAACCCAATCATCTGTCATGTCTTGTTGATTGGTCAAGTCTGGTACATATTCTGTGTCAGCTTTGCTATCCCGCTTATCAGGAATGGGGATAGCGTGCTTGTTTTTCTTCATAAAGCCTAGGCCAACCGGTTTCTTAGACTTACGTCCAAAAAGATCATGATTAAGTGGTTCGGCTCTAGCATCTAATCTGTGGTTAAGAGGGCCATATCCTGGATAACCCATCTTTTTGACAAGAGTATATCCTCTCCCATAAGGCTTAGGAGAGGGGGAGAAATTTTCATTGTGCTGGTATTTCTCCTCTTTGTACATCCAATCTCGAATAGCTACTTCCTCTTTTTCATCTTGTATTGGTACTGAGGATTCAACAAATGTGTCAAATAGTGTCATCGCTGAAGAAGATAGTTTCATTTCCTGTGAAGGTTTTCCATATGACCGAGGGGAAATTGGCATCTTTGCAAAAGAGTCAAGTTGATACCCCCCCATGCCAAGGTCTACTGATTTAAATTTGTTTTGACAGTCTGTTAAAGTTTCTTGATAATCCTCTGCATCTCGATTAAGAGGGACATGAACATTAGCTGAGATTGAATTAATTGATAAAGTGTTATCCCCTGGTATGCAAATTTCAACTCCATTGTAGGGGAACTTAACACATTGGTGGTAGGTAGACGGCACTGCCTGCATGTCATGAATCCATGGTCTACCTAGTAAAATATTGTATGCAAGGGGTCCAGTATCAACAATTTGGAACAAGATGTCTTTTTCAACTGGGCCAATCCTGACAGGAAGGACAGCTAACCCCTTGGAACTTCGTTCTGCCTCATCATAGGCCTTTATAGTGATCTTCTTTTTACTGTCGATCACCTCCTCTGAATAGCCCAAGGTTTTTAACAAACTTAATGTACAAATATTTAGCCCAGCACCCCCATCTATCAACACGCGCCTGACACGAGTTTTATGAATCATTACTTCAATGTGAAGGGCAAGATTGTGTGGGTGGCTTAGGGATTTGTCATCATCTTCTGAGAAAGAGAGGTAATGTGGGCTGGAAATGTGGTTAACCATGCCTTGAAATTGGTCTGTATCTATGTCGTTAGGGACATTTGCTGTGCGCAAAGCATCCTCAAGGATCTGCTTATGTCTAGGGGACAACTCTAGAAGCTCCAGTATTGATATTTGCGCTGGAGTTTTTTGTAGCTGATCTACAAGATTATAGTTTGGTTTGGGAGCAATGGTGGACTTAGTGACATTCTTGGATGCCACTTGCTTGGGTTTATTGGATGGACCTGAATTAGGACCTCTAAGAATGATAGGACCTTGACTCCTAGTAACAACATTCAGGGCTTGGGAAGATGACCTAGAATGAGGACCTCTCAGCACCACAACAGGTTCTTTGTCAAAGATAGGGGGAGAGTCATAACCATGTGGGTCCTTACTCCTCATCATGTTAACACTTGGCTCCACAACTTCAAGCATGTTTATCACATTTTCTGCCGCTATATACGTGTAGTTGATAGCAGCCTTGCCATCCTTTTGTTTAGAGGTTTCCCCCTTGTCATACTTAGGCAATGGTTCTTTAAATGCTTTGTGATCAGCATTGGTATTTAGTCCATCCACCTTAAGTTTTCCACTCTCAATGAGGTCTTGGATAATGTGCTTGAGTTTCCAACAATTTTCAATGGTATGCCCAATGCCATTATGAAATATGCAGGAAGCCTTCTCATCCCACCAATGTGGCTTAATGTCAGGGATGTAATGTTTTGCTGGATCTTGTGGATGCACAAGATTATTGGCAATGAGCGTTTTGAAAACATCCTCGTAAGAATCACCAAGCTTGGCAAATTGACATTTTTCCTTTTTAGGCTTCTCTTGATACCGTGGCTTGCTCTCTTGTTGAGGAGGTGCATTGAGCTTCATAGCTTGAACTGCACTGGACAAGTGAAGAACGGCTTGATCTTTAGGTTGGGGAGCGTCTACAACTCCGTCATTGACAACTTGTTTGTTTTTGTTCCAGTAGGTGTTCTTCCCTTTATCCTTGTTGTTGTGCTGACCATTGTTGCCATTGTTGCTATGTTTGGTCAAAATGCCTTGTTCTTTGAGAACATCTTCAATTCGACATGCAGTTTCAATCATGGTATCGAAGGAATTGAAGACTATCTTTTTGATCTCATATCTCATTTCAGGCACCAAGTTATTAACAAGGATGTCAATCTTTTCATCCTCATGGATGGTCCTAGGATACTGAGAGCACTTTCTCCTCCACCTTTGCAGGAAGGTAACAAAGGGTTCTCCCTGATTTTGTTTCAAGTTGCATAGGTCCAACATAGTAACTGATCTTGATAGATTGTACGAGAAGTGTTGGACAAATCTATGAACAAGTTCTCTAAAAGTCTTGACAGGGGGAGTGATGTTGGTGAACCATTCCATTGCTTGTCCTTTAAGACTTCTAGGGAACAACCTCATCAAATAGGAATCATCCTGATGGAATTCAAAGCTCATGGTATAGAATTGACGCACATGGTCATGTGGGTCACCACTGCCGTCATATTTATCATATTGTGGGAATTCCACCCTCTTTGGAAAATCTTTCATACTCACACTTTTGTCAAATGGATTAGGACAAATAGAGTCTAGTGAGAATGAGCTCTTAGGTTGCATCATTTTTTC
Source organism: Chamaecyparis obtusa (assembly GCA_027943335.1). Taxonomy (NCBI): domain Eukaryota; kingdom Viridiplantae; phylum Streptophyta; class Pinopsida; order Cupressales; family Cupressaceae; genus Chamaecyparis; species Chamaecyparis obtusa. Next base: position 52,836 of record BSBK01001417.1, read on the forward strand.
CATCATGTGCTTCATTTGACGGATTTCTTCCTCTTGAGAGGGACTTTGTTTTTGTATCTTGTTGTCTACATCAAAGTCATAAGGGACTCTGGCACCCTTGTTGATTAGACTTTCCAAGAACTTATCTTTGTTTTGTTCCAAATACCTATCTACATACTGTTGGAAAATAGGCTCTTGTTGCATTCGCATAAAGTCTTGAGTATCAAGGTCATAATGTGAGCTACCACCTCCGTGTTGGGAACCATGATGTGCATGTTGGGAGTGTGGTCTTGAGTTTCTAGGAGGGGTTTGCCTCCTATAGTGAGCATACTGAGAGGCCCTTCTTCCTCTAGGACTAGGAGATCTAGAAGGGGTTCGTGACCGCCTTCTACTTCGTGGTGTTCTAGAAGGGGTGGAGGGAGGAGAATTATTTCCACTGTTAGCACCCCTATTTTTGAATTGAGTGTTTAATTGTTGGGCTAACAGCCTATCTTGCTCCTCTTGGAATGCTTTTCTCTCTATGTCCAACAAGGCTCGTTGTTCCTCTTCGAGAAGCCTAAGTTTTTCCTCTTTTGCAGCTCGTTCATTTTGCGCAACTTGTTTTTCCTTCTCAATTCTTTTTAGCCTCTCACTTGTATGCCTTGAGGCTGTTCGGAGTGGAGAGTTTGGTCTTGAATGGTTGTACAAATCATTGGTATACGTTGCATTGACATGAGCATCACCAGGTTCATTTTCTTGGTCTTCATGTTGTGACCATTGGTCTGGGTGAGCTCGTCTCTCATGCTTGTCAGCTCGTTGATGTGCATCTAGGTACCTAGTGCTGATGGGGGGTGAACTAGGTTGAGCATCATGAGAGGAATTACCAAACAAAATCTTGTCTCTGTGTCTTTCATAGATATCATCAAGGGTTTGATCCATAGCTTCCCTCTCCCGTCGAGTCATGGTATAACTCATATCCATACCTGAGTGTGAAGGTGCTGAGGGGGTACTCAAATCACTAAAATGGCTCTTTGGGTCAAACCAGGTGTCAGACTTACTCCTAGGTGACTGGTCAAATATTGGTTCCTTTTCCTTTCTCTTTTGACGAGTTTGAACTGGGGGTAGTTGGTTGAAGACTATCTGGGGTCGCTTTCCTTGGCTCACTTGATATCTTGTTGTTACTGACATGAAAGGGAGAGTTCAGGCAAATAGACAATTCTAAGAAACGTCAATACCAAACTAGGATAGTGAAAGTTTTCTCTTGTCCAAGAGAGATGGTGAAAAGAAGTATTTGTAGATAAGTGCAAACCAACACTGCCACAGAGGTGCTCAATTCCTTTTGGGTGAATACCCTAGCACGTATGGATCAGGAGGATGACTTTGCACAAAGTGTATTTGAGTTTGATCGTATGAAAATGAGTGGACAAAGAGACTACTAACACTCTCCAAGTGTGTTATCAAAAGAGTCTAAAAATTTATCTATTTGACATAAACGATTCCTAACTTGCCAATCTCAAGCAAAATTGCTTATGAGATCAAGGATTACTATCTCAAAAAGGTCAAAGACACAAGGACCCTAAATACAGGACAAGTCAATCTTCTGGCTCAAGGTTGATGTAATGACGGTTTACTCGGAATCGATAAGCAAACTGTTTAATTCTTGCGTTATGGGCAATGTTCTCAAGTCTGGTTTGCTGTTTCTCTTCGGCTTGGGTTGCTTGGATGGTGGATTGATAGCTCTTGAGGTTTCTTTTGGCAATTTTTTGCTCTTGGTAAACTTTTGATTTGGGTAACTTTGCTTTGGGATGCTTGAGTTGATTGGGCATCACTTGGAAAAGGCTTTGCACCTTAGTAGTCTAAAATCAGAAAACTTGAGTGAAAACAGGCTTGTAGGGCAAGGTAAGTCACTGATTTTCTGACCAAATACGTTAAAAAGGCTTATGAAACACCTGAAACTGGGCATGCAACAAAATGATCTCAGGCGATAATATTCAGGCAAGCCGTGCGATGCTTGTTCTGGTGAAGGCAAGCGACACTGTTACCAGATTATGTCCGTGGGTTGCAAATTTTGGTGTTTTTGAGTTGTTTTAAGCACATGTGAAGCAAGTAGCAGTCATTAACAGACCTATCAAGGACAAAGCAACTTGATAGTATTAGGGGAGTCTTGTTTGAAGATGTTTTGGACAATGTTTAAGACTCAAAAAAAAAAACAAGCACATAGTTATCCCTACCAAAGAAAATGGTGAGAAGTCAAAATCTTTGCCCCATTGCTTATGTGCATACGTGCACCTCACACAGCCGTGTCACCCCCTAGAGGGCGCCCGTGTTTTTGGTGTTTCCAAGGACTCAACAGTGTACATTCAAAGGTTACCCTTGTAGCAGGGGCCAGTGTCGCAACTGCCTCCAAACGTCCAGGTGTATGCCTATGATGGGAATCTGTGTATGATAAACATACGGAGAGATTCTTCCCCCTCCTTGTGCAAAGATTATGACTCCTTTCGGAGATGAACTGGGTAGGCCACTAACTAAGAGGTTTTTACTTGGCTTCCGTTCACAATAACCTTCAGTGCCTCTGATACAGAGCTGGGGCCTCGCAGCCACACCAACACCTGAAAGTCACACACCCCCGCAAGCAGGGCTCGGAGCGGCGCCGCTCAGTGCAACAAACAGAGCCTTTCCATGATGATAGTCAAAGTCATGAAAAGGAAGTTACTATGGTTTTGGAGTCTTTAGACTCAACAAAACTTGCTTTATTATAGTGAGGTGGAATCACCGGCAATAGGTGTGTACTCACTTGGGTCGTTCCCGGAGGTTCAACTTCCGGCAGGCCCTCTAAAGGTGACTCAGGACTTGGCTCAGATTCGGGTTTCTGATTTTCTGATTCTCCCAAAGGGAGAAGAGCATACTTCTCTAGCCCGTTTCTTTACCCAGACACACAAGACAAACTTAATCACCGAGTTAGTTTCACTCCACCAAATCCACACGCTTTTGGGTTTCTGGTTCTCTCTCAAGGAGAGAAGAGCATAATCCCCTGGCGAATAGAAATGCTAAAGATTCGCTAACTTTCTCCGCTTCCCTACGGATTCGTCATATTAGTAAGATCATTAGAATTCTAGGTTCATTCATGGTCATCACCTCCATGTAATGAAGAGCCAAAATTCCTACTCACTATCGAAATCCACAAGAAATTTTAACGGAGCCCTAATTAAACTATGTGAATAAAGCAGGAAAGCAAACACAATGTTTTAATGATCTTCGGCAAACGTCCTGCATTCACACCATTAGTATGTTTTTTTTATGTCTTTGTCAAATCGTCCTGCAGAAAACTGTTATGCTGCAGAAAACAAAATTATTTTATGCAACAGAAAACAGAAAACTTGTTAGGAAAATGAAACTGTAAAACAGAAAGCAGGAAATTTTAGTTCACTGCCCCAGAATCTCGCGCGAGGAAGTACCTTGAGCGCGCGAGAAAAAATAGGGTCCGCGCGAGAAAACAACAGTCCCGCGCGAGGAAACACCAGTCCCACGCGAGAAAACACATAGTATCGCGCGAGAAAACACAGAACCAGGGGCGAAATTTTGTACAGTCTCGCGCGAAGAAACGCTATAGGAGCAGAATCTCGCGCGGATATCTCTGTACTCTCGCGCGAAAATCTGTACACAGACAGTACGGACTCGCAGAAAAAAAAGATTTTGTTGTTTAGAGAACCTGTAAAAATTTTCCTGAAAACCTGTAAAAAAAACAAAAAAAGGCCAAAATTTTTTTTTTTCTTTTTTGCAGGCAAAAAAGAAACAAAAAATAACGTCCTGTAGAGTATACCAGGACCCTTGAAACCCTTAGCCTCAGAGCTAGATAATTAATGAAAATGAAAGGAAACCCGTTTTCAGGGCCCCACGGTGGGCGCCAAAAATGTGTGCACAGATGTGTGATCACACTTCTATGAGTCTTTGTATGCGAGAGTGCTCAACAGTGAGTTCTCACAAAATGACCCATAGCTCTCTATCTGAGAAGAGCATGGTTTGAATGTGGCCCTCAGATCAGCCTATTTTACCCATGCAAATACAACTCAGAATGAGAGATTCGAGTTGATCTAAATGAAACTATTCTAAATGATTTGCCATGCAAACTAAGCTAAACTAATTTATTGAAAATGAAATTAAGCTATATGTAATGGATTTAAACTAAAATGATTTGCAATTAATCTAAAATGTAAATTAATCTAAAATGTGAATGTGCAAGTTGAAATGCTAAATGATTACAAGCTATGAAATTCTGTAGCATAAGTTCGATATCAAAATTCGGGATGATTGAATGAGCATGAGAGGTCTCCTTTTATAGGAAAAGTTGGATTCGAATGTGAAAGTAGAAGCAATGTGGGATAAATGAAAAAGAGGAAACAATCATCATTTTTTAGAAGGTTTGTAATAAAATGGAATTACATTTTATTTTCTTTTATTTTTATTCAATTTGTTTCCTTTTTCATCACAGGAGATCTTTTGAGAGAATATTTCATTTATTTAATTTTAAAGAATAATATCTCTTTTAATTAAATAAGGTAATATTATATAATTTAGAAATGAATATTAATTCAATAAAATAAAACCATTTAATTAAAAGAGGATTTTAATTAAATAACATTATTTCATTCAAAGAATATTAATTTCAATTAAATAATATTATTTTATTTATTAAAAAGGGATATATTTCTTTTAATTAAAAATTGATGGGATATTCAAACTTTAGGGAAAATTGAAATATTTATGATTTGATCAATAAATTTGATTTGAATGTATGACAAATATTGATTCAGGAATTGATATCGATAGATTAAATAAATGGGGCCCAAAGTCTAGGTGACCATTTTATGGTGCATACACATAGTCCTCTGCATCAGAAATAATTCTAGAAAGAAGTTCTAATGGAACCTCAACTATGTCCTTTACCAACCTGAAAGTCTTCACCAAATCTTCTCTTTATCTCTATGTATGTAACAACTCAGCTTGTAGCTCACCAAATCTGATCTTTTATTTTCCATCTTTATCCTCAAAGAAATCATAGCTCTTACCCATCTCATTTAACTTAGACTCAATAGTCTCAATCCTTCCTCTAAAATTTTCAACTGCAGCATGCCACCAGAGACAATACCGATAAATATCATATATTTTCTTTATACATTCTTTCATTTCACCAATCTATTTAGATAGTTTCTATGATGCATCAATGCATTTATTCTCAATTGCATTTTTGAATTTTCTATAATTTGAACCATCCTACAAAAACCTTTTCTCAATAATCTTTACCAGATCATCTGGTAACACACTAGAAATATTGGAAAAAATAATACTTTTAGTGAGAAAATGTTCAACCAAAGCAATCTCAATCTCAGACCTACTATTCAAAGAATATTTTGTTAACCACTAGGGTTGTCATTACTTTAAAAGATCAACCTATTAATTTCTGATACAACCACTAGACTTATAGAAAAAACATGAGGTGGTTAAGCCATGTCACGAACCCTACAAGGGACACTAGCCCACTACCAACAATCTCCCTCCCAGCATCACTCATTGTGGCCTGCATAGATTTGAACTTGTGACCAAGCTTTGATACCACTTGTTAACCACTAGGGTTTTTGTTTCACCAAAAGACCGACCTGTTAGTACCTGATAAAACCACTAAAATTATAGAAGACACAAGAGGTAGTTAAGTCATGTCATGAACCCTACGAGGGATGTTGGCCCACTGCCAACATATTCATTCCACATGTTTCCAATTCTATTAAATTCTCCTTCTTCCAACATCATCTCAACCACATTAAAATCAATAGAGCTAGCTTCATATGGAGAAACCTCATCCTTTTTCATCTCCTCTTCTTTATTCTCTTCTACTTCCCTCTTGCTTTCTTTATTTTCTTCTTCTTCATCTTCTTCTTCTTCTTCTTCTTCTTTTGAAATAGTGACAATCTTTGTTTCTTTTGTACTGGTTTTCCTTCTCTTATGTTTCAGGGGAACCACCAATAATAATTTCCAATTTATTTTTATCGTAGGAGGAACCCTCCTTAATATAGTTAACAAGTACAACACCAGACACAACCATACCAGAATAAATATTCATCCAATAACTCTAAATACCTATGAATCTACTATCTGATAGGGATGCCAAACCTTCACTTCATGTTCTCTCTACCTAGTAGTGATCTTAGAAAGTAAAATACCAAACACATAACTAAATATCCAAATCAAAAGGCTTAACCTTCTTCTAATGACTTATTGACATTTTCAAATAAGTTTTCTACTAGTAGACTGCTCAAATCAAATTGTATGCTCTCCTTAACCATTTTATGTGCCAAATAAACAACTACAATAGATGTAACACCTTCATGATTGTGAAAATAAATTTTATATGTAATCTCATAGGCAACATACCTCTCAACTAGATCAAGAACGGTATTAATCAATAGGGTCTGTTGATCTTTGTCGATACTAGTCAACTCTTGCACATCCTTATACTTCACTAATTTCTTCTCTGGAAGAGTTCTGACACTGCACAATCCACTAATCACTTGAATTACCTCCATCATTGCATAGGGTTTTTCTAACACCAAATTCCCATCCTTGAACTAATTCAACAAAATAAGATTGAATCCTTCTCTACAAACTAGGGAAACTCTCCCCATATGTCCATACCCAAGGTTTGAACCCTCTACAACTCTTTAGTTGATAACCCTACTTCCATCTGCCTGATTTTCTCATGATTGAATTCTTCCAATTCCACTCTTTTCAACATTTTCAATATGATGGCACTAGATTCACAAACAACCAACCTTGATTCCATCTTCTCTCTTAAATAATTTTTTCAAACCCTCACAAGCTCTGCAAAATTCTCAATTTCTTCTTCACTATAGTGATAAATGATTTGAAATTTTACCTTTTTTAACATTAACTTCTCGTAATTAATTTTCTCATTGAGAATTTATATTGTTGATGCAATCAATTGTACGTCACACATCAATCTATTTGAAATAAATGCAATTATGAATTTAATATTTGAACATACTGGAGACAAGAGAGTTGCAACTAGTATCACACTTGAGAGGAGGAAGTGAAAAATTTATTAGTTTAATACTCCCCCTAATCCAAAATAGTATGCTTAGTTACTGAAAGAGCTAGTACCAAGATCTGATGCCACATAATTCTCTTCACTATCTTATTTTTCTTCCATAGCATGATTGTCTTATGAGATTCTCCTGAAACACTAACAATCTTATCATTTCCAAAAAAAATCAGAACACCAATAGATCTGCAAGTGTTAGCATAATGACCAATCTGACCACATTTGAAACATTTGACATTCCTCTATCTTGATCTCACTAATTGAACCCTATATCTACATTGATTAGCTTTGTGACCATAATTGTGACACACATAACAATTCCCATGAAATATATTATTCATTCGATTTCTCTTAACCAAATAAGATACGTGACTTCTGCATTGATTTTCCTTATGATCAAACTTCTAATATCTAAAACATTGAATATTTTGTCTCTTCCTGATCTTGTATTCAATAGCCTTATGACCAAAATTTTTGCATATAAAACAATGCCCATTAAAAGATTAGTACCTTTGAGCATTTAGTTGCCTGACTGGAGACTTTCTTGTAGATCAATCTAAATTCCTAACCTTTCTTGTTACCTCAGACTTTTCTTATACTTCAACTTCCTTTTCTTTACCTTTAATCTTTTAATCTAAACATTCACTCGTGAAACTTAATCCTTCCTTATCCTTGTGACATTTGTATAGAGCCAAAATTTGATCTAAAATAATGCTACTTTTGCAAACCTTTTCTTAAGATCTCAACTTCTTTAATTCCTAATCTAGCTTCTCATTTTCATCAGATTTATGCTTGATAATGCTTTTGAAATTTTCTTTAGTTTTCTTCCATTCCTCTATTTTTTGCTTGATAGTGTCTTTTAGATCTCCTTCTGTCTTTTTCCTTTCTTCCATTTTCTACTTGATGTTTTCCTTGAGAAACTCTTCATTATTTTTGCAGCCATCTAGATGTTGTTTCAGATTCTCAAAATTCTACTTTGATTCCTTCATCTCTTGGCTCACTTCCTTTTGTCTTTCTTTAAACTTTTGGAACTGCTCCCTCAGGTTGGAGATACAGGCATTAGCTTCCTTGATGTTTTCTTTCAACTCCTCATTCTTTGATTTAGTTCTTTTGATGTCATCCATCATGATCTACCAATATTCATCACAATGGTATTCTCTATCCATCTATTCAAACTACCAAGATCTTCCTCAAGTGGTTAATCCCCTAATACCAATTATTGAATAGGCCAAATAACTGAGAAGAGGGGGGGTGAATTAGTTATTCCAAAACACTTTTCATAAACTTTGTTAAACCAGTACAAACTTAAACCATCTAGATAATTAAAATTGATAGAAACTTGAAAGAGCAAAAATAGTAAACACCATAACACTAGAAATCATGTCAAAACCCAAAATGGAAAAAAATACAAATAAACTAATTCTAATGAATAAAACATCAGTTAAGGTGACATTGATTAAGGTTATTTTTACAAAGGTTCACTGTCAGTTTTCTCACTACAGGTAGGCTCATTTTTAGTTGGGATAACTACCTTAATACAAAAGATTTATTATAAAAAGAGGTCTTACAGGCAAAAAGTGAATTGATATAGTTGTATTTGTATATGCATGAAACATTTTTGGACAACTAGTAGCACAACAACAACAGATTGCAGCAGATCCAATTAGAGATATTTTTCCAACATTCACTAACCTTCTATATAATTGAATGCAATCCTTCTTCTCTATTTTCACAATAACCTTTCACACTTTTTATTTTTCCTTAAACACTTTACCACCAGGTATTCATTCACATGATCATATTCCCATCACTTTCAACATACTCACCCTCTCATCACTTTGAATACATATAAATGTTCTATATATACATATCTAATGAAACAAATACATATGGCATCCTAGCAAAAAAAACACATCGACTTGAATACAAAAGATATTTCTTAGTTCAACACGCTAGCACAAGACCTAAAATATAGGTCATACATTTGAGACTTCATACCATGCTACCACAAGACCCAAAGATAGGTCACACATAAAATAAGCATGCTACATAATGTAATCACTGAAAGATAAGTATATTCTGGGGCTGATGGGAATTCCACAACCAAGACCATGTCTTGATCTACAAAAATTCTGAACCAACCGATGGATAGAAATAGAAAGAACTTGTTCAAAAATGAATACAAATTTTATACCAAAAACTTTTGATATATTTCATGAAAGTCCATGTAGCAAGGACACCTGAAAGAGATTTGAAACATGGTAACCAATTATATCCATGCAAAACTTCATAATACGTTCACCAAACACCATAGATGTACCAAAAGGATATATTACCATAACCAAAACATGGACATCCATCTTCACAATCAATTACCAAAACAAGCCACATAGAATAAATCTAATATGCACATTACCAAAGCACAACCAACCAATATAAACATCTGGTACATGGGTTTTAACATCAATGACAACAATTCCAACATCTTCAATAATACACTCAATATTCATGTCTGAACATTATGATGTAAAGATATAATAATGTTATTTATAATCAAGAAAATACAATGTTATTATTATTATTATTTTATCAGTAAAAGGTCGAGGCCATGATTAATTTTATTAATTATTTAAAGTAAGTTACATGAGTCTCCATTTAGTGCGGGTACTGGTAGGAAAGAATGGAGAATAAAACCTCTAGTCTTGCCCAAGCTATTTGTCTAGCACATATAAAGATAGGGCATTTCCTATTTACAGAGCTAGAAAGATAGGGGCATTCCCCTATTTACAAAACTAGAAAGATAGGGGCATTCCCCTATTTACAACGCTCAATCTAGAGGGCATCTCAAAATTAAAGATCTTACTAAAGATTGCTCTTTATGTGTACATAATATAGGTTGCATAGCCTATTGCATAATACACTGCACAATCCAATCATTTTGTCATGAAACCTTATAAGATTCAACAGCTATCCCTAAAGATAAGCTGAGGTGGATAGTCTTCAGCCAAAGTTTCTTCATGATTTTATCTTGTTCAAATACTTTGCCTTTCCTCATTTCACATGTTAGCATAATTTCTAAAATAATAATACATCCTTCTATTATCCTTAGAACATCAAGGAAAAATATCTAAAGACTAGCTCTCTAGATAATTCTTAAGAAAATCTACTATAATTACTATAAAAAATGAACCCTTTGTAACTTACCCCCCTTTCTTGCATTCACCATCTTATTAGTACATATGAGTAGGGTTAAAAAATTTCATATATAAAATTAAATCTTTCATAGCATATAATACATTAGTAAACAACATGTATTCAACTTTGTTTAGCACCCTAGACTAGTGAATGGAAGGATTACTCCTTTTTGTTGAGCAAACAAGTAATAGCATAACAGAACCCAACTTCAGTAACTTCCTTTGATAATTATACATCCTTATTTTAAACAACCAGGTACCTACTTCTTTCCTTCTAACATAGGTAGCATCAAACTGAGCAATATACTTGATTTAGTATAAAAATCAAAGAAAAGACATGACCACAGCAATAATTTTCAAAAAAACCCTAGGAAAAATACCTATTTATTTATATAATTATATATATAAATGTGTGTGTGTGTGTGTGTGTGTGTGTGTGTGTGTGTCTATATATATATATATATATATATATATATATATATATATATATGAACTTATGTCTCTTGAATATGAACTTCATATCTTTGTGGGGCTAGAATGCTTGGAGATATGTGGGTATAACTCTCTATATATATATGTATGTATATATATTATGTATATAGAGTCTTTATATATGTATGTTTGAAATATATATATCCATTTATGTGTGTATATATATTTAAAATATTTATGTATATGGACATATATATATTTATATTGTTTACTAGGTATTCAAGTGCACAATTTTATATTATAATGATTGAAATTTTACCTAATTATAAATATGCTTATAAGATTCTACAATTAAAAAGGTAACAACTAGTTTTACATATACTTCCTGGTACTAGGTTAATCCCAACCAAAACCCAATTTTGGACTAGAACGGCCCGTCACCATGATACCAATTATAAATCCCTGCCAATCACCATCTTGTTAACAATGAGTAGGAGTTTATCAAATAATAGTAATTCCCATAATCCTTCAAAAATTAAACCAAATTTTTCCACGCCCATTATCCAGAGAACGCCATTAATCTATCTTATTATTTTAATGGTTCATGCTAGGATTTCTTTTTCTAGCATAATAATAAAACATCAGATCTAGTTTAGCAATCAGAGCAATTGGTCTTAGCCCGATAATCAGATCTCACCATCCTATCACAAGGAAAGAGAATGACAAGGCTATATCTGTGAGTCCTTATAAAATACAAAAGAAAGCTCAGAATCTTTCTAGGAGACATTATAGGCTTCAAATCAAACATATTATATTTCTGTCAATATATGAGTCTTTATATCTCTGAAGGTTGATGGGCTTGAATATATATATATATATATATATATCCAATTACAAATTAAACATATTACAAAGCTTTTGGTCTTATAATGGATCCATTTAAGAGAATTATAGGATGCAATGAGCTAAAGAATATCAACTACAAAGAGAAATAGACAACATTAAGCACACATGAAAAAATTATACATGTTTGTAAATATAATATGTATATAGATTATATATATATATAATGTATATACATATATTTCTAGCCGAAAGGATATAAATATGTACCTTAGTGGAGATTCCATTAGCTCTATGCTTATAAGATTGGCTTAATTCTTAAAATAGTCTGCATCAAATATCTTTAGCATGTGCCCTATCTTTCTATTGCACTAATTCCCCTTTAGTCAAGGAGTCTTTCAACACCAATAGTTATCTTAATAACAAGGGGACTATTAGAATTCCTATAAAACTGAAAACTTTTGTACTAGCTAAACTCTAACAGTCAATTTTCCTTTATTCTTGAAACCAAATAATTGACCTTAATTAGGATAATATAACAAGTAACTAATGAAAGACAAGTTCCCCCTACTTCCACATTTTTCATTCTCCATAATAATGATATCATGTTGTTAAGACCACATTTCTAATATCAGTTTCTTCTTAAAGATTTATAAAAGATTGAAAACTGGAGGAAAGCCTCTTATTAGATCTTCCTCGGCCACCTTATATGATAAAAGCATAAGAGAAAAATAACCTTAGGTAAACCAAGCTTTATTACATCCCAGAGCTAGGAAATTATTAAATTGATCTTTTTTAAGAAAGGAACCCAAGAGATATTGCAAGTCTCATGAAAAAAAAAAAAGCAATCAATGTAGTTTATATTATCAAAACAAAGAGAAGATTTAGGGGGACAATATTAGATTAATCTTGATCAATTTTATTGTCATTCTTTTCAGGCTAGATGTCAGGATCCAATAAGGCTTTTTGCCTTTTCTTCTTTTTCTTTTTATGTCCTCCTTCCTCCAACCAAACTTCCAACTGGTCCTCCAAATCTATATCACTAAAACAATCCCTATCATTCTCCCCTACATCGTCTTCATGCCAATAGGAATAGAACCAATTTTCCTCCATTGGTGATCTTACATGCATAGAGAACATGAGGAAATCTAGATTTCTCTTAATAATTGGGGTTCTTGATAATAAGGTATTAAGGTCATCTGTTATTAATATTGGAGTGGAAGGAACCGGTCTTCCATTCAACATTGGCATATCATAGAATCTAGGTCTCGTTATTGTAGTATCCCTTCTAATATTTTGGATAACCTTATCAAGGTCCCCAAGATATCTATTTTTGAAGATTTAGGAGCATAATCTACCAATTTCTTCCTTTTCATGGTCCACCTGGATAGTTATTATTGGTGTTGATGAGTAAACAACCCACAACTCCTAATAACACCTATCGCAAAAAGAGAGAGAAGCAAGAAGCTAGAGAGGCCTGAACACATGGATCCATGAAAGGGGAGACATTCTTGATGTGCAAAAACAAAAGTTGCAATTTAATAAAAATGAATGTTTCTCAATTACAGTAGGTTATAAAACAAGAGAAGATGAATCCTTATAAAAGGAGATAAAAACCCTAAAAGGGTGAACAAACCTAGGTTGCATGATAATAATTAATAAAGTAATTAATTATTAAATGCCTAAAGTTTAGCTTAAGTAGAAATAGATAATAAGTGACTTAGTAATTAAATCAAACATGATTTAATTAATAATAAAATGCATTATTTGTCTAACACCCCCCCTTAAGATAAACTTTGGGAGAAGCTAAAAACCTATAAAGAACTACTAAAAGAAAATGGGTCTCAACAACAAAAGGCCTGATCAGGTACCCAAGTACAAAAGAGAGTCTCTGTAAAAGAGGAGAAATAGAGAAAACCACATGGGAAAAACTCTACTCCAAAAAGAGACAAAGACTAGTCTAAAGGACTGAAGAAGCCTCAAAAACTAAGAATGTTCCAAAAAATAGTAACAAGGATAAACATGTAGAACATCACTAAAGCAAGAAGTTGAAAATGATGTCAAGAAGTAACTACTGATTTGAAGATCCTCCACTAAAATATGACCAGGTAGAGAAGATTGTAATCTGCATGAGTGCCCTCAAATGAAACTACTCGAATCAGGAGGAAAACAAAGGCAAACAATTGAAGTTGATGATACAGAATACTGTAATCTGCATGAGTGCCCTCAAATGACACTACTCAAATCAAGAGGAAAACAAAGACAAACACCTAAACTCAAAAATACAGGTGGCATAAAAACATAAAAAGTTTGAAGAGCTGATCAATCAAAGCTGGAACAATGCGTCCAAAAATAGGAAAGAAAAGAGTGTCCATATGGTAAATGATCCATCTCATCAAAATGCATAGGTACCCAACCACTGCATCCACCTAGTACATAGAATCAAATACTAAATACATAGCTCACACTATCAAACCAAGGAAGTAGTAGAACCAATAGTAGAAACCCCCCATAATGTTGACAGGGGAGTAATGACAGGTACACTGAAAAGATCATCCAATATGAACTGCATGATGAAGAAGAATTTGAAACATCAAAGGTGCAGAGAGAGTACAAACACATATACAGATACCTGAGGCTAATGTCATTGGAGGAATGCTCACATAAAAAAGTAGATGGAAAAAAAAGGAAAACATCAAACCCCCCCTAGTAATTTATAATGAAGTGCAAGTACAAAGAGCACAAACATGTGCAAGATCCCATACATGCAATAGAATGGAACTTTATCTCAGTGTGTGTGCATAAAAGAATCCTAAAAAAGTCAAGTATACACTACTCAAAGAAGATCGAAGGCTTCTAAAACAAAATAAAAACCAAAGACAAGCCATTCCTCAAAAGGAAAAGATCCCATGACCTAAAACATCCAATATATCCACCAGATTGTAAATGCAAGAAACTGAATAAAATAAACCTAGATAAGAACCTGGAAAAATGACTCACAATACTAGAAAGCTCTCTGAACAAGCTTTCCAATGATATATTGTTTTCCCAAAATGGAGTCTGGATGTACAAGATAGAGCTCCCAGAGTGAAAAATTGAACATCTAACTTTGACACTATAAAAAACCATCAAAAACATAAAATAAAAAATTCAAACATCCACATCTGGCTAGAGCTCGAAACCATCTTTTTGACGATGTCTGGTTTGCCCAATTTTGACACCGTATGCTCAAGTTATGAGCAAAAAACCACAAGTATGCTAAAGGGCCCAAAACATGGTGTAGAAGAGTGTTGATGCATGCTGATGTCAGCAAATGACAGGCTTAAAATTGACAGTCGTATGGTCATCATGGCCAAAATCTGCCCAAGGGCAATAGGACTACCATATGACTAGGAGCTGAGGCTGCATTTGTTATGGCCATCGCCGCTCAAAACAAAAAAAAAAATTCAAAAATTGCAAGTGCACCTCGGGATGTGTGCCAAAGTCATACAACCCTCGTATGCAAAATGTTTTTGCCTCAAAATGCAATGGTGTTTGAATCGGATGTGCCTTATATGGATCTGGGGGTTCTTGGCCACTGTGAGCTCAATGACGAGGTCTGCTTGAGCCAAAAATGCTTCAAAATACCAATGACTACCTCAAGCTTTGTGTCAGGGTTGGTTGCAAAACAAAATTTGCCACAGATTCCAACTTTGTCCAAATTGGACAAAATTTATATGGGTCTAGGGGTTCTTGGGTGCTCTAAATGCAACAATGAGGTCAGTTTGAGGCCAAGATGACCAAAAAGAGAGGTCCCCCCAGATTCAACAGAAAAATCTTCTGAAACGTAGATCTGACGAACATGATCCAATCTCTCAGGAAGAGGATAGGGGAAAATAGATCTGAAGCTGTGATACCATATTGGTGTTGATGAGTAAAAAACCCACAGCTCCCAAGAATGCCTGCATGCAAACACCTGTCACAAAAAGAGAGAGAAGCAAGAAGCTAGAGAGGCCTGAACGCATGGATCCATGAAAGAGGAGACATTCTTGATGTGCAAAAACAAAAGTTGCAAATCAGTAAAAATGAATGTTTCTCAATTACATTCTATTATAAAACAAGAGAAGATCAATCCTTATAAAAGGAGATCAAAACCCTAAAAGGGTGAACAAACCTAGGTTGCATGATAATAATTAATAAATCAGTTAATTATTATATGCCTAAAGTTTAGCTTAAGTAGAAAGAGATAATAAGATCAAAACCCTAAAAGGGTGAACAAACCTAAGTTGCATGATAATAATTAATAAATCGATTAAATATTATATGCCTAAAGTTTAGCTTATGTAGAAAGAGATAATAAGTGACTTAGTAATTAAATCAAACATGATTTAATTAATAAGAAAACACTTTATTACTCTAACAGTTATAGCGATAAACATCACAAGGATCTTTGAGTTTACCCTATATCTATCTTCATTGGAGAGAAATTCCTTGCCTAATATACGAAAAAATTCTCTTAGAATAAGAGAATGCATATTTAGTATGACTCGTTTGAGTCTTCTTACTGTAATCTCCCCATCAAAAGCAATATGAGGCCTATAGCTTATTAATTTGATTGGAGTCGTCATTTTAGATAGGACTTAGAATAACAAGAGGGAGGTGGATTAGAGGTAGCCAAGCTAATATATTTAAATACTAATTGAGATCTTATGAAAAACCTTGAGGGTGATGCTAGGTCTACTATCTAACGATTCTTATTCTTAAGACACTTAATTAAGCTAAAATGATAGAATACATATCGATGCATAAGGACTTCTCAATGCACCAGAATAGGAAAGGAATCCTCTAAGAGATAAAAAGGCCATCCTTTGTCTACAAGAGAAACAAAAATGAAATGAGAAAAATTGACAACCCTCAAAGACAAAGAATCATGGAGAACCGACGAAGGATACCCTAGACGCTGAAAAAGAGGCTCTTTTTAGCTATTAGCAGGGCTACAAAGAGGAGAGAAGAAAATCAAATTTCACACAGCAGGGTGACTTAATAAATTATATTGTTATCAAAATATCAAATCAAATGAGACCATAAGCTTTCAAATACAAAAAAAAGCTACTCAATTGGAAAAGGAGGGGCAAAATCAATTAGAAGATCTCAGATTAATCTACTAAAGAGGCTGCAAAAGAAATGAATGATGCATGACCTTAATCAAAGAAGATCATGATTCTCCTTTCCTAAGCATATCATACCTTAACTTTAGCCTAACATTGATTTAAAGGGAGAGATATGTACTTCAAAGGAGACTAAAAGTTCTTAGTTGTTACTCCACTCATATTCTGAGGACTTCGAAGAGTTATAGAAAGACATTCAAGAAGAAAATAAATACTATAATCAATATTCTTTTTCATAAAAAGACCATTCATCTTTAAGGAAAAGGGAATTTTATAGTAGATATTAAATTGATTTAAAAGTAAAACCATAATCACTAACTTTTGAACCATAACAAACACTTATTGTAAAGGAAGCTATAAATTAAAATCAGAGCACAGATCGTTGAATAAGAAAAACCATAGTTGCCATCTTTTAAACTACCTATAATGCTATAATGTCAATAACCATTTAGCTATATAAGATGTAGTAGCAAGCTTTATACAAAATATTAACAAAAAGACTATTTAAAATATTAACTATATGCTAGGATATCCTTAATTGTCCCTCAATTTTAAAAATGAGGGATTAATACTAAACCAAAGCCATATTACCTACATATTTGAAAAAGCTTAAAAACCGTTGGCTAACTAGACCAAAATCTCCCGCTTTACTAAAGACACTTTTATGAAAAACTTTAATCTTTATAGACTAGGTTGCATCTCCAGTCATCTCCATTGAATTTCAGAATGATAATAGTGTCCTCTTCCATTGCGCCATCTTTAACGCTGCAAGAACTCTTGTTGACAAAAGGTGCCACAACCCTTATATTGTTGTTTTTTTCTTCATCAAATTATTCTGGAATGTTGAACCCTTCAACCCTCTAATAATTCAACACTCATTATGTTTCCATTGATTCTTTTAAAATTGTTTTCATTAGGAAGTCTAGGTTTCTCTACATTTCTAGCTAGAACTTATCACGGAGTGCTTCATCTTTGAAGACTAGTATTGGCATTCACTAAGAATTAGGGATAACAAATAAGTTCTTAGTTTTTGTCTTGATGTAGATCTCTGGGAAAGGGATGGTCAAGTCCCCATCTATACCATGAACCTGTTAGGAATAGTCCCAAGAGATAACTGAGAGGGGGGGGTGAATCAGTTATCTACAAGATTCAATTCTTTATCCAATTAAGTATACTTAAACATAAAGTGTAAACACAATGAAAGAACACAAGAACACAACACCAATGTTTTGGTTACGGGGAAAACCAAATAGGTAAAAACCTCGGTGGAACTTGATACCCACTAATATTATGTACTAGTGTATAATGATCCTTGTTAGAAGATCATTTACCCTATTAGGAGTAGCTTTTACAATATATTAAGTACAGTTGTAGTACCCCACCCATAGTTCTTTTTTAGGTTTCTTTATGTTTCAGTTGTTTGATCGAATTCTTTTAGGTCATTTTTGATGTGATCGATTATTATGTTAATAAATGATGATTATGGACTTCTGTTCATTGAATGTGTATCGGGTTATTGCATAGATTAGATGTTGATATCATTTGATGTTATGTTTATGTTTTATATTGAATCATGGTACTGATCTCATACTGGCATGTGTATGGTTGTCATGTGTTTGTATCTGTTTGACGTGTTTGTTTGGTAGAGGACGGAGGCGTAGCTACTCGCATTGTCGAGTTCCACATGACCAACTATACCCTATCATTGTCTGCCATATATTATTATATGTACATGCTTCATCTTGTGGTGACAGGTTCATAGGTACAGGGCATCGTCTTCCTTGAATTGGAAGGAGTGAGCGTGCCCACAAACATTCATCTCAATGGTAAAGAGGGGAGATAATACACAGACCCAAACCCTAACCTAAGCCTAATTGTCCTAGGATTGGACAAGTGTCGATTTGACTTCCCTACCTAAATTCATCTGGTTGGCATGAATTCGTGGATCCTTTCTCCTGAGTTTGTTTGATTTATTGTGTTTGATTTTTACTCTGCATGATTCAGTTGATTTATGATTATGTGGGTGATTATTAATTTATTGATTATAGTTGAATTATGTTAAATTTAGATTATTTTATGTGAATATCAATGTTAGGTGCATAGTTGAATTTAATGTTTAATTATGCTTCTAGGATTTAATTGAGGGAATTAAATTAAAGTTAATTATTTTATTATTGGAAATTAATATTGATTATGTCCTAAGTTTATTATGATGAAATTTAATTAAAATCAAATAATTGATTATTTGGATTTAATTGAGTATTTTATTGAGAATTGGATTTTATTATGTTTGTGAGTATTATTAAATGATTAAATAATTAATTGCATGAATTCATGATGCATTAAGTATTTAATTTATTTAATAATAGATTTTATTATTAACATGTGCTTTATTGAGTTTGAAAGTGATTTGTTTGAAAAAGGTGACAACTTGTCTTTAGGAGACTAAGTTGAGTTGTGCACAATTAGATTTATTTTTAATTAATAATTAGTAATTTCTCTCAACAAAAGAGGGAGAGTTCGATTAGGAGTTCTTTGTGTGAGTCATCTAGGGTTTGCATGAATGGTGGAGTTGAATCCCTTACAGGGGAATTAGCATTCATTTGGATTGAATGAGGTTGTTGGAGCATTTTTGGAGAGAGCTTTTGAAGTTTTTGTGCTTTCTTTGTGTTCTTGAGATTTTGGTGTGTGTGCTTGAATTCTGGGTGAAGGTTGCTTGCATTTGGATTTGGGATTTGCATGCACTGTGATTCAGATTCTGCAAGTTGAGCTTTCTTATTGTCGGATCTGGGAGATTCAGCATTCTATAGGCAATCTTATTCAGTTCTAGCATTGGAATTGAGGTAGGGGTTTGAGGAACTTTCTTGTGTTTTTTGTCTGTATTCTTTCAGAAATCTTCTATGCTTGATTTAGTTTATAGATTTAGATCTGTTATATGTTTATGCTTTCAATTTGAGGATTAGAAAACTCATCGGATTGTCATTTTATATTTTTATACAAACTTGGCATAGTAGGGATATGCTGTCGAAATTTCAGGAGAAAATTCATCCTAGATCACTTGGAAAATGAAAAATTAAATTTGCTATAGTTCAAACTATTGAGTAGACAAAATTAATAAGTGGGTTGTGAAGAAAAAATGATTTTTTGTAAGGAAAAATTCAATCTGAGTAAAAAAAACCCAATCTTTGTCAAAAAAATGATAGTCAAAATTAAATTACAACAATGAATTCTTTTGCTTGTATATGACAAAAAAAATATATTCATTAGTATATGTTAATGTTTTGCAAATAAACAAGGAAGAAAATCAAATCAGGAGAAAAGACAAACTTCTTTGTGTGTGGGTTAAAAAGGTAAAATTTCCATTTTTGGAAAATACCCTCCTGTCCAGTTCTTTCCATTTTTGGAAATAACCTGATTTTCATATTTTTTATTCAATACCTGTCAAGAGAAACAAATAAATGTATTAGTATTTTTTTTAAAAAAAATACATATAATACAAAGTTAAAAAAATTGAATGTATTCATATTGGGTTTCGAAATATATGATATGAAAAAAATTATAAAATTGAAAAGATTTTATTTTAAAAAATTGTTTTGGTTTAAAAAAAAATTTGAATAAGGGATGTGGGGGCCACCGCATCCCCCACCATCCCGAGGTGGCAGACCCCACTGTCAGGCGGTACCCAAGGTACCGTCGATAGGGAGTACCCTGCCGGTAGTACCTTGGGTACCGTCCGCCAGTGGTCCCCTCTACATACTGTGCAGTGCCTCGATAAGAGGTAAAGTGCTTTCTAAGTTGTTTTTTCGATTTTTATAAAAAGGTTTTAATTTTATGACAGTCGGTTGTTTGTAATTTTATTTTAATGTAAATAGATTTTTATTGTTATGTTTAATAATTAATAAATTTTATTTTAATATAAATAAATTTTATTAATATGTTTTGTTTAATTATTAATATATTTTATTTAATATTAGTAAATTTTGTTAATTGTTTTATTTAAATATTAATAAATTTTATTAATAGATCTTATTAATATGATTTATTTAAATATTAGTAAAATTTTATTAATATGTTTTACTTAATTTTGGCAATGGAATTTTATTTAACATCGTTAATTTTTGTTAATGAAATTTCTTATTTATCAAAAGCACAAGTTTGTTAGAGAATTTAATCAAGGGTCATTAGTATATAGTTCTCATAATTTTGTTTTAATCAATCAATCGTAAGAGTGTCAATTGTAGGGCATTTAAACTTTAACCTTACAAATTTAATTATTGCCATTCATAGAACAATATTTTGGTTATTTTCTATCGAAATTGGGTATTTTCGTTATGATGGACTCTATGGTATTTTTTTTAGGTAAATTGATTTGCTTATGATATTATTGGACATGATTATTGTGAGAATTTCCTAGTAGACCTTCTTGAATTCATTTATGATGATTATGGAGCATATTGGATTATGGTTTTATTTCAGTTCAAAATTGATGTGATTGTGTATTCTTCATGTTTTCTTTTACATTATGGGTTGTCGGGTTCTAGATGACCTAGGAGAATACAGAGGCTGGGGTATGTGTCAAGTAATCGTGCTTTTCAGTTATGTCTAGTGTGTGTGCACTTCATCTAATTATCATTCATGTTTGACCATTTGGCTCATGATATACTGTATTCTGTTTGTGGTATCTCTGTGACTATATCTAGTTCTTTTGTGCAAATCTGGATATGAGGTTACGTAGTTGTATACCTGATTAGATCTATGAGAGATCTATGAGCCTAGGGTAGTTTACCTTGACATGTAGTAGGAGGTGGCTTGCAATAAGCATCGGGGCCCACAAGTGGCTGCCAGGATCACTTATTGTAAAGTTTCAGTAATCAAGTGATAACCTAATATAATTAAGGGGTATTTAATTGAACCTAATAAGATTAGAGTCCTCACCCATGCTTGAGTGCTAGTATAGACTAAGGTGGAGTTGCAAAGATGACTAGCCCCCTTTTAAGGGATGAGTTGGCATAGTTGATGACTTCGTCAATATGAGAGGTCATTGATGTCGTGTATGGTCACTTGGGTGTCAGGATCCAGAGAGATTACCAGGACAAAACTCAAGGGTTAGACGTACATGATGACACCTTCCTATGCATAGTCTGGTTATTCTACATGTGTTGGTTGCCTCTGGTTTAGTGAGTTGTACCTTTATCTTTGTTATGTTTATCTTGAGTTACAGTTCTTTCAGGATCCTTCTGCTTAGGGTTTTATCCTTGTTTTGTTTTGGTTTCCAATTGGGGTTTGTGATTATCTCCTCAGCATGGTGGGGTAGGCCTTTGTGGTTCTACATGGATGGGTGGTAGTGATTCTTTACCATTTGAGATTCGATGTCCTGGTGTTAGTGCTTGATGGTGATTCTGCAGATGGATTCCTTATGATGCTTCATTGATATTTCTTTCTCATCTTCATTATTTGTAATCATGTATTAGTGTATCGCATGTGATACCTAATTTGGACATTGTATTATATATCATAGTTAGATTTATTACTACATACCTGTGACATGTGCAGTGGATGTCAATTTATTTGGATATCATGGAAGTCCATGAGAATTGTATTTATTGTTATTTCATGTAATTGTAATTTATAAGTTATGGAATCTTTTATTGATGTTAGTTCTAGTTGTGTTTTATTCTTACATAATTCTATGTCATGGAACCCTTGAGTCTTGTAATCTGTGTTGGATGTTGTATCAATGTGAGTAAATGGTAATTGATTCTGCACTGTTGTTTAACTTGTATGTTAACTTTAGAAAAAAAAAAATGGTTCACCAAACTTAGTAGCATGTTTAGGATTAAATTCTCTTGGGTTCCCTGGCGGGGCGTTACAACAGTAGACCTAGTTAATGGTCAAACCCTGTTAGGAGTCTTTTACAATTGTCCCTGTTAGGGGAGAGGACGCACTGTCTAAGAGCTCACTGCTCAAATGGGCGAAGGCTACAACCTTCTGAATAATAGATATACACTATATATGGATCTTGGTGAACTGCACTTTGACCTGTTGTCTAGATCAGTTCCAATGAATAGCACAAGTACTTTACTTGGTCACATAGACCTTATGATGGCTCAACACTTCACACTCTCTGCTCTGCTCTACTTAATCAACCATGAACCACACATCAGCAATCACAAATGACTGCCTATAAATATCTTTCCTCCAAATGATATAATCAAGTCATCTTGTTAGAACCACCTTGAAATCATAATAGAGAAACAATAATAAAATCCAACAACATTTTGTCAGCTCTATTATGCATGCAACACAATCTAGGACCTGTCTAATAAAATAAATGTAGACGCACGCTACACACTATCAGCTCTACTAAAATAACTAGATCTTTCTCTGTAAGCTGAATTAACTCATGTGCTCTTAACCAAACATCAATAACACCTCTCCAAGCTTAACTCCAAGGGAACATACTGACAAGATAGGCGCAACTCAAGAACCAATAAAATCTCTGTCGGCACTTCTGAACAAATACAGGAAACTGCTACTGGCAAATAATGACTGCATAACTTTACTTGCGTTCATCATCAAACCATGCATCCATGAATGTAACATCACTAACATGTCTCCAACATAAATCCAAGCATGCAAGGCTCCATGATAACTGTACGGACAACCATACATAGAACACTGCATGTTACTCTGTCAAGAACACTGCTGACACCAACTGCAATATAACTGTAGGTACTAACAGTTGACCTCTGCGCCCAGGATATCATGCTGATATCATATCCATGATACATATATAGAAATCTTACTATATAAGACTTCCACGTATGCTACTTTCCATATGTTTTCATCAATGAAAAACATACAGTCAGTACTGGCCTGCTGGCAAATCTCCAACATAACCACTTTCTCCAACCCAGCAAGAAAATCCTCTTTGAAGATTATTATTGTTGTTGAAATTATATCTCCCTTCTTGAATCTGACAAAAGTAGAGAGGGAGATAAAAATACCTATGATATGGCCATTGACTCTGATAGAAAATTCATTGTCAAAATGAAAATCTCCAATACTTTTCTCCAACGCCCTTTGAGAGGGATCCGATAAGGGATTCAAAATCCCACTCCATCTCTCTGGTTTGATTGCTCCCCAGAAATCCATTTGTTGATTATCCTTAAGGATGAATGTCATAATCCTCAAATCCATTGGAAAAGGAATGAATTTAAAGCAAGAAGCCCATTGAATCAAACCAAAGAGGGAAAAGGTGAACTCAAAATGCTCTCGCATGAAACTGAGAGAATAAGAACTCATAAGCTCTCAATCATGATTATTAATGATTTAACACAACCAAATGCTATGCATGGATTCAATAAATATTACAAGTGTGACAAGCATAATTCCTTAATCCACTAAAGTTGTGCTATAGTGTTTAGTAAATTCTTAGAGAAAAGAGCTTTAGCTATTCTTAGCACAAAACTAAAAACTTAGGAAATAGGATAATTCTATTTAAGACAGTAGAGTTAGAAAGCACCAGCACTAAAGGGAAGGGGTATTCAATTCTAAAATCATGAGAATTGAGTACCAAGAAATTTTAAGCCGATGTCATGCAAGATTACTTCATTATTAGGGAAGAAGGGTTAAAATAAAAGGCTTTAAAAGCTTCTTAGGAATAGGAATGAAGATAAAAATATGAGTATTGAAGAATCCTAATTAAGGTTCTATATTGTAAAGGGAATGAATAAATTAAAGGGTGAGTTGTAATTATAGAAGTAACTTAAGCTATCTTGAGTTATACTGACTTAGGGAAACTTAAAACCTAAAGAAACATAAAAAGAGAAAAAATCTTAGCTATACACAAGAGATTAAGGCTAAAGTAGAGAGAAGAAACTAAATTAAAATTGAAATTAATCTATTATTTCATAGTCATTAAAATATTGCTAAAATAACCTTTGCTCCAGTGTAACCTGAATCCTAACAATGGGATCTCTCTCTAAAGTGAACTTCCTTAACCATAGTTATCATGCTTCATACCCCAAGGGTGGTACTGGAAGTTTCTAGAGTTAATGTAGAGCTTGTTGGTCTAATGTTGAAGCTCATAACCTGTTTTAGCCTATTAACTTTCCAGGATACTCAATGACTCATCTAGCTAACCAAGGCCAATTTTATTAATTATCTTGCATCATATTTGTCTATCTAGACCTCTAGACCTCTACAATATCCTCCATACTAGAATAGATGATTTCCTTTGCTACTCCATCCATGCCAATTTTTATGAATAGAGTTATCTGCATTCGAGAACATCATATCCCTTATTCCAAGCATGTTCCTACTATTAACCATTTCCACAATACATGCCTCCACCTTGTTTTTGAATTGAACAACATCTAACTTTGAGTCCTTGAATATACATCTATTTATTTCCTTCCATAACTCCAAAATTAACATTGAAGGAGATATCCTCCAAATTTTACCATACAGATAATTTCTCTTAACCCTTGTCCATCTCTTTAGAATCCCTACAATGTTGTTTTGGAGAGTAGGATGCCAATTTAATTTCTCTATCAACCATCTCCAACATTTTTTAGAGTAATTACATCCAACCAATAGGTGGTCCACATTTTCATAATCCTTTTCACAAAGGAGACATCTTGAGGTGCCTTTAAATCCTATTTTGGTGAATCAATCTATGGTTAGAATTATCTTCTGTAGAGCTGCCCATTTAAACATCCCAACCTTAGGCATATAGTCTTTGTGCTAACATAGGTCTACTAGGAGATCCATTTTCCTCGAGTTAACTTTTTGAAGAAGCTCATACACTTCCTTAGGACTATATTTTCCCTTTTTCACATTTTCCCAAATAACTATGCCTTCCCCTTTTCTAGGAGTAATGATTCTATTTTTTAGAGTATCTTGGAGTAGGTCTAAAAATCTCCTAGGAAGATTCAAATGATTTAAGGATTTCCATTTCCAATCCGTCTTTAGGTTATCATCTAAGTATTCAATATAGTCCTTGATGTAACACCCATTAAAGATATCACTTGGTATGTTGATATATTATCCTCTAGCATAGATCTCAGGGAGGGTAAGAACCCCATCAACCATCCCAGAAAAGAGCATTACCTCCATCCTTAACATCCCAATATAATCCATCTAGAATGATATACCTACATTCACTAATGTAATTACATACTCTTGAACCTTTTGGAAGGGAATGGTGTCTATAGATGCTAAGGTTATCATTGCCATCTAGATATTTGAATCTCAACATCTGAACCCATTTAGCCTCTGGGTTCTTAATCGTATTCCAAACTAGTTTAGCTCCTAAGGCTTTATTCTGGTAGGAGATGTCCTTTATACTTAGCCCCCCATTTTCTTTACTCTAGCAAATGGTTTCTCGGGCAATCAATGCCATTTTGGATTTATCTCTAGAACCTTGCCAATAGAAGTTTCTTGGCTTCATTGTAATTTTCTCCTTAATACCCTCTAGAAGCCTAAAGCACATCATTTGGTAAATGGGTAAAGAAGATAGGACGGTTTTAATCATTAGTGCTCTTCCTACACTAGAAAGCCATTTCCCTTTCCAAGAATCAATTTTCTGGTCAATGTTGCTAATCACCTCATTCCATAAATTTTTAGATATAATCCCCTTGTCCAGTGGTAACCCCAAATATTTTCAAGGGCGAGTGCCAATTTTAAAGTTTAAAATCCTACATATGGAAATTTCATCCTCCCTTTTTGTATTGAAGAAAAAAACATATGACTTATCCTTATTAATACATTGACCAGAAGCTTCTATATAGGACTCAAGATTATTGTGGAAAGAGCTAGCCTCTATGATACTTGCTTCACCAAAAAGAAGGTTATCATCTACAAACTGCTGATGAGTACAAGGATCTAATTCTGAGGTAATTTTAATCCCTTTCACATTACCTTCCTCACTAGCC
Organism: Chamaecyparis obtusa; assembly: GCA_027943335.1. Lineage (NCBI taxonomy): Eukaryota > Viridiplantae > Streptophyta > Pinopsida > Cupressales > Cupressaceae > Chamaecyparis > Chamaecyparis obtusa. The sequence continues at coordinate 79,462 of BSBK01001417.1, forward strand.
TTAGTAATTGATCTTCCCAGAGCTTTTACCATAATGATGAAAATAAAGGGGGGCAGGGGACCTCCTTGCCTCAAACCTTGGGAGGTTTTGAAAAAACTTGTTGGAGATCCATTAACTAGAACCGACATACATGGCCCAGAAATACATTCAAAGATTAAATTAATCCATCTTTTTGAGAAGCCAAAAGCTTTTAGACATTTACACAAAAATCTCCAGTCTACTTTATCGTAAGCTTTCTGGATATCTAACTTAATTAACATACTTGGTTCTTTATTATGTTAAACTGGGTGAATAGCTTCTTGTGCTATGATTACCCCTTCTAAGATAGATCTACCCACACAAAGCATGTTTGTTCTTTAGAAATGAGTACCATAAGTAGAAGCTTTAGTCTATTAGCAAGGGTTTTAGTAAGGAGTTTGTATAAAATATTACAAAGGGAAATCGGTCTAAAATCATCAAAACTCTCTGGATTAGATTTCTTAGGAATTAGAGCAAGGAAACTATTGTTGATTTCATTTAATAGTTTCCCATAATTTCTCATACCTTCAAGAGCGCCAACTATCTCCGGACCAATAAAGGACCAACATTTTTGGTAAAATAATGTTGGGAAAACATCAGGCCCAGGGGATTTATCAGGGTGGAGGTCCTTGAGAGCAGTTTCTACTTCCTCCATGGAAAATTTTGTATTTAGAGCTTTGTTTTGACCCTCTATGATGATATGTGGAATATTACTTAATATATTGTGTTGAGATATTCCTTTTAAGCCTTCCATGTTATTAAGGATTTTCTCATAGTAATCCACTACCTTTGAAGCTCTTAATTTAGGATCTTCTAATATTTCCCCATTATTTTTCCTAAATTTCAATATCACGTTGATCGATCTTATGGATTTAGCACTATTATGATTTTTTTTGTGTTCTTATCTCCTTCAGCTAGACATGTTTCTCTCAATATTTACTTCCATAATATCTCCTCTCATTCTAGGATTTCCTCATATTCATGTAAAAGAACCTTCTCCTCCTCAAAAGTCACCTGATTCATAACCCTAGCTAACACTACCTCATTTAAACTAGCCAACATTTTTTTGCTTCCAGTTTCTTCTCAAAGATATTGCCAAAGTGTTAATGATTCCAATTTAACAAATTTCTCTTAATTAATTTTAGTTTGGACATGACTATATATGTTTTGGATCCCTTAAATATGGCCTCCTTCCACCACTCTTCATTATTATTTAAACAAACTTCCTCCAAAAGCCACATCTTCTCAATTTTAAAAGGATTTCTATTGGGGAGATTGATCTCCATGAGGGCCATTTCTACTAGGAAATTATCAGAACTGGAAAAGGGAAAAATTTTAGCTTTCATATCAAAGTCAAAATTTACTAAATCTCCTATATAAAAAGAAAAATCTATCCAACTTCTCTACTATCAAACTTATGTCTGCTATTTTTTTGGACCAAGTACAACCTCCATCTCTTGTACTAACTTCCAGGGCATTGAGGTTATCAATCCATGTTTTAAATTCTCTCATTGTCTAAGTTGGTTTCTTAGATCCTCCTACTTTGTTCGCTTCACACAAGATAGCATTAAAGTCACCTCCCATAAATATTGGCTCATTAGGATGTGCCATTATGAAGTTTCTTATTTCTTTCCAAACCTCTCTCTTCTCATGAGGGAAGTTTGGTATGTATACATTGATCAACAAAAAGTTAAGGCTACTTTTAGAACTTCTTACCCTACCACTAATCCAATTAGTCCTAGATTCTAATGGAACAAAGTCACAATACCTATAATTCCATATTACTACTAAACCACTAGAGGCCCCTATTGATGGAGATCCTATGGCCTCCCATCCTCCTAACTTCTTGTTTAAAGATAAATATCCTTCCTCATCTAATTTAGTTTCCTGAAGAATAATCACTTCATAATTAAATAGAGATAAATGCTTTTTGATCAGGCATTTTTTGTTAGGGGCATTTAGACCCCTAATGTTCCACGTTACAATTTTCATGGATGGGTGGGAAGGTACTTCCCCTTCCCTGCATCTAAAATTTTAGTAATTTTGATTTGACCTAAAGCCCATCCTTTCTTCTCTCTTAGTTCTTTGTGGGATTTTGTTCCTCTTGACTTAGGTACTAAAGCACAGTCTGGTAAGACTTTACCCATATTTTTTAGTTTTAAGACCCAGGTTACCATGGGGAGTATAATGATTATGCAACAAATTTTCCTTGTTAATATCTTCTTCCTCCCTTTCCAAGGCTTCAAGAATCTTGGGAAGAATATCCAGACTCTGTCCTGGCTCTAATCCTACTGCAACATCAGAGTGTAAGTCAAGCCCTAAAAAATCATTAATTTCTTCAATCTCCTCTCTTTCCTTAAGATTAAAATGTATGGGAGAGTCTTTTCCCATATACACTCCACTACCCTCAATACCTAGATTACTCCTTACTGATGGGTTCCTTCCCATATATTCCTTAGGGCATAGATATGCTATACCAATTAACAACTCTTCCTATACCCTCTAAAATTCCTATCCATGGTATCAACTTCCTTTAGGAACCAATCCCCATCCATTGATCCTTCCTTAATATTACTAAGTTCCTTCTCCACAAATTATTTCACTACCTCATCTTGGTCCTTGACCATTTCCAAAGATTTTTTATATTCCTCTATACTAATATCATTTAACCTTTCATCATTGGGGGAATCTTTAGAAGATCTTGAGTCTATAAATTGCAGGTCATTGGATACCCTATCATATTCCATCTGATTATGATCTTCATCAACTGGAATATGAGAAGAACTCAGGCCTTCAATCTTCTAATTACTAATTACAATTTTCTCATCAACTAATTCTTCAGCAAAATCACAAATTCCTTTATCCAGAGCTTCTTTGGTCATCTCATCTACTCTGTCTGAATTCAAAGTCATTTGGTTAACTTGATCAGGCGAATGTATTGGATGGGCCATTTTATCCTTACTCTAGGCCAAGGGGAGGGTAATCAAAGTTCCTGCTTTAGATTTTGAAGGGAATTCAATTATAAATCCACCTCCATTCTCATTAAATAAGACAATAACATCACTTAAATCTTTATTCCTAATTGACATGGGTTTTTTGATTACTAGGGAATCCTTATTTGCTACTACAATTTTAGAAAGGAGGACAAGATTCACCTTAAAGATGGAAGATCTACTCTTAATAACAATAGGTTTCAATGATTTAATAGTAATATCCATTTTAACTATAATTATAATATCTGATTGGGGATGAACAATGTCTATTGAACTAACAAAAGTACCTAGAAGATTACCTATTTTCCTCAGAATTACTTTATTAGTGCATTTTATGGGAATATATTTAAGTAATACTTCTCTAGCTACTAACAAATCTTTCAAATTGTTAGGGCTGAAAGTAGGAGACTAATAAAAAATAGAGAAATTTGATCCATAAGAACTAGGGCATCCATTATTTAGAAGTTTTACTTTCAATTCCCTATCAACACAACTAATAAGAATAAATTTGTTAGGGAGAAAAGAAACACCTACCTGTTTGGGGAATTTCTTTTTGACGCAGTGGGCCATTTTTTCAAACAAAATTCTATAACCATTCCAGTGGACAAAGACTCCATATTCCTTACACAACTCCTGAATCCTTTCAACCATACCATCATCAATTTCTGAAATCAGGGCATCCTGTTTAGCCTTAGTAAGAGGGATCTCTGATTTCTAGAGTAATAAGAGTATTCCTAAAATGAAGAGGGGAAAAAGGGTCTAACGATGGTTTTTGGGTAGCATTATTCTTCTTTAAGTTTGTAGGGGCTCTTATCTCCTTTGGGGTAAGATGATCCATATCATGCCTATGATGCAAAGGTGAATAAGGAGCATCAGCATAGGGACAATGATTTTTAATTTGAGATCTTAATCTTGATTCATCCATAACCTTCTCCCTAGGTTGAAGAAGTGAAAAGTTGTTTGCCAAAGGCATTGTCAAATGCCCACTCTTATCAGAGTATGCCTTCACTTTTAACCTCACTGATCCCAACTAAAAACCCACTCTCTTAGATTTCTTAGAGGTTACTATGTACTATTGAAAGTACCTTCATAGGGTTACCTTAGCAATAAATGATCTAAATAAACTAAATACCACAATTAGTGAGCTATTCAAATGCAAATACAACTAATGAGCACTCTATGTCTCTCTATTTAAGTATGCTAATAGTAAGCTCTCAGTAAGCCTCCATTAATGATAGCCTTAAAATGAGAAATGATAAATATTAACACAATTAAAAGCCTATTTTACTCAAAAACTATGCTGAAATTATGTTTAAAATGCCTTTCTAACTCAAAAAATTGAGAGGTTTGATGCAATTCTCAGATGTGTGGATCCTTTTTCTACTAATTTTGGTCTTCTATTTATAGATTTTAGCAAGCATAGGGGGTGAAGTTACTCTGATCATGGTTGGGTTAAGGTTAAGTCCATGGTTCCATCTTTAGGGACAATTTAAATGGTTTGTCCTCAAAGCTTGGGACAAAGAGACAAAATGAGTGGTCAAGATGCTCTCACCTTATGTGTGATTGAGATTTAATTTTGGCTTGATCCATGTGAGCCCAATCCTTAATTCCTATTGGTTGAGTTATTTTCCTCCCATGTGGTGGGTGAGGGAAATTAGGAATTAAATAATTGAATTTAAATGATTTGTTTAGTTATGTGTACCCCTTAAATGAGTTGATTTGATTTAAATTGAACTATATAATTAATTAGATTAATTGCACAATTAATTGATTTATCTTGATTTATTTGATTTAAATTGATTCATTGGCTTTTGATTTTCTATTATTATTGAATTTTGGCTTGATTTCAATTAATGCTTTTGTTTTGCCTTAGTTGCTCACTTGAATTGATCTTGACCATTTTTAGGTGATTACAAATGCCCCTCTTTGAATCGACGTGTGAAGCGCATTGGTTCAAAGAATGTCTGATGTCCTAATGCAAAGTCCTGAGTAATTGATGTTTGATTTCAATGTTGATGATAGACGCAGATACTAATGATAAATCTGATGAGGTCTTAATTGATTGAAGTTCTTGTTGCTCATTCTGATGAGAGATTCTTGATTTGATGTCTGATTTGACCTGATTTGATGTTTTTGATGCCCCATTTGATTAAAAGCGAAAAATTTTATGTTACAAGATTATGACTCTGATTTGATTAAGTTGATGATGTCTCTGATATGATTCGAGTGTATGCCCCCTCAAAAATGAAATGAAATTTGATTTGGTTGAATAATTTTGTGTTTTGTGATCATTTTCATTGAATATTTTCAATTAAGTGTTAATTTTAATTTCATTACCGATATTATATTAGCAATGCTCTGATGAAGAATGCCCTTGATTTGGCTGATTGGGTGTTCAATTTGGGTCCTGGATCATTTTCTACTAAGTTGTGCCCCTTTTTAGGGCAAAAAGGCTATATATAGGAGTAAAAAGTTATTTTCAATATTCATTTTCACCTTTGCTTTTGACTTTTCTCCTCTGCCTTCTCTGAGAGTTTTATGATGGTTGTCCCCTACCGCAAGCACAGATTCGAGCGGGGTCATCGATATTAGTGCCCGAATAACTATGGACCTCCAGTATGTACCCTTGATAACCTCCTTTGTTGATTTAATGCATTTAAATTGAAAAAAATATATTTTTTTCATAGAAAAACCCTAGTTTTTTCTTTTTTTAATTTTCACTGCGCGTTTAAGTATTTTAGCAGCGTGTACAACCTTGTTTTAGCACATCTGTAGTTTTCCATAGTGCATTCAATACTTCCTATTGCGCATCCAAAAGTATGCCTTAGGTCAAGATTTCGCATTTAGGGTTTCTTGCAGCGCATATTAATTTAATTACACTTTTAATCATTTTAGTAGCGCGTACATGTGATTCCTATAGCGCATTCATATTGTTTCAGTGCATTCAATATTTTTAATAGTGCATTTGATTTTTAGCACATACAATCAATTAAATAGCGCATACACCCTTTTCTGCAAATTTTTGAATTTTTCAGTTAGTTTTCCTGCTTGTCTAGTTTCGTCGATTGGTCAATTTTCTTGGGTGTTGAGTCATGTCTGAGACAAGTCATCTGATGTCAGTTCTAGTGATGTGATGTTCAATTTTGATTGTCAATCCTGATTGGTTGGTTGATTATGATGATGAATTTTCCATCCTCTTCGAATAGAATTAGGAAAATTGATAGTAGTTTGATTAATTTTAGATTGTCGATTGACTTGTGATGATTCAACAGTTAATGATTTTGCTTTCTGATATGTTTTAACTTGCTTCTACAGGCTCACCTCCATAATTTGGCCATCTGAGGGTTATTCCCTCTTCTTTTTGAGATGATCGACAATCTCAGTGGGCAAGAGCGTCAACTGATCAGGTGATGTGGTATGTCCTTCTTACTTTCCTTACCTTGATTCTGAGTGAATCAAGGCATTTTGATAGCTGTGGAAGAGAGGTGGCACTCTGACCATAACACCTTCCATTTTCCTATGGGTGAGATGACCATCACCCCAGAGGATGTGTACAAGCTGCTAAGGATCCCTACTCATCGGGACATAGTTTACTATGATTAGGTGTATGGAGACACTATATGCATGTGGCTCTTTAGCGACCCTACTATCAGTGATGATAGTATTCTTTGGATGTATTTCCCTTCATTTTATGTGCTTCTTGTAGTACTTGGAGTACTGGTTGGTGGATTTATCATTCCTGATCGTCACGGCCATGGATTTGTAGTTGGATGGGGTCACATCCTAGAGGATATGATCAAGCATCCTTAGAGATTTGACTGGGGCTCATGTGTACTCGCACAGTTGTATCATGACTTACATAATGTTATATACAAGTGTGGGGCTACTCTCTCTTCAGGAGTAGTTCTCTTACAATTATGGACCTAGGAGCATCTTCACATTACTCATCTTATTACAGTGTGAGGATGTGATCTTGGTTGGTCATTTTCTTTCATTTACGAGGGTGTGGTTGTCCAGCCTCACCTGGGCAAGCTTGACTACTGGCGGCATATTGGTGATGGCATTGATCAAGTAGTGTGGAGGTCATATTTGGGATGCAATCCATGGGTAGAGGATGCATCTGAGCTTACTTTTATGTGCACGCCTAGATGGATGATAGGGAAGACACCCTTGATCATAGAGAGATTTTATTTCTTCATGGTTCTTCAGTAGTTTGGCTGACCATAGGGTATGCCATAGGGTTTGGCATTATATGCTCAGTTACAGGTGGAGTGATCCCTTTGAGGTCCCTAGATCGATTATCAGATTGCACACGATGATTTACTAGCTCTTCCTCATTTAGCTTGGGACATGAGGGAGCACATTGTTGACACCGACATGATAGATGATTATGCATAGTGGTTCTTACAGAACCCATTTCCCATATTCACAGATCTGGCCAAGCTCGTTTCTGGTATTGATGAGGGTTTAGATGATGATGATGATGGTGGTGGTGGCAGTGGTAGACATGGTCATCAGGGTCGATGAGCAGGCAGAGTGAGACAGGGTGGTAGAGTTGTTATACTTGTGGTTATTGCCCCCGCTCCTGTTAGAGGTAGTGTATGGATGACGGGTGGTCAGGTTTGAGTGCAAGGTGGCCCCTTCTAGGCTATTCATCAAGTTTAGTAGGATAGATTGGCTAGGTGGGGTTAGCATAGACTTTGGGTTTTTAGACCAATTGCACCCCAAGTGGTTGTCGATATAGACGCATAGGTTGCGCAGATTTTGGTAGATCAGGTAGTACAAGAACCTCTGCCTCCTCCTCATGGTCCTCTTTCTTCTTCACAACTTCCATATTCTTCTTCATAGCTTCCATCTTCTTCACATATTCCTCCTTCATCACAGATTCCTCCTTCTTCTCAGGCTCCCCCTACACAGGCACCTCTGACACAAGCACCAGTGCAAGCCTCTAATGTTCAGTCTTTACAGGCTAACATATCAGAGATTAGACAACAGGTCACTCAACTGAGTACTATGATGCAGACCTTTATGGATTCCATGAGTCAGCACGGATTATAGGCGAGCACGAGCTGAGGTCCTGATATAGGTCTAGGCACAGATTGTGTTGGGGGTAGTTGTGGCAGTTGATCATATTTGATGAGCCTTTTTTATGTATATTATGATTCATGTTATCGAGACATTGTACATTATATTCTTTTATCATATGATGTTTATTATGTGATTGATACTTTCATGTTTTGGACTTTGATGATACCATGGACTTTATTTGCTTTGATAGTTTTACTTTATGTGATGTCATCATGTGTTGGATTTAATTTTTAGGTGATTTCTGATATGTAGTTCTATATGCTTTATCTCTATATGCTATTTTTATGCTTTTCAGATGTAGTTTATGATATGAATGCACATGTTATGCTTAGTTATGTAAATGGATGTCTTATTTATGACATAGATTAGATGGATGCATTTATTACATGGTTTAATACTTAATAATCTCTGATGATGTTATTTAATGCTTTAATGATTTAATGATATGCAATGATGTGGATGAATGAATTTTATGATTTTATGGATGATGTAATGCATTGTAATGAAATTGATGGGTAATGAAATGTAAATGCAATGAATGAATTGTAATGCACTTATATGATTTTAATTAATTTAATGATTAATGTATGTACTTAATCATAGATAGATGCAATTAACCTATTAGATGCAAATTACTTTAATGATTAATGAAATCACCTAATGATATGATGATTAATGATGAATGATGAATGATGAATGATGGACTTAATGCAATTGGATGACCTAATGCAATACACTTATATGTTTGAATATAATTCAAATTTTAGATGTAATGAACCCTAAATGAATGCACTTTAATGAATAATGCAATGACCTAATGAATGATGTGAATGCAATTTTTAAAATGATCTTAATCCAATGCAACTATATAAAAACTTAATAATGCAATCTAATGCAATGATAACCTTGTGATGATCAATGTAATAAATGCAACTAAAATGATGAAATTATAATGAATGCAAACTAATTTAGTGCAATTTAAAATGAATGCACTTTACATGGTGACCTAAAATGAATGTAAATTCTATGATGAATGTAGCTAAGATTTGATGTGATTTAGTAATGCAATTAATCTAATGCAATTCACCTTAATCTAAGTTTGATTTTGATTTTTTGACTTCCAACACATTCTATCACATAAGGTATTGATGAAATTTTCAATCTTAGTTTATTCCACCCCCTCTTTTTTTCTTTCCAAAACAATTTTCGAGCTAAGAAATCATGCAACTTAAATGAATTTAATCTAATATGGATGTAGCTCACTATCACTATTCATAATTTAGGAGCTTATTTTCATCATTGAGCAATTTTGAGACTTGAAATTGGCACAATCATCACTGGCTCAACCATGATGATATGAATACCTCATCCTTTCCATGTTGCATGCCTAATCCTGGTACAACTATCACTAATTGGATTCAATCATGAGAGTATGAATACCACTTTCATCAGATTCAATGTTGCAAGTGGATTTTGGTATTATGATATTGAACATCAAAATATCCAAGGTATCATGTTGCGTAAACATACAGAGATCTCAATTTTTCCATATGTACATGTTCTCGATGATTCTTTGATGATCATGTCATTAGACGAATGATACATATTTTAAAAACCTTGATCTTAAGACACTCATTCAGAAACCAATAAAATATCATGCTTTTATCATTGTTTATCTGGTCCAAGACTTCATTGATTTTCCAAAAAGACATGATTTCATCAATCAAGTAATCACTTAGAAAATAATTTTCCATGTTTTTCAAATCCATATTTCAAGTATAGTTTCATCCATTTCATATTTGATTATTCATTTTAATCCTGATAAGAATAAGGTCATTGTGAGATTTTGGATCAAAAGTTTGCATTGTTGAATTGAAGTTTGGATTAGGATTTGATTGTCTAAGTGTTTCACTTGTGATTTGATGTGTTGATATTGTGTTGATTGATATTTGATTTGATGAATTCTTCTTTCTTTTAGGATATATTTGCCCCTAGTTTGATGTCATTGTGTTGTTGGCCTTGGACACTTTTCAGACCTATGACAAAAGCTTTAGGTATTTGCAAATGCAATTCTGGGGTTTTATTATGCAATATATACAAATGCTGGTGAATGTAATATCTACAAGGATGATGACTAAGCATGAGACTTGACTTGACAATGGCACCTTTTTACCAGGTTTTCACCAATTGAATTGATTTGCCCTATTTTCTCTTTTCAAGCTTTTTCCTTCTTTTTTTCTACCAAGGCACCTATTTACTAGGTTTTCACCAAGGCACTTTTTCCCTTTTTTTCATTTTTTTGTATTTTTCTCTTTTATCCATTTTTTTTTTTGATTTATCATCAAGGCACCTATTTGCTAGGTGTTCACTAAGACAACATCTTTTTGAGGATTATTTCTGAATGTTTTTGGATATCTTCATGCTCAATCTTCCATTGTTTTTTATCTTTTCTACATTTCTGATTTTTTTCTTCTTTTCTATTTTTCAATGTTTTTGAATTTTTCAGGATCACTTTTGACTATATACAATAAAAAGGATGCTTCCTCATCTGATTTTCTGATATTTTTTTTCTTTATACCTTTTTGTCTACTTCATGTTTAAAATCTCTTCAGGTGTATACTATTGATGGGTTCTTGCAACTCTTCTCCATCACAATCAGCTAGTTTGTATGTGCCCATTCCAAAAGAAGCAATCACAAAAGGTCCTAACCAATTTGCTTCCCATTTCCCTTTCTTCTCTCTTTCTACTTGATTATTAAGTTTCTCACAACACTAGATTACCTATTTGGAATGTCCTTGGTTTGATGTGCTTGTTATAATTCCTTGACATTCGATTCTGATACACTTTAAGGTGTTCAAAGGCTTATTGTTGTCTTTCATCTAGAAACTCCAATTCTTGTAATCTAGCAACCCTATAGTCTTCTTCACTTAGCAATCCATGTAGTGAAACTCTTAAGGATAGGATTTCTACCTCCAAAGGCAAAACTACTTCAGCTCCATAAACCAATGAGAATGGTGTAGCTCATGTTGGCATTCTGACACTTGTCATTTATTCCCATAGAGTAGGGTTTATTTGAATATGCCAATCTCTACCTGAATTGTCCACTGTCCTCTTCAATATTTTCAAAATGTTCTTATTAGTAGCCTCTGCTTATCCATTACCTTGCGGGTAATATATTGAAGATGAATGGTGTATCCCATGGAATTTTGAACATAATTCTTTGAAGTCGTTGTTCTTGAAATGTTTAGCATTATTAGTTATGATTGCTTTAGAAACACCATACCTATAAATTATGTGGTTCAATATGAATATAAAAATTTGCTTTCCCATGGTAGTGGATAATGGCACAACTTCTACCCATTTGGTAAAGTATTCAGTTGCAGTTATAATGAACTTATGGCCATTTGATGAAGGCGGGTAAATCATCCCCATTAAATCAAACCCCCATTGATAAAAGGGCCAAGGTGTAGTCATCAGATGCAGTTATTGAGATGGCACATGAATCAGGCTTCCATGTGTGGACAAGGCTTTTGAGGATACCTATTTTGAAAGACTCAAACCAAAAAAAGATTAGATTTTAGTCTAAGCATGAAATCAATTCAAAATAAATAAAACTCTAAACTAAGCCACCTCAGATTGAGCTAAAACAGGTGCACCCAAGCACTGTTTGATTTGCCCATGCTCAAGGGGATGTGGATGTGCTCTCTAAGCACTTGGAGCATACTCCTTATGCATTTTAGGACGGATTGAGATCCATGAAAACCTCATAAATGGCACAAAATAGGTATAGAACACCTGATTTGCCCCTAAGGCCTCAAGGATCCAAATGATGTTGAAATGAAGATTAAGCTACATGATGTTTATGCTAAGATTGATTTTAGACCAAATAGAGATGTGATGATGATGATATGCTATGTAAAATGAGGAAATAAACTATGTTAATCTATTATTACTAAATTAGGATGAGCTAAAAATGCTTGAAAGCAAGCTAGATTAAGATGATTATGCTAAGTCTAAAGCTAAATGGGCATGATAACAATGCTTGAAATGAAAGGTGAAATGGGTATTTTGCTCTTGGAAATGAGGAGCATTTATAGGATTTGGGAAGGAGGAATGAGTGGCCAAGATCAAAATCCTTAAGAGAGGCCAAGATTCATTCAAAGGGGAGCACATGGATTGTGCTAGTTCAGGGCCACCTCCTTGTGACAAGTGTCATAAGGGCATTGGGTTGAAAGATGGGAGGGATGTGCACAATTTGGGAAATGTGCCTAAGGTCAAAGGGTGTAAGAAAGTGGTGAGAGGCTTCTTAAATGCATGATAAATGCATGTAAGAGGGATAAGGAGGCCTTAAATGCACTTAATGCATGTAAGAGAAGTTTCTAAAAGTTTGTTGACTTTGGGTTAAGCTTAGGAGTTGGCTAACCTTGGTTAGGGAATGTGACAGGATTAGGGGGGGATCAGGATTAGGTTTAGGACTTTCTAGAAGAGTCTAGAATTTCCTTAGGATAAACATGGATTTTATGAAATAAATAAAGATTTATTTATTTCCATGGTTTAGGTTTGAGAATATTTATTAAAATGAATTTAATAAACATGAGGATTAAATATTTAATCTTAATTAAATATTTTGAGTTGGGATTAGGGTTAGGAAATGAAGGGATTAGCCTTTAATCGAAATTAAAGAAGGATTAGAAGATTCTGGAAGAGGTTAGTGGTCTTAAGGAAATTGGCCAAGTTTTGGGCAAAAAATAAATTAATTATTTATTTTGGGATTTTTGGTCAATTTATTAATTATAATTAATAAATAGGGGAATAATGTTTAAATAAGATTTAAACATTTTTGGGAGGGATTCTTTAATTAAATTTTTTAATTAAGATAAAGGGATTTAATGATATAAAAATAAATTAATTAATTAAATAATTAATTAATTTATAAATGATGATGTCATCAGGGATTTTTCAGAAAATAAAAATATTTTATTTTCTAAAGGATTTTTAGGTGTCTACATTTTGCCCCTCTTTGATGCGATGCCGCAAGTGGCATGGCATCAAAGATAAGAGAATAAGATGCCCAAGGCTAAAATTTAGAGGAATGAGGGGTTGTGCCCCCTCGAGAAAATAACGCAAGGAGTAAACGTTGTGGAATTTTCTCGAAAGGAAATAGAGAAAGAAGAACCTAGGAAGAAGGGGAGATAAATAACCAAACTCCCAAGAGCAAAGATGGGTGAATGCAAGATGAGATGGAATGCAAAATGCAGGATGTAGCTATATGAGAGATGCAAGATGCAAGATTAATCTATATGATGCAAGATGCAGGGGATTAGGGGAAGCTCCAAGTGCAAGTGGGGAGAGCACAACCTAGTTTAATATAGCAATGCTAGAGACCTGCCAAGGATACTGGGATCACAAGGCCTTGTCACCAGCGTTGCATAGGACTGACGCTAAAAAGACACGCAGAGTTGCCCCAACATCACACATGAAACCCAGAGGAGGCATGGTGGAAATGATGCTGAAGAAACCACAAACACACGACTGACTCACAGGCAGAAGCAAAAGATCAAAAGACCTTGCCCCAGATTTTCCTCATTCGCTGCACACCATGATATAAAGGATCATGGAAACTTTGAGTAGAGAACAATGAGAAGGTGTAAAAGATTAACAAGACCCAAAGGACAAAATCCAAGGTCAAAATGATAACTCCAAAAAGACATCCTTTGCCAAGGAGAGAGAGATTTGATGTGATGGATGGGATTGATGGTGGGAAGATTGGTCTGGATGTGTGGAAGGATGCATCGACATGGACCTATGTGCTTGGTGGAAGATTGGGTCGGACAAGAAGGATACAATTGAGGGGACCCGTGATTAGGCTTAGGTCAGACAAAACAAAAGCAAACATCTGTGCAGACCCTATGCTAATGGGGAGAATGTTGTGTTGCTAATTGGAAAATGATGCAGTTCAAAGATGGTCATGATGATCAAGGATAGTCGACAATTGATATTGCTGAAGTGCGAGGCTGGGTAGGATAAGATGTCTGATCAAATACTACTACAGGACTGACAAGGATATGTACAACAAGACACAAGGATATTTACAATGGCTATGTACAGAAGCTAAGGATTAGGATGTACAAAGAACCTGGGGATGAAGCTGAAAAAACTCCAAAGATATTCAAGACGATGCCCCAGTTGGGTTGAAAAAGCCAAGATGGACTGACAGTAGATGATGTGTCCTAAAATGACATGGATTTGGGAAGGACATATCCTAACGATGATGATTGGAGTGAGATCAAGGCTTGCTACAAGACTAAGGATGTGATTGGATTGGTTGGCTTGATCTTGGATGTTGGATAGCTAGAGGATGTGGAGAGGATTGGAAGATTGCTAGAAGACTGCTAGGAATGTTTGGATAGGGATGAAGGGCATTGGATTGCATGAGGTTAGCCTATAGCTAGATACCAATGACAAGGGAAGAGACCAGGTGATGGAAAGATGGAGGAAATGTTTAGGATGAGGATGATGGAACTGCTAGGAGATTTGGATGGAGGAAGATTTGGATTTGGATGGAAGAATGCTTGAGGATTGGAAGATGGAATGTTGGAGGAACCGTTGAGGGATCTGGATAGAGGAATGCTTGGGGAGATTGGATGGTGGATTTGCTGGAGGATTGGAAGATGGAATGCTGGAGGAACCATTGAGGGATCTGGATAGAGGAATGCTTAAGGATTGGATAGTGGATTTGCTTAAGGATTTGGGCTGGAAGATCAAGATGGACTGGTGATGGATGAAAGATAGTCTCCAAGGAATATGTCACCAAGGAATAAGATGCCCCCTGCTTAGGATAGTTTCATGTATTTCAAAGACATTAGGATGGGGTACGATTGGATGGAAGAACTGCTAACAAGAGGATGAGGAAGGTAGATGGAAGCTAGGATGAATGGATCGAATAGAGGATATGTAGCTGAAAGGTGTGATGGATTCCAAGGAGGTGCCCAAAAAAGCATGTATACCTAGTAGTCTTTGTTTTATCATCAAGATCCAAAGGAGGATGAAGGAGGTGAGAGACAAATGGGATGGAGGAGATGTTGGATAAGATGGAAGAAGGGAATGCCCCCCAACTATAGAAAGGAATTGGGGGGATGCCTACACATGATGCCTGTTTGCTAGGTTTTCATCATGGTACTTGTCCAAGGCGCTTGAATTGCCAAGTTTTCACCATTAGACGAATGTTTTTCTCTTTTCTTTTTTGATACTTTTCTCTTGATTTTTTTCCAATTTTTATGGATTTTATGCTGACTAGATGTTGACCTTCTAATATTCTGATGTGTTGATGTCTTTCTTCACTGATCTTCTGATTTGTTGCTGACATTTTATAATTTCTCTAGATGTTGGTACAACTTCGCTAGGATGGATGGATTTATGCAAAAGCACAGATTGGATGGGGTAGATGGGATATATGGTGGTAGAAAGTGTTTGGATGGAAAGATGGAAAGTGATCATGATAGGGGGATGTTGTGAGGACCAACATTGGCACATGTTGTGAGGAAGATGGATGAAGTGGATGGGTTTCGAAAGATAGAGGTAGATAGGATGGAGGATTTATGCTAGGAGATTTAGGATCTTTGGGATCCAAAATAGATTGAGGAGATGGAGGAGAAGACTGAGTAGCTGGGGGATTAGCAAATTTGGATTCCATTGCAGATGTTTCTTTTAGAGGCATTACATCTTTTTGCTTTGGGATCCACATCATTTTTGCTTTAGCTTTGGTAGGCCTTTGTGGCCATTGGTATGCATCAGCTTTTTCTTTTGCTTTGTTGAGCCTTAGTGGCCATGTAGTAAATTTTTCTTGTGCTTTGCTGGGCCTTTGCAGCCATTGGGATGCTTTGGATTGCTTGATTGGATTTTTCTTGGGTTGAGCATGTCGTTTAGACTGGACATGACAATCTTTGAATTTTTGTGGATATTTCCCTTTGTACATATTTGATATGGCATCCAAATTGCAAGGAGCATTGGAATGAATATGAGGAGATGTGCGAGATGGAGAAAATATGGATGGGGAGATGGATGGAGTTTGGTAGATAGGAGATATGGACATGTGCCTTTGTTGATCCCGACTAGGGGTGTTTGGATTTTGGATGAAAGACTGAGTAGGATAAGATGGGGGATGATATTTTGGGATGTAAGGTCCCAAAATGGATTTGGTATGTAGAGAATATGTGCTGGAAGATTTTGGGACATAGGGACCCAAAATGGATTTGGAGGATGAAGGAGGAATGTGATAGGTTGTCTTTGGTTGTAAAGATGGAGGAGGAGGAAAGGTGTTGTATGTTTTGGGAGATGTGATGGTGGTTTTGGAAGGATGCTTGAATGTAGCTTTAGTTGTACCAACATTTCTGGAGGAAGTGCCTTCTTCTAATGTGTGACCAATGCCACATAACTTTGGATGTTTCTTGTCTTGGATAAGCTCCAAATTTCCTTGTTCATGGATGCCTAGGCCTTTGCCTTGATAATTCCATTTCTTGAGCATTTTATTCAAACAAGGATATTTCTGACTTGGGGAATATGATAAACATCCAATTTCTAGTTCCCTGATGGAAGATATGGAACTTATTGCTTATGCTTCAAGTGGGTTACCTCTAACAAATGTAAGTGGTCCAAGAGGATAGAGTGCTGGTAGCTAGATAGTTTGGATCAGAGGATCCTCGAGAGGAGAGGATGGGATGATGGGATCTTGACTGGGATTGGGAGATAGTAATAGATCTTGAGATGGAGGAATAGGGATTGTAGGATCTTGGATTGGAAGACTTTAGATTATAGGATTTTGGATTGGGGGTGATGGAAGCAATAGAACATTTGATGGGGGAAGTGAAGGGACTAGATCTTGATTTTCTTTTGCGAGTATTTCAACATGCTTTTGGACAAGATCTTGACATGGTAGGTTTTGTGTGGATAGAGTGACGGGGGATGTATGGATGGACTCTTCAGAGGGGGTGGATGGAAGGATGGGAGATTCAGTAGCTGTGATGTCTAGAAGAAGGAAGAACTCTTCAGATGGTATGGATGAAAGGATGGAAGATTCTGCGGCTGTGATGGTAGGAAGAGTGGTGAACTCATGAGGCTCATCAGACATGCTTTGGATAATGCTAGGAGGGGGCGATGTTGGTGGGGATTGGATGAAAACTTCAGATGGAAGGAACTCAATGATGCTAGGAGATGGAAGAGGATCAATGTATGGAAGATAAATGACAGATGGGAGCGATGGATGGGCCTCATCAGTGATGGCTTCACATGAAGGTTTGAGATGGCATAGCCCTTCAACTTTAGGAGTGGGATTTGTTGTTGGCTTCCCTGTGAAACTCCTTGGAGACTTCCAAATTGGAGGAGGTGAGGGATTGGAATGTGTAGAAGATGGGGGGCTTGGATGGTCCTCACATGAAGGTGGGGTGGAAGATTTTGAACTTGCTTGAGGGGATGATGGTGCTGAAGAGGTAGAGGTGATGGATCGAGGTATGGGATATGAAGCGGTTTGAAGGATGCACTCTACTTGTGGGAGGGGATTTGCAGAAACATGGGTTTGAATGGAGGATGGTGGTTTGAGATAGGATGATGGATTGGGGAAAAGGATTGGAAGACTTGGTGTTTGACTTTGAAAGGGTTTTGGAGGATAAGTGGATGGAGGTTTTAGATAAGGGAAGTAGCATGAAGTGTTTCAAGGGGATGGTGGTGATTGGGATATGACCATAGCAGGAGATGGAGGTATGAAGGATGCATATGGAGGATGTGTAGGTTTAAGATAGGGATAAGTTGTGGATGGATAAGATAATGGATTTGCCTTGCCGAGGACAAGAAAGGGAGTGCTAGTGGATAAGCGTGAAGGCATGATAGGATATTTTGGAGGAATCATTGGATGCTGGGGAATGTTTGGAGAAAACTTGCTAAGATTTTCAAAATATGCTTCGTGATCTACAAGGCTTTCATCATCTTTGGGATAGGATGGATTGAGGGGAGAGACATAATAACCAAACTCATCATAATAGTTTTGAGACATGTTGACTTGCGGATGAGTTGGATAAGGATGAAGGATGAAGATGGATTGGAATACTAAGACTCAGATTGGAATGACTGACAGGGTTAGACTAGGATTGGATTTGACTCAAGTTTGGAAGAAGACTGACTCTAGAGGAAGACAGATAGGGAAATGGGGGATGACCAAGATGACTTTGCTAACCTAAGATAGGAGGAAAGGATGACAAGACTGGATTGAATATGACTGGAAGACCATGGTTTGAGATTCTGAAAGCTTTGGACATTTTTTGGATTTTGGGAGGATTTGGACTGACATGGCTATTTTGAGTATCTTGAACCAAGTTGTAGATCAGTTTGATGTTTTTCCAATGGCAAAGGATAGATTTCAACAAAGATTTTTTGGAAAAGAAATCTCCACAAGGGACAAAGCAACCTTGTAAGATACAAATAGGATAACTGACTCTGATAAAGCTTTGAAAAGTGTATGTTCCAACAAGTGTTTTCATAGAGTTTTTGACTATCAAGCACTTCAAGTAGATCTACCTAAGGAAGGTGAGTATCAAAATCGCTTGCCCACAACTTGGTACCCCCTAGAAGGGAATACAAATGGTGAGTAATCTTGAGGTGACCTGGTAAACCCCTTGGAATCGATCCTTGCACAAGGATTTTGATTCTTTTGGATGTAGATAGGGTAGCCTCTATTTTATCAAGTTTTTAATAGTTCCGTGGAGTCTCCATACCCGGTTATGTTGACCACCTGTGACTCACTTAAGAGCCTAGCCAACAACACTGGGGGAGGAATATTTACCTATCCCCAGACATTTGCATTTGGCACAAAACACCCGTGGATTAGGAGATATAAGTGAGTACTTTTTTCCTTCACTTTATTTATATACCGACCGGGGGGAATACCGGTTTGAGGTCGTTCTTCGAGGAGGAAGCACTTTTCTCCCTGGACAGGCCTCGCTAAAAGTAGAACAAGTGAACTTGTCCAAGTCCAAATGTTCTACGTTGCTTACTTTAACAGGATTTTACAAGAAAAGTAAAGCTCCTAATTGCACATCAAGCAAGTTGTTCTTTTTCCCAATTTGATTAAGTGATGTTTGAATTTGAACAATTGAAGACAAGTGTTTAGGCTTTGATTTGTTCTTTTTCCAAAAGACTTTCGAGCATTTGTAGTTGCTTTGACTTGGGCATTCAAGATTGAATTATCGTGTTGATTTAGAACTTTGAAGTGCTTTGTTTTGTCCTTAAGGCATTCAAGATTGAATTTGTGCTTTGCTTGAATTGAAAAGGAGGGAATAGAGATGTTTGTTCTTTCCAATTTAGATCATTCAAGATTGTGTTTGATTTTCAAAATGATAATGACTCTTAGGACCTAAGTTCTTTTCTTTAGTTTCATTCAAGATTTGTTTGACTTTTGCTTTTTATGAATTTGAGAAAAATTTAAGGCAAAAACACAGTCAACGGAGACATTGTCCAGCTAATAAGTGACACTGGAAAATGCACAAGTGACACAAAAGACCTCACAGGCGGTAGTTAAATGCTCACACGCGACAGAGAAAAATGTCCAAGCGATAGAGAAATGCTTTCACGAGACAGAGAAATGTTTTTCGAGCAACAAGCGAAGATTAATAGGTGACAGTAAAATGTGCGTAGGTGACAAAAAATTTTGCACAGGTGACACTTCAACATGCATAGGCGAGACTTAAAAATGCCTAGGCGAGAGTGAAAGATGCACAGGCGATAACGAAATGTTTAAAAGGTGACAGCATGTTATGTATAGGCGACAGCAAAATATGCGTAAGCGAGAGTCAAATGGGCATAGGCGACACTTAAATATGGGTAGGCGACAATGAAACATGCACAAGCGACACTTAAAAATGCCTAGGCGATAATGAACGTGCATAAGCGACACTTAAAAATGCACAGGTGACAATTTAATATATACGGGCGATAAATGAAATGCTGATAGGCGATAATGGAGTTGATACAGGCGACAATGAAATGGTTATAGGTGACAATTCTATACACGGAGGTGTGAATGTTTATCTTGTAGGCGTGATTATTTCTGTTGCAGGCGACAGAAAAGAAGTTTAGACAAAATAGAAGTTATCGAGCACGGAAATCTTTAGAAAGTAGGCGTCGATTCAAAGCTTGTAGGCGTGATCGGACTCTTTATAGGCATGACTGCACTATGTGTAGGTGTGACTGAACTGTGTCTAGGTGACATTTCATATGTTTCCTAAAAATCATTTATGAAAAATGGCAAATATGAGAGTACAAACTATGATCTAATCAAGCTGATTTATGGGTTTGGGTCCCACTGGGCGTGCCAGAATGTGGACAAGGCTTTTGAGGATACCTATTTTGAAAGACTCAAACCAAACAAAGATTAGATTTTAGTCTAAGCATGAAATCAATTCAAAACAAATAAAACTCTAAACTAAGCCACCTCATATTGAGCTAAAACAGGTGCACCCAAGCACTGTTTGATTTGCTCATGCTTAAGGGGATGTGGGTGTGCTCTATAAGCACTTGGAGCATACTCCTTATGCATTTTAGGATGGATTGAGATCCATGAAAACCTCATAAATGGCACAAAATAGGTATAAAACACCTGATTTTCCCGTAAGGCCTCAAGGATTCAAATGATGCTGAAATGAAGATTAAGCTACATGATGTTTATGCTAAGATTGATTTTAGACCAAATAGAGATGTGATGATGATGATATGCTATGTAAAATGAGGAAATAAACTATGTTAATCTATTATTACTAAATTAGGATGAGCTAAAAATGCTTGAAAATAAGCTAGATTAAGATGATTATGCTAAGTCTAAAGCTAAATGGGCATGATAACAATGCTTGAAATGAAAGGTGAAATGGGTATTTTGCTCTTGGAAATGAGGAGCATTTATAAGATTTGGGAAGGAGGAATGAGTGGCCAAGATCAAAATCCTTAAGAGAGGCCAAGATTCATTCAAAGGGGAGTACATGGATTGTGCTAGTTCAGGGCCACCTCCTTGTGACAAGTGTCATAAGGGCATTGGGTTGAAAGATGGGAGGGATGTGCACAATTTGGAAAATGTGCCTAAGGTCAAAGGGTGTAAGAAAGGGGTGAGGGGCTTCTTAAATGCATGATAAATGCATGTAAGAGGGATAAGGAGGCCTTAAATGCACTTAATGCATGTAAGAGAAGTTTCTAAAAGTTTGTTGACTTTGGGTTAAGCTTAGGAGTTGGCTAACCTTGGTTAGGGAATGTGACAGGATAAGGGAGGGATTAGGATTAGGTTTAGGACTTTCTAGAAGAGTCTAGAATTTCCTTAGGATAAACATGGATTTTATGAAATAAATAAAGATTTATTTATTTTCATGGTTTAGGTTTGAGAATATTTATTAAAATGAATTTAATAAACATGAGGATTAAATATTTAATCTTAATTAAATATTTTGAGTTGGGATTAGGGTTAGGAAATGAAGGGATTAGCCTTTAATCGAAATTAAAGAAGGATTAGAAGATTCTGGAAGAGGTTAGTGGTCTTAAGGAAATTGGCCAAGTTTTGGGCAAAAAATAAATTAATTATTTATTTTGGGATTTTTGGTCAATTTATTAATTAAATAATTAATAAATAGGGGAATAATGTTTAAATAAGATTTAAAATTTTTTGGGAAGGATTCCTTAATTAAATATTTTTAATTAAGATAAAGGGATTTAATGACATAAAAATAAATTAATTAATTAATTAATAAATGATGATGTCATCAGGAATTTTTAAAAAAATAAAAATACTTTATTTTCTAAAGGATTTTTAGGTGTCTACACCATGGTATTGGCATTTCTAACAAGTCTTCATAGAGTGTCATGCATCTTTCTCCATTGAAGGCCAATAATATCCTATCATAAGAAGTTTATTCGCTAAGGTTAACCCATTCGAATGTGACCCACAAATTCTTTCGTGGATTTCTTGTAAAGATAAAATTGACTCCTCCTTCTCTAAACACCTCAAAAGCATTTCCTCTAGACTTTTACGATACAATGTGTTGAATACAAGGGTGTAACAAGAGGCTTGTCTTATTGATGAAGGGTGCTCCCCTTAATACCACAAACACTTAACAGAAATAGAGAAACAACAACAATAATATGCAAGAACATAAAATTGGCTTCTTATTATCTCCACAAATGTGGAATTACAAACTTTCAGAATTACAATATGCAAAGCCACATGGGCATTCCCTTACAATATTCTGTAGGACAAAGCCTCGAGTCAATACCCAGAACTACCCTAGACAACACTACGGGCCTTCTTTATATAGGCAATTTCCACCGTCCGAGAAGGTTCTAGAAATTTAGCCCTTAGGGCCGACCAAACTTAGAATTATTTTATTTTACAATTTATTACATCAAAGTCGGCTCAAAATGAGTTTTGATACCCAAATAGAAATTTTGAAGAAAAATTATTTTTCGCCATTTCAGGTGACCCAACTTTCGAAGACCATAAGTCATCACCCGTTGACCTGATTGGCTATTATAACCCCATTCTGGAAATGCCACGAAGCACTCTACAGGCTTGACTAGCGCAAAGCACCCGTCACCCAAATTTTCAACCTCATCTAGGGCCTCTAAAGCTTTCAAAATTGAGTTTGAAGTTTCTGTACCCTGCTGCCAATACCGAAAATCTTCAATATCTTCAAAACTAGACTTGATCTATCCATGAAACTTTGCTGGTAGGCTGATATGACTGAGATGAACCTCCACATGTAAAATTAGAACATTTCAAGATCGTAAGACCAACTTACTAAAAATAGCAAGTTTCCATAAATAGCAACTCTGCACAAGATAGCCCTTATTGAATACAAAAATAGAAATATTTTTGGGTGATGCAAGATTGCTCTTACACCCAGGATGCTCTTGCATCAGACACCTAGGGTAATTTAAGAAGTGACCCTGTCACGACTCAGGTGTACAGAGGAAAACCAAGATGGTTAACCTCCTCCTATCTTCAATAGGTCATCCTTTCCATTTGACCAAATACTCTTCATATGTCCTGTTCCTTGTGCTTCTGCCAACATGACTGTCCAGTATGTCTTCAATCTCCTTGATATTTGAACTGGTTGCTGGAATACTCCACTGTGCTGCTGCAACCTCATCTTCAACACCTCCTTCATGATACTCTATCAAATCTGAAATGTTAAATACTGGTGAAATATTCAGCTCACTAGGCAATTCTACCTCATATGCATTTCCCGAATCATGCTTTTTCAATATCTTACATGGTCCAAACTTCTTCATTTTCAGCTTGTTATATGTACCAACTGAAAATCGCTCCTTCCGCAAATGAACCATGACTTCATCGCCAACCCAAAATTCCTTATGCCTCCTTTTTTCATCTGCCTTAGCCTTATACTACGCATTCATCTTGGTAATATGCTTCCTCACCTTCAGCACTACTTATTTCTCCTTTATCTATCTTTCTCAATTCAGATGCATTTAATGGACTACTTCCATATACAATCTGGAATGGTGATTTACCAGTGCTCCTATTGACAGAATTATTGTATGCAAATTCTGCCTATGGTAAAATCAAATCCCATCCTGTTGGCTTATCTCCAACCAAACATCTCAATAGATTTCCCAAACTTCTATTCACCACCTCTGTCTGTCCATCAGTCTGTGGATGACGTGATGAACTAAACTTCAAATTTGTCTTCAACTTCTTCCACAATGTCCACCAAAAATATCCAACAAAGTTAGTATCTCGATCTGAAACTATGGTCTTTGGCAAACCATGTAGTCTCACCACTTCTCTGAAAAATAATTCTGCTACATGAACAGCATCATTAGTCTTCTTGTAGGGAATGAAATGTGCCATCTTCAAAAATCTATCAACCACCACAAAAACTGAATCATGTCCCTGTTGTGTCCTCGGTAAACCAAGGACAAAGTCCATACTGATATCCTCCCAAGGCTTATTTGGTATAGGCAATGGCTAATACAACCCTGTATTCTACTTCACTCCTTTCACCATCTGACATACTCTGCAACTCTGTACAAACTTCTTCACATCTTGCTGTAATTGTGGCCAATAATAATTTTTACTAACCAAAGCAAGGGTTTTATCATGACCAAAATGTCCCGCCAATCCTCCACTATGCTTCTCCTTGATGAGATTTTCCTTCATAGAACTTCATGGAATGCACAACTGACTTCCTCTGAATAGCATATCATCTTGGATGATGAAATCCAACCATTTCGTCTTGTCTAGAGTAACAGGTTCTATACAAGCTTTCCAAGCTTCACCAAAATCAAGATCCTTTAAATACAAATTCTTGAGTTCCTTGAACCCAACCACCTCAATCTGCATCTCTGTCAGCAATAGTTGCCTTCTGCTAAGAGCATCTGCAACCCTGTTAGACTTTCCACTTCTGTGTTTCAAAACAAATGTATAACTCTGCAAAAACTCAACCCATTTCAAATGCCTCTGATTCAACTTTCCTTGACTATTCAAATATTGCAAAGCTTGATGATCAGTATACAAAACAAACTCATTAGGAAGCAGATAGTGTCTCCACTTCTTTAATGCTTGAACTATAGCATAAAATTCCTGATCATAGACAGAATATTTTCTCTTGGCATCATTTAACTTCTCACTGAAATAAGCAACAGGTTTACCTTCTTGGCTCATAACAGTTCCTATTGTAGTACTACTAGCATCACAATCTACTTGAAACACCTTATTAAAATCTGGAAGTGCTAAAATAGGTTGTTCTGTAACTTTTTGTTTCAACAATTGAAAACTCTTTTCTGCCCCATTAGTCCACTTAAACTCTTTTCTATCCCCTCTCATTGTTTCAGTCAAGGGTCCACAAATACTGCTAAAATTTCTGATAAACTTTCTGTAAAAGTTAGCCAAACCATGAAAAGATCTTACCTCAGTAGCACTCCTTGGAGTAGGCCATTCAAGGATAGCCTATACCTTCTCTGGGTCCATTTTTAGACCTTCTGCTGAAACTACAAATCCCAAATACACTAACTCTTTCTTCACAAAACTGCACTTCTTCAAATTAATCAACAATTTCTCATCTCTCAATTTCTCAAACACCATACGAATATGCATCATATGTTCCTCTAATGTCTTGCTAAAAATCAAAATATCATCTAGGTAAACAATGACAAACTTACCCAAAAATTCTTTTAGAACCTCGTTCATGAGCCGCATGAAAGTGCTCGGTGCATTGGTTAGCCCAAAAGGCATGACTAACCACTCATACAGTTCTTCCTTTGTCTTGAAGGTAGTCTTCCATTCATCTCCTTCTCTGATCTGAATCTAGTGATATCCACTCTTCAGATCTATCTTTGAGAAATACATAGCTCCACTCAAACAATCTATAATGTCATCCATTCGTGGCAATGGAAACCTATACTTGATTGTGATCTTGTTTATTGCTCTGGAATCTGTACACATCCTCCACTCTCCATTCTTCTTTGGTGCTAATACTGCTGGTACAGCACAGGGACTCAGACTCTCTCGAATCAACCCCTTGTGCAATAACTCACGTACTTGTTTGTTCAACTCTTCACTTTCTACTGGTGTCATTCTGTGTGCTGCCTTGTTTGGCAAACTGGCTCCTAGAATCAAATCCATCTGATGACTGATCTTCCTTACCGGTGGTAATCCATCAGGTACATTATCAGATACAATATCCTGAAACTCATTCAACAAATCTGCAACCTCTACAAGTACATCCTCTACTTCTTCTTTACCAACTTTTAGAATTAAAGCAAAACACACATGCTCATGCCTCATACCATCTAGGAATTTTCTTCCATCAACAAATGTTATTCTTGCATTACCACATACCTTTTCTTCGGTCTCCTTCAATGGCTTTAGCTTATGTTGCACTCCATCCTTTGTCAGGGAATAGGTATTCACATGACCATCGTGTACAGCACATCTGTCAAACTGCCACGGTCTACCCAATAACATATGACATGCATCCATACAGATGATATCACATAGTACCTCATCTTGGTACCCGCCGATCTTGAACTTTACCAGGCACTATTCACTGACCATGACCTTGTGGTCATCCTG
The DNA here is from genome assembly GCA_027943335.1 of Chamaecyparis obtusa. Lineage (NCBI taxonomy): Eukaryota > Viridiplantae > Streptophyta > Pinopsida > Cupressales > Cupressaceae > Chamaecyparis > Chamaecyparis obtusa. The sequence continues at coordinate 105,679 of BSBK01001417.1, forward strand.
CACCCAAGCAATCCAATATGGATGTGGGTGTTTCTGTCTCTTGAGCTTCAACTTTGTCACCATCTCTTCTGACACCAAATTGTCAGTGCTTCCACTATCGATAATCACATCATAGCATTTACTCTCACACTTGCATTGAGTGTGAAACAAGCTCCTCCTTTGTTCAAGTTCGTTCTCACCACTCAGCAAGACTCTTCTGTTAATTAGCATTTCTCCTCTTTCAGCATCTTCAAAATTTGATGATCTAGCATCTTCATCTACATGTGCAACTCTGGCCTAGCCTTCATTTCTCCTATCTGTTCTGCCTTGGTGTTGAAGACATTCAAATGCCCTATGACCTTCTTCTCCACAGTGAAAACATGTTCCACGGAAGCCTCCTCTTCCAGATCCTTGTCCTCTTCCTCTTCCTCTCTGATCTCTATTACTCTGATCCTAGAAACGATTGGAATTATTTCCTCTCTGATTCTGACTGCTACTAGCCTCATCCTTCTTTTTCGGATCTTCATTTCGGCCACCATATGACTGTCCGCCAGATCTTCCACCATGACCTCTTCCATTTTGTCTGCTCTCAAACTTCTTGTTCAGCTTTTCCTCTACTTATAGGGCAAACTGGTATGCCTCCTCAATACTGTTCATTCGAACCAGATTCAACTCCTCCTGAATGCTTAGCCTTAACCCATTAAGGTATCGGGCAACTTTCTCCTTATCAGCTTCTGCATGGCCTGTTCTGATGAGGAGTCGATAGAACTCCTCTGTATACTCCTAAACAGATCTTCCTGCTTGCTTCAAACTTTGCATTTTCTTTAGTAGGTCAAGCTCATAATCAACAGGAATGAATTGTCGCTTCAATTTATCCACCATCTGATCTCATCTTGTGATTTTATCTTTCCCTCTTCTATTTCGCTCCAACTAAATTTCTTGCCACCAGATCTTCGCATGACCTTTCAATCTAGCCTTCGCAAATTTGACCCTATCAGGATCCTCAACATCTTCGTACTTAAAATATTCCTCACATTCATTGATCCAGTTGATCAATTCCTCTAGGTTAAGATTTCCAGAAAATGTAAGAACCTCAATCTTAAGTCTTTTCTCAATCTTGGAAATTGCTCGAAAAAGTCTTTCTTCCTCCTGGTTCACAATTTCAGCTTCTCCTTCTTGATATTCTTCTTTGGCTTCATCCTCACTTTCGTCTCTAACATTAAGATTCATTCCTCTATGAATCTCTTCTTGCAATGCTCGCACTTGTCTCTACAGCTCTCTAACCTCAGGTGTCACAGCACCAGCTCTTCCGCCATGTTCTCTTCGTGGAGGCATTTTCGTGATGCGCGCTGAAACGCTAACCACGGTCCTGGTGCAAACTACCTCACAGTCGGTGATCTGTTTACACACTCAAGAACTCCTGCTCTGATACCACTTGATGAAGGGTGCTCCCCTTAATACCACAAACACTTAACAGAAATAGAGAAACAACAACAATAATATGCAAGAACATAAAATTGGCTTCTTATTATCTCCACAAATGTGGAATTACAAACTTTTAGAATTACAATATGCAAAGCCACATGGGCATTCCCTTACAATATTCTGTAGGACAAAGCCTCAAGTCAATACCCAGATCTACTACCCAGAACTACCCTAGACAACACTACGGGCCTTCTTTATATAGGCAATTTCCACCGCCCGAGAAGGTTCTAGAAATTTAGCCCTTAGGGCCGACCAAACTTAGAATTATTTTATTTTACAATTTATTACATCAAAGTCGACTCAAAATGAGTTTTGAAACCCAAACAGAAATTTTGAAGAAAAATTATTTTCTGCCATTTCAAGCGACCCAACTTCCGAAGACCATAAGTCATCACTCGTTGACCCGATTGGCTATTATAACCCCATTTTGGAAATGCCACGAAGTGCTCTACAGGCTTGACTAGCGCAAAGCGCTTGACACCCAAATTTTTAACCTCATTCAGGGCCTCTAAAGCCTTCAAAATTAAGTTTGAAGTTTCTGTACCCTACTGCCAATACCGAAAATCTTCAATATCTTCAAAACTAGACCTGATCTATCCATGAAACTTTGCTGGCAGGCTGATATGACTGAGATGAACCTCCACATGTAAAATTAGAACATTTCAAGATCGTAAGACCAACTTACTAAAAGTAGCAAGTTTCCATAAATAGCAACTCTGCACAAGATAGCCCTTATTGAATACAAAAATAGAAATATTTTTGGATGATGAAAGATTGCTCTTACACCCAGGATGCTCCTTCATCACTTATGAAGTTTCCCTTTTGGTTTCGGGTTTGGTCCATGGGTAAAGTTTGGTCTTTTAGGTACGTATAAATGGATCCATACTGAGGTGATTCATGTCCTACTAATAAACAAATGGTGTAGGGATGGGAAGGGTCAAATTCGAGTTGTCCCACTTCTTCTACCAAGAATTCTTATATTGCACTTTGGTCTGGCATTTGGGGAAGTGAAGCCAATGTAGCCATGGTGTTTGTTGCTTTGTTCTTGTCCCTTGGAACTTGTTCAAATGTGATCAATGTGAAGTATTTGTTGAGATCTTATTGTTAATATGATTTAGAACAACATAGAGGGGGGTGAATCAGTTGTTCTCAGGTCCTGATGTATAAAACAAACTTAAAACTTTTCCTTTAAATCAGATCCAATAACCAAAACAAACTCGGTCATCACTGATTCAATAATAGAAACATACAACAATGCAGTCCACTACCCAGCTGTAACTTAACTTGTAAAACACAGTAATGTTCAAACCCAAACATTCACACAAGTAATAACACCAGGGTTTATAGTGGAAACCCAATTTGGGAAAAACCACTTTATAACATGCTACTATTATTTTCACTCTTCTGAAGTGAGCTTGGTAAAAAGCCAACCCTGTCAAAGGTTACAATGCACACTGTCAGGTGTGACCAGATTAAAGGATTTCAATCACCCTGTTAAAAGTGAGCCTTATCATAGGACTTACATACACTCCATTAGAATGCAACCTTGTTCAAAGGATTTAACATATGATTGTTAGGTCAACCTCTGTTAAAAGGATTTTGACTGTTACAATGGTTAGAAAGTAGCAACAATATTTATCTGAAAAATATACAACTCACTTTGCAAATATCAGATTTGATTTCGTACACTAATGTTGGTTTACTAACTTTGAAACTTTTCCATCTCCATCTCTGATCTGATCGGAACTTTTCTTCAAGCAATCACCACAATTCTTCTTCAGCCTTTTCTGCTTATTCAGTCAACAAAACTTTACTCTTCCAGCATTCTCTATTCACTCATGCACTTGCATATCTAGCACCTTACATATCCAAATGCTCAGGTTCCCTTTATACTTTCCTCAATTAGGTTAACTCATCTTATGCCACTCAATCTCTTTCGTAGATCTTAGGGTTAGGTCAAATTCATTGAATCTACCCGCTTCATGTTCTTCGGCTCCTTTTCTAGAATCATCTCAAATCTCTTGAAGATTTCCAATAAAATGTTTTACAATGCATTTAATGCTTTCAAACAATCAATAAATAAAGTCATGTTTTACATAATCCAAGAATTCAACAATGTTGGCTCCAAAATTAAATTCTCTTCAAATATAAAATTGTTGATGCTCAGTCAATACTGTGATCAACTACTCGGTCTTCATGTAGAAAGCTCGATCATTACTAAAAAAAATTACTCGGATTACACTGTCTTCCTCGGCAATTAACTATTGTTCGATCGACACTATAATTTTGCTCGGCATACATTAACTCAGTCGACACTAACATTACTCAGCTTAAACATGATTTTTTCATTATTTGCTCGGTCAAGCCTACCAGTTTAGTCTTTAGTCTTACTAGTATAAACAATACATTATCTCATCATTGTGCAACATAGTCAAGTACACTTTGTAGTATCAAGATAACTCAACCTTTCCTTAGGTGCTATTGTTACCAACCTTGCCTAGCCCCTTAGCAACACTCAAATAGATATAGTACTTTCCTAAGTAGCAACAGTCTTACCAGTTAAGGTTTGACATCAATGACAATACAACAATTGTTTCAATTGCAGTTTCCAACAATCTCCCTCTTTGGCATTGATGGCAACACCATATGATATCACCTGAATAACACATGGATTACCAACTAATCCAAAAACTTATATGTTCATCAGAGAATTATTTATAATGTCCTTAGCTTCATTCTGATTCAGAATCCTATAAGCCTCACTTCTGTGACCATCAGAAGTATTCAGATCTCCCTCTATCCTGATCCTTCATTTCAGTTCATCATCCTTATCTTCAATTTCATTATGTTTCATTGTGTTACCATATCAGTTCATCTCCCTCTTACCTTTCAGTGTCATGTGTTATCATATCAGTTCATCTCCCTCTTTGACAAAAATGTCAAAGAAGCAACTAAAAACATACATCTAGCATATGTAGATAATATCTATGCAGCTCAGTGTTTCTCCCTCTATCATCTTGCTTATGAATGGTTCCTTGTCTTTTCTTCTTTTCACAACTCTAGGCCAGCCCTAAAGTGTGACAATCTTCTGCATCAATTTGTCAAATATTATGTTGTAGCACTTTTAATGCAGTGCTCCTAGCTAGTCTAGGTAGCCTCAGTTGGAGGAAGGACCCCTAATTGACTTCTTAAATACTCATGAGCTTCTCTGGGTAAAGCTTTAGTGAATATGTCTACTAATTGTTCTTTTGTATTCACATATTCCATTCAGACTTCTTTGTCTTGTACTAATTCTCTCAAGTAGTGATACTTGATTGCAATGTGCTTGGTCTTAGTGTGCATCACTGGATTCTTAGAAATATTGATAGCACTTGTGTTGTCACAAAAAATAACAACAGGTTCAGTGATTTCTTCTTTCATGCCTATCAACAATTGTTTTATCCAGACCAAATTTGAATAGTTTACTGCAACAACAACATACTCGGCCTCGGCAGGAGATTGGGAAATGCAATTTTGTTTCTTGCTTGTTCAGGAGACTAATCTCTATCCAAGAAAGAAAGCTCCACCACTAGTACTCTTTCTATCATCAACATTTCCTACCCAATCAACATTTTTATAAACTCTAAGTTCAAATTTGTCATCCTTCTTATAATATAGACCATAGTCAACAGTTCTTTTCAAGTATCTCATTTTTTTTTTATAGCCATCATGTGTGTTTCCTTAGGATTGGCAGAGAATCTTGCCACAATCCCAACAACTAGTGCAATATTTGGTCTACTATGTACAACATACTGCAATTTTCCAATCATGGATTTGTACAAAGTCTAATTCACTTCTACAGCATCATCATTCTTAGATAAATTTTGTCCAGTAACCATAGGAGTTCCCACTAGTTTAGCATCTTCCATCCCAAAAGTTTTCAGTATTTCATTAACATACTTAGACTGTGTAATGAAAATTCCATTCTTCCTTTGATATACTTATAAACCAACAAAGAATTTGATCTCACCACTTATACTGATATACTGATATACTTATACTTATACTCGCTCTAGCACTTTGAAGAAGGATACTTAGGATCAGGATAAGGACCTGACTAATCTAAAGGAGGCAGTAGATAAGGCTTCAGAGCTGGAGAAATGTGTGGCCAAGATCCTCAGAGAGCTTTCTTGAGCAGCTCTCCTAGCTTTTTTTAACCTAGTTTTTGTTCTCTACCCCTGGTTCTATTTTCTGGGCTTTTTGTTAGTTTGCTGGCAAACTATGTTTGGTCTTTCTTTCTTGCTTTGGCTATCTTGTCTATGTGCACTTTTATCATATATCTTGAGATACTCTATGTTGTAAGGGTTTCAGGGTGCCATTAAAACCTATTTTCCTTAATCAAAAACAAATAATTTGATCTCACCAAACATACTCATTTCAAATTTAGTTTGCATTTCATTTGAAAAACTTTTACATAATGCATCTTGTCCACCAAAAATAATGTCATCCACAAAATTTTTTGCCAACAGGATACCTTTACCTTCTTCATCTTTCATGTACAAATTACTTGTGTCATTTGTTCTTGAAAATCTAATTTGTATCAAGTAGTTGTGCAACCTCTCATACCATGCTCTGGGAGCTTGCTTCAATCCATATAATGCATTGTTTAGTTTTCACACCATGTGTCTTTTGTTTGGATCAATAAAACCTTCTAGCTGTTCTCTGTAAACTTCTTCTTCTAGTATACCATTCAAAAATGCAGACTTGACATCCATTTGATATACCTTGAAATCTTTATAAGCAGCATATGCAATCAGAGTTCTTACTCCTTCCAATCTAGCTACAGGGGCAAATGTTTCCCCATAATATATTCCTTCTTCTTGTGCATAACCTTTGCATACTAGCCTAGCTTTGTTCCTAGTGATTTCACCATGTTCATTCATCTTATTCTGAAACACCAACTTTTTTCCTATAACATTTTTGTTTTCAGGTCTCGGCACCAGACTCCAAGTATCATTCTTCTCAATCTGGTCAATCTCTTCATTCATTGCTTGTATCCAGTCTTCATTCTCTAATGCTCTCTAGTTGATTTTGGTTCAAATTCACATAGTAGGCATGTTGGATCCTTAGTCTTACTTCTAGTCTGAATTCTAGTATTTTTGTCTCCAATTTCTGTTCAGGCTTGTGATGTCTTCTTACATATTTTTCCAAAATAGGTTTAGCTCCTCTCTCCTCTATTTCATCATGTTCCTCAATAAGATTGTTAGTTTCAACTTCTGAATGCTCAGCAACCTCTTCCTGATATTCAGCAGCATTTTCTTGTAGCTCGACATGTTCTTGTTCTCTTTCAACACTATTTTCCTGATGCTCGGTAGCATCTATCTGTCGCTCGACATCAGGTGCAAGTTTGTTACTTGCCTCTTCTTCTTCCTCAATGTACACAAAAGATCTATAATATTCTAGTTCTCTTTTACTATCAGCTTCATTTCTTTCTACATACTCATCAATTTTGACATTCACACTTTCCATAATTTTGTTAGTGTTAGAGTTCAAACACTTATAATCTTTACTTTTTGTGGAGTACCCTAGGAATATGCCTTCATCACTCTTAGCATCAAACTTTCCATTCCTAGTGTCTTTTAATATATAGCACTTACTTCCAAAGATTCTAAAGTATTTAACACTCGGTGCATGCCCGTGCCATAATTCATAAGGTGTCAGATTTGTACCTTTCTTGATCTATACCCGGTTAAGAGTGTAGACATCAGTGCTTATAGCTTCTTTCTAGTATTTTTGTGCCACATTCTTTTCAATCAACAATGTCCTTGCACAATCCAAGATAGATCTATTTCTCCTTTCTACTATACCATTATGTGGAGGTGTTCTAGGTGCAGACATATGTCTTTTAATTCCTCTATCATTGCAAAATAGATTAAATTCATTTGATGTAAATTCTCCACCTCAATCAGATCTAAGACATTTCAGGTTCCTACCTGTCTCCTTCTCAACCTTAGCTAAATACCACTTAAAGAATTGTAAAGCTTCATATTTTTCTTTTAGAAACATCACATGCATCATCCTAGTATGATCATCAACAAATAAGATAAAATATCTAGCACCACAGTAACTTTATACACCCATAGGTCCACAAAGGTCAGTATGAACCAAATCTAAAATGTTTTCAGAAGTAAAGGATTTTCTCTTAAAACTTGACTTTGTTATTTTTCCTAACTGGCATTCATTGCACATCACATTCTTAAGTTTCTTCAATCTAGGTAGACCTCTTACCTTTTTCTTCTTACTTATCTCTACCAGATTGTCAAAGTTAACATGACAGCCTTTTATGCCATAACCAAATATCATCAAGTTATGCAATTAAACATGTTTCTTCAGATAGGTCAAGATAGAACAAATTACCTCTAGTCTGATCTCCACTTCCAATTAGTTCTCCAGTAGCATTAAATATTTTAGCTTGCTTGTGATGAAATTCCACTCGGTAACTAGTTTTATTAAGCTGAGCAACACTTAACAAATTATAATTAAGACCTTCAACCCAATATGCATTTTCACAAGATATATTATCAGTCAATTTAATCAAACCTTTTCCTCTAACAGGACATGGTGCATCATTACCAAATTTTACACTTTTACCTCTGTAATGATGTAAGGTCTCAAACTTATTTTTGTCACCAGTCATGTGATTTGAACATCCACTATCAATAATCCATTTATCATTCTTGTTCACATAGGATATCAAAGTAGTTTTATCATCCTCATCAGATTCATCTGTCATTGCAACATAGACTACCTCAATTTCAAAATCATCACTATCAGTGTCAGTTTCTTTTTCAGCAATGTAACAAGATTTCTTACCTTTTCCTTTGTAGTCTTTGTTCCATCGGTAGCTTCTGTCATTTCTTCTATCTTTGTGTTTGCTTTTCATTTCATCATCTTTATCCTTCCTGTCAGAACATCTAGCAGCTATATGACCAACTTTATTACATGCAAAACATATAATAGGGAGTTTACCTTTATACTTTCATTTTCCCCTTCTCAGTCTTCTAGCCATAAGAGCTTCTAGATCTTCTAGTTCTTCATCAGAAGTGTCACTTTCACTTTCACTTTCACTGATGCATCTTTCTTTTTCTTTCTTTGGCTTGTTCAGAACTAGTTGTGACTTGAAAGCAGATTCAACATTACCAATGCTTCCAACAGTAAAATTATCATAGTTAGAGAGTTCAAAAGTAGTCAGCTTACCAACCAAACTTTCCAAAGTAAGCACATTAGCAGAGTTACATCTAGATTTTTGAATAGCTGAGATCTTAATAGCATATATAAGATGCAGGGTTCTTAGTACTTTCCCAATTATAGTTTCATCATCAATAGCCCCATTTTCTCCTCTAATAGCATTAACAACTTCTTTTATTCTTCCACAATATTGTGCAATGTTTTCACCTTCTTGCATTCTCATTTCATCAAAATTACCTCTAAGACTCTCGGCCTTTGCTTTCAACACATTTAAGTCACCACCATAGATCCTTCCAAGAGTATCCCACATATCCTTAGCAGTTGTTCAGTCCTTAATGTCCTCAAATTCTAGATAGCTTAGGGTAGATGCAATTTCCAGCATTGCCTGATTATGTTCTTGTTTAGCTCTCATTTCTTCGACAGTCAAAAGTGCGACAAGTGAGACATAGCTATTTTCAATGTAGTACTTTGCAAAGTCACCAATACCAACCAGATGCAGCTTCATCAAGCTTTGCCATGTAGGGAAGTTTTCCTTGTTCAGCTTTGGTACCTCCTTCTTATACATCCTGATCATTTGCTTCAAGCCCCTTCAAACTTGATTTCTGTCAACACTAATAATAAGAAACAAAGCTTTGATACTAATTTTTAATATGATTTAGAACAATAGAGAGGGGGGGTGAATCAGTTGTTCTCATGTCCTGATGTATAGAACAAACTTAAAACTTTTCTTTTAAATCAAATCCAATAACCAAAACAAACTCGGTCATCACTGATTCAATAATAGAAACATACAACAATGCAGTCCACTACCCAGCTGTAACTTAACTTGTAAAACACAGTAATGTTCAAACCCAAATATTCACACAAGTAATAACACCAAGATTTATAGTGGAAACCCAATTTGGGAAAAACCACTTTGTAACATGCTACTATTATTTTCACTCTTCTGAAGTGAGCTCAGTAAAAAGCCAACCCTGTTAAAGGTTACAATAGACACTATCAGGTGTGACCTGGTTAAAGGATTTCAATCACCCTGTTAAAAGTGAGCCTTGTCATAGGACTTACATAGACTCCATTAGAATGCAACCTTGTTCAAAGGATTTAACATATGACTGTTAGGTCAACATCTGTTAAAAGGATTTTGACTGTTACAATGGTTAGAAAGTAGCAGCAATATTTATCTGAAAAATATACAACTCACTTTGCAAATATCATATCCAATTTCATACACTAATGTTGGTTTACTGACTTTGAAACTTTTCCATCTCCATCTCTGATCTGCTCAGAACTTTTCTTCAAGCAATCACCATAATTCTTCTTCAGCCTTTTCTGCTTATTTAGTCAATAAAACTTTACTCTTCCAGCATTCTCTGTTCACCCATGCACTTGCATATCCAGCACCTTACATATCCAAATGGTTAGATTCCCTTTATACTTTCCTCAATTAGGTTAACTCATCTTATGCCGCTCAATCTCATTCGTAGATCTTAGGGTTAGGTCAGATTCATTGAATCTACCCGCTTCATGTTCTTTGGCTCCTTTTCTAGAATCATCTCAAATCTCTTGAATATTTCCAATAAAACATTTTACAGTGCATTTAATGCTTTCAAACAATCAATAAATAAAGTTAACACATTTTACATAATCCAAGAATTCAACAATGTCAGCTCCAAAATTAAATTCTCTTCAAATATAAAATTGTTGATGCTCAGTCAATATTGTGATCAACTACTCGGTCTTCATGTAGAAAGCTCGATCATTACTAAAAATGTTTACTCGGCTTACACTGTCTTCCTCAGCAATTAACTGTTGTTCGGTCGACACTATAATTTTGCTCGGCATACATTGACTCGGTCGACACTAACATTACTCAGCTTAAACATGATTTTTCCATTCTTTGCTCGGTCAAGCCTACCAGTTTAGTCTTTAGTCTTACTAGTATAAACAATACATTATCTCATCATTGTGCAACATAGTCAAGTACACTTTGTAGTATCAAGATAACTCAACCTTTCCTTAGGTGCTATTGTTACCAACCTTGCCTAGCCCCTTAGCAACACTCAAATAGATATAGTACTTTCCTAAGTAGCAACAGTCTTACCAGTTAAGGTTTGACATCAATGACAATACAACAATTGTTTCAATTGCAGTTTCCAAAACTTCTATCATATTTTTTTAAGGTATCAACTTATCATCTTTGGTTTGATACTCATCATTTATCTGATTAATGACCAATTGAGAATCTTCATATATCTGCAATTCTGTCACCTTCCATTCCAAGGCCAATTTGATGTCAATGACTAGTACCTCATACTTGGCTATGTTGTTTGTACATGGAAATAGTAGCTTGTATGATTTAGGGATTGTTGATCCTTGAGGATTAATCAATAATATTCATGTTCCTGATCTATGTTGGGTATAAGAGCCATCAAAATATAACTTCCATGTTTTTGGTTTAACATTGATTATCTCTAAATCTAGAAATTCTACATGAATAGGATGTTAATCTTCTAATGGTGCCTCCGTTAGTTGGTATTCTATCACTTGGCCTTTGATTTCCTTCCTATCCACATATTTTATATCAAACACGCTCAACACCATGACCCATTTGGCCAATATTCTCGTCAAAGCTATTTTGATTAGGAGATATTTTAGTGGATCAATTTTTGCTATGAGTCTGATCTTATGAGATAAAAAATAATGTCGTAGTTTTTGGGAAGTAAAAACTACTACCAAACATGATCTTTCTATAAAGGTGTAATTCAACTCATATTTTACCAAGGTTCTACTTATGTAATAAATGGCTTTTTCTTTTCCATTTTTATCCTCTTGAGCCAAGAGTGCCCCTAAAGCATGTTTTGTCATTGAAATGTACAAAATCAAGGGATTTCCTCTTATTGGTGGAATCAAAGTAGGTGGATTCATTAGGTAATTTTTAAATAATGTGAATGCCTCTTCACACTTATCATCCCATCTAAATACTATGTCCTTGTGATTGAGTTGAGTAAAAGAATGACATTTCTCCGCTAGTTGTGATATGAACCTTCTGATTGACTGAATTCTCCCTTGGAGTGATCTCATTTGGCTTATATTTCTAGGTGCCCCCATTTCCATTATTGCTTTAACTTTTGTGGGGTCTACCTCTATTCTTTTAGCTGAAACTATGTACCTTAGTAATTTTTCTGATTGTACCCCAAATACACATTTCTTGGGATTGAGTCTTACTTTGAATTGCTCCAACCTTGTGAATATATTTTCTAGAATAGGTATATGTTCTTCCATTGAATGGGATTTTTCAATTATGCCATCCACATAATCCTCTAGGAATTTATGCATCATATCATGAAATATGGTAGTCATGGCTCGTTGATATGTTGCTCCAGCATTTTTAAGGCCAAAGGGCATAACATTCTAGCAAAATGTCCCCTGTGCACATATGAAAGTTATTTTATCTTGATATTTAGGTGCTATTTTAATATGTTTTTAGCCACTAAATCCATCCATGAGAGAGAAAATTGAGTGACCCACTGTTAAATCCACTATAGCATCTATGCTTGGTAATGGAAAATCATCCTTTGGACATGCAAGGTTGAGATCTTTGAAGTCCGTGCAAATTCTAATATACTTCTCTAATTTTGAAATATGAACAATTTTTTATATCCACTCGACATACTTGATGGTTCTTATGAATCCCACTTTTAGTAACTTTTCCAATTCCACTTTGACAAGAAGTGCTATGTGTGGGTGCATTTTCTTCAATTTTGTTTAACTGGTCTTACTCCTTCTTTTGATATTTAAATGATGCATTATCAAGTTTGGATCTAGTCCCAGCATATCATCATATGACCATGAAAAATTTACTTGTCTTTCCTTGAATAATTTTATGAACAACTCCTCTTTTTCTTCACTTGATAAGGATGTTGCTAGATGTATAACCCTTGGTTCTGATTCTAATCCAATGTTGACTTTCTCTATTGGATCTATCAAAATAAGTTACCTTTCCTTGTAGTGTTCAAGAAAAGTATCCAACCTCTCTTCCTTAGGTGCCTCTATTGGGTTTTCACCTTCACAAACATTCTTTATTTCTTTCTCTTTTTGATCTAATGCTACCACATTGTGGTTTTCAACATTAGATTCTTTCAATTTTTTCTTTTTTTTCTTTTATATATGAACTAAGAGATTGGATACTTCCCTTCATCACTTCTCCTTGATATTCATTGGTAGAAGAAGTTTCAACCACATTTAGGTATTGGGATGCCAATTTATCATTCAATAATGTGGGAAGAATAGTAGGTTCTAGGGAATCCCATTTAATGAGTTTCGGATAAACAAGGGATAAGGGATAAATATTTTGGTTTGGCTCGATATGATTTAAGGATATGACCTCATTGGAAGGTTCAAACATTGTATCACTTAAATCTATAACATGCGCTTCTTCTAAGTATTTTAGAGAACTCCTCACTTGAATCCTCTTGGGTTTCTAATGGGTAAAAATATATTGGATTAAACCTATTGCTATATCCTTCTATTGTAGGTAACCATGATGGCACATATGGTTCTCCTACCTATTGAGTTTCTTCAGCTTCTTGATTTGGTGCATTTTCTAGAACCTATTGATTAGAACTTGATGCTTGATTATAACTTGATTTTGAAGCTATTTCTTATTCTTTTCCCTTGTTAGGAGTATAAGTGTGAATTAAATCCACCTCTTTATCTTGGAAAGATTAACTTGACAATGAATACCACTCCCAATTGTTTGAATCTTCATCACTTTGTGAACCTAATTGCAGAATTTGACCATAAACCATGGAGTGTCTCTTTTGAGTGTATCCTTGTTCAAGATACCCCAATCTAGATTTATCCTTACTATCCCTCCAATACATTTCGATGGGTTCAATTAACCCTTCATTTCTTGTACCCAAAGGTCCTTGTCCTTTATAACCCATTTTTTGCATTATTTGAAAACCTTTTCCATATTGATGAGTAGGAATATTAATATTTTGAATTTGTTTCTCATGAGAACTTGACTCATCATATTTATATAGCCATTTCAAAATTTCATTATATTCTTCATCCATAGATGAAGAAGTACTAGCCCTTACAAAATGGTCATTGTATTTATGGGGTGTATGTAGGCTAGAGGATTTCCATGGGACTTTGGAGATAAGGGTAGATCTATCATAGATAAGGAGTATTCACCCACACCTTTTTGTTTGATTTTGCATTTTTTCTCAAAACTCTTCATCATGCTATCCATTTTTTGGTAATAAGCCTCCTTGGTGTGTAATTGAATGGATTTTTCTTGGTCTTCTTTTTCTTCATGAGTACTTTCCTCACTAAATTTATCCTTTCCCTTAGTCGATGTAGCTAAGTTAGTGGGAATTTGATGATTTTCAACAACAATGTCTTCTTCCTCTACTTTTTCTTTTCCTTTTAAGGATGGAGCATCCTTTGAAATTTTCCCTTATCCTATCCTTATTGACATAGATCCTTATGCATTATGGGGGACCAATGAATCACTTATGGGTTTAATGTTATTACAATATTGGAATGGACTTAAATCTCCACTCACCATGACTTCTTGTCCCATATAAGGAAATTTCAAGCATTGATGGTACATCGAGGGTACCACTTGCATTTCATGTATCCATGGCCTTCCTAATAGGATATTATAGGTCAAATTTAGATCTAGGACTTGACAAATGGTTTCTTTTTGCATTGGACCTACTTGAATGGGGAGTACTATTATCCCTTTAGAAGCCTTTTCTTCACCAGCATAAGCTTTAATAGTTATTTTTCTCTTGGGGTCTACAGCTTCCTTAGAATATCCTAAGGTTTTAACAAGGTTTAATGAGTAGATGTTTAGGTTGGCTCCTCCATCAATAAGAACTCTCTTAACCCTATGCTTATGGATCAAAACCTTGATATGCAATGGCAAGTTTTGTGGATGATTTAAGGACATATCATCTTTCTTAGAAAAAGGATAAACAATGGGATGCAATTAGGTGTCCTACCATATTTTGAAATTTGTCCGCATCCAAATTCAAAGGTACATTGGTTTCAACAAGGGCCTTTTCCAAAATCTCTTTGTGAGTAGGTGAAAGTTTAAGAAACTCCAAAATGGAAATTTTCACAGGGGTTTGTTGGAGTTGATCTACCAAATTGTATTATTGTGAAGAAGGAGATGCTTGATTAGGTAGGATGATTCTAGGGGAACCTCCTAATAGAGTGATTTTCGATGCTTGCCCCCTAGTCACAACAATAGATGCTTCTTCCTTTTGTTTTTCCTTCACCACAATCACATTATTCATATTTTCACAACCACTTAAATAATTTATGGTGTTGTCATAAGTGTGGGAAAAATTTACCTTTTCATTACCCCTCTTGTTATTGTGGTTGGAATTTGATGTTTCCCCCTTTTTGTGATTTAAGAAAGGGTTCTTAAAATCTATGTGATCTTCATTATTTTGAGGTCCTTCCACCTTTATGGTACCTTCATCAATTAAGTCTTGTACTAAATGTTTAAGCTTCATGCATTTGTTAGTTTTATGTCCCTTATTATGATTATATTCACAATGATGCGCGTCATTCCACCATGTTGGTTTGACTTGAGGCTCATATGGCCTTGATTAAGGTAAAACAATGATTTTGTTGGCCACAAGAGTTCTCAAAGCATTTTCCAATAGTCCACCTAGGAATGTGAATTTCCTTCTTTGAAATGCAGGGAAGAAAGGTTTTGGCTTATTTGTATTCAAATTATTGAAAGAATTGTTGTTGGTGTTGTTGTTGTTGTTATTATTATTGAAAGGAGCCTTGGTCATTTGATTGACATTATGTGTTTGATTTGAACCACTCAATAAGTTAAAATGAGTAGCCTTTAGGTTGTGCACTTCCACAACTCCATCATTAACAAGATTCTTATTGGTGTTTTTCAACCATAACCTTGGTTTATCATTGTTTTTATTGGCTCCTTTGTTATTATTATAATTGTTTAAGTTATGGTTGTTGTTCGTGTTGGTATAACCTTTATTTTATTTGAATAGTTTAATTTTACCTCTTTTTACCAACACTTCTTCAATTTTTATCCCATTTTCAATAATATTTTCACATGTAGGGGCACATTGAAGTTGGAGTCTATAGTTCATCTCCATGTTTAGGTTTTTCATAAAGATCTCTATCTTTTCTTTTTTCAGGTATACTTCATGGGTATCTTGCGAAAACTATTCTCCATCTTTGGAGAAAACCTAGAAAAGACTTACCATCTCTTTGTTTTATGTTGCATAGGTTGAGCATGGTGATTTTGTGCTCTATGTTATAGGAATAGTGAGTCATGAATTTAGAGGCTAGTTCTTCAAACATTCTAATTCCTTAGGGTAATTTGGAAAACCACTCCATGGCTTGGCCCCCTAAGCTTCTTGGAAATAGCCTCATTAAATAGGTAGTATCATGCATGAATTCTATACTTAAAACAAAAAATTCTCTTAGATGGTCTTGGGGGTCTAATTTACCCATGTATTTATCATATTTAGGAAAGACTACATTAGGTGGGAAAGGTGCCATAACCAAATTATGATCAAATGGAAATGGGCATAAATCCTCAATAGAAAAGGGCTTTGGTTTGATCGCTTTCTTCATGGTGTCGATTTGTGCTTGAAACATTTTGAGTTGTTTATTCATAGTACCTAAAGGATTCTCCTCTTCCTCATCTTTCTTAATATTGCAATATCATAATCATGAGGAAGTTTGACCCCTTTTTGGGCTAAGTTAAGGAAGTATCTTTCCTTATTTCTTTCTAAAAGTTTTTCCATGATCTAAAGGAATTCAAGATCTTGGGCCGCCCTATTGGCTCTTTCTTCGGTTGTCTCTTTTGGCCCTTGGTTTTCTTGGTTAGTGGCTCCTTGGTTCATTACTCCTTGATCTTCATTGTTTCCCCCATGAAGATAGTCATAAAATGTAGCGTTTCGATCCATTGGATTAACCCTTTCTTCAAATAGGTTTGGGAGACTATACCCTTGTTCTTGAGTCTTGATAAAATGAGTTTGAAATATAAATTCGGGGACCTCTTGGGTTGTGCAAGTGTCATTTTCTTGTAAAGATATTTTCAATTTATGTGATCGTGTGAAAACTGACATCAACAAAGGTTTGAATTGAAATTGATTTTCCCCTAAATTTGGTGATTGGTTCTTTTAAGAAGATATTTAAAAATGTAAGATGATTTTCAATGGATGTTTCTCACTTGTTATATGTATCTTCAAACAAAGCAATCACAAGTACACTTGACTTTTTAACCATCTAAACACAAAGTTTTTGAAATTTTTCAAATGTTATCATGGGTTTTTCACAATAAGTAACTCCAAGCAATCTACCTATTTGTCAAATTAGTTCGTAAGCATGGCTTTAAAAAGGTAGTCTTTCTAGATTAGCAAGGTACTATTAATGATTTCATTTAAAAGAAATATCAAGTTTCATCCCCAAAAAATAAGGGGCTTCCCACCACCGGTATATCAGAGTTTTGCACAATCCCAAAGGACTACTTGAGGAAGTTCGATACTTAATATCCTTTTGTCATTCACCCCATTAAGGATGAACGCATTTTATTTTATAGTGGGTTAGATTATTGTGCCAAAGGCAATTGTATCCTATTTTGGGTTGTCCCTCTCACCGGCCTTGTTAAGTCAAATTCTCAAGAGGTGAGCCCACTATAGTTCTAACATGTTCATGTAAAGTGAATAAATGAAATGAAGAGATAGTTTTAGGAGTTTGAATCACCAAATGTTGAAGAGCATATCCCTACTATTCTCTCACTCCTAAATAAAATTAACAATGGTCAATTAACCAAAACCCTCTAACTAATGGGAATCAAGTATTTCTACTTTCCTCCACAAACAAGGGGTTCTTAATTTTAGTGCTTGTTTATTCCCTAGCCTTTCTTTTAATCAAGAAACTTGGTAGGTTTGGCATTTTGATTCACTTGAAAAGTGAAGAGCATAGGCCTATTACCAAATTTCTCAAACAATAATAGCCTTTCTAATTACTAGATTCAAAGTGAAAATGCCACAATTTAATCAAAAATTCACTAAAGTTTCAAGGCTTACCTTATTTTGAAGCTAGCTAAGCCAAGGGGAATTTTTTATTGAGATTTTCATGATTTTAACTCACCTAGTGGTGATTGTTCCAGCTCCTTTGCCTCCTCTTTGAATTTTTTAGTCCAAAACAACCAAGAAATGTGAAGGAAAATAAGAAAAAATGAATCCAAAGCCTTTAGTTTTCAATTTTAACCAAAATGATCAAGGCATGAAAATCCAATTCAAGGATATGAATTTTGATTTATAAGCATTAACAACTTGTAAATAATGTGTGTATGCCTTACCTTTCTGCTTGGAATCCTCTAAACCTTTGTTGACATGGTTGATGTTCTCTTTATTGATCCTTTTTGCAATGGCCTTATCCTTATTGTTATTCCTGGTCTCTGGATTTTTCACCTTTTTATGTCCTGCCATCAGAAAAATACAGGAAATACATTTTCGACTGTCAAATTTATCAATTAATGAAAATAGTCAAAAGCACTGCAGAAATGATTGAATGCACTATTTAAAACCTTGAATGTGCTGCAGAAACTTTTAAATACGTAGAAATAGAAATTAAATGCGCTATTTAATCAAGAAAATGTGCATAAAGAAAACTTTGAATGCGTTGTAGGATGGATAGAATGCGCTTTGTAGTCAGGGTGAAAGCGCTAAAAGAATGAAAGATAGAAGATAGAAGTTATCAAACATGCATTAGTTTTCCATGTAAAGGCGCAACAATTTATCTCAAATGTGTTGCTTCAGACCTTGAATGCACTGCAGGAATGCTTTGATGTGTTGCAGGAAGCCTCAAATGCACAACTTCACCTGTAAAATAGATTTAAAAATAAGAAAATCCTAGAAATCTAGCAAATTATCTGAAATTTAAATGAATGAGGTCTAATGCCCTACAATGGGTGCCATTTTTTATACTATTGAAAGTACCTTCATAGGGTTAGCTTAGTAATAAATGATCTAAATAAACTAAATACCACAATTAGTGAGCTACTCAAATGCAAATACAAATAATGAGCACTCTATGGCTCTCTATCTAAGTATGCTAATAGTAAGCTCTCAACAAGCCTCCATTAGTGACAGCCTTAAAATGAGAAATGATAAAGCTTAACACAATTATAAGCCTTTTTTTTTATCGGTAATAAGTTGTATTTTATTAATATAAGATTAAATACATTATTGAAGGAGCATACAAAATTTCTTCCAAAGGATCCTCACAATCTAGATGTATACAATAAAGACCCAAATACGCCCTTATAAAGAGATAGGGCCAAACCAAAACACCATACAAAAAAACCTCCTGCGGGCTAATGAATGTGACCATTACACATCAGCTACAACAACACCACCCCGAGCAAAAATTCACTTGAAATGAAACCTTGGATCAACCATATGTAACCATCCAAAAAACACAGGGGGAACATCCTCCATTCTACCAAAACCCTACTATTGTCGAAGGAAGACCAAAACTGATGCAGGAGCATCTCAGGCTTTGAGCAATCTTGCATCAACCAAAAACATTTCTTGTTTTTTATTGTTTTATTTGTAATCATTTCATTTGTTGGTTTCATAGTGTGAGAATCTTACATGATGTTGAGGACCTATTTTTTAACCTTTCCCTAAGATCTCATAAGGATTGGTTGGACTGTTTCAAAGTTGGAGTTATTTTACTTGTCGTTAGAATAGTGTTTTCCTGCAGTTTTGGAGCTGATTACGGGATGTGGCACTGATGATCCTTAATGATTCAGCCTTTTCACCCTTATAGCCTTAAGAGGACCTAAATTTATATCATTTACCAAGGTTGAAACTCCTAATTCATTATGAGTCAAAAGTTATGGTCGTTTTTCCCCAGGACCTATTTTCTAGCAGTTTTCATGTGAAACATGGAGTGTTTCTTATTGCATAGTTTCATGTGATCAAATGGGGCCTTGCATAGTTAAATTCATGTTCTTAGGTCATGTGAGGACCTAAATCCAAAGGCGCATCAAGTGGTGATCACTCTTTCATTAGTTTTGATTTAAATCTTCCAGACTGGACCTATATTGTAATTAAAGCCTGAATGGCTGACTTGTGGCTTAACTGGCTATATATTGAGAGCTTGGGTAGATGTTTAGTAGTTAGTGGGATGGTAGAATAAAGTGGCATGAGATTAGAAGCATAATTGGATCCTTGAGATCTTGTAGATCAGATATTTTATCTGATATTGTAATAGCAGAGCTAGTGGTTTGCATACTTGGAGACAAGGAGATTGCTTGGAGGCTTGCGAGCTCAAGTTTAGATCTACCTTAGTGTTTCCATCAGTTGCTAATGTGTTTCAAAGCTGGACTAGCTAGAAGATTTCTAAGACACTTTGTTATTCCATTGTAATCGGCCAAAACCTGGAAGGCCTTACAGCCGGGCATGTTGAATGAAATTATGTTTTGAATCATTATCTTGTTGTGTTTCACTGCAATTGTTGTTGTTATAATTGGCAGTTGTAGGCTTGGACTATCCTTTATTGGATCCTCCATCCCTACCCTGTGTCAAAAACCCACTAATTCCTATGGAATTAGCAACAAAAAACACAGCCACCCACCATATTAATTTTCCCTAATATCTCCCAAGCCACCCCTACACCGGAGAGAATGAAGTCTCTTTGGGAAGATGGTCAACACCTGCACCACTAGCCTCTTTTCCATAAAGATTTCAATGCCCTATGTTAGGCCCTCCCACCAAGCTCTCCTTGCCGCCAAATAGCTAACTCTATCAACCCTTTTCAACCATCTAACAAAGGGGAAGATGTCAACCTCCACACCTTCCTCTTCATCTGAGAAGCATTCACTATAATTAAATGCCCATCTGGAATGTGCCCACTCAAGCAGCGAGTCCAGCCCTACAATCAACTCTTCATCAAACAGCGCCCTCATGACCCAAGCCACACAGTTTTCATGTTCACCTACTTCCAAACCCCAGGCCATAATCATGGTTGCTATATCTACCTGCAATTTCCATTTTCAATCACCATTATGGAAAAGAGGCCCCAATGTCTGCTGGAAAGCTTGAACAACCTCCTTGGAGGAGCATTTTACCAACAACTTCACCCTATGATCATCAACTGGGCCATAAATCCCTTTCTATTGCCTCCTAATGTGGAAAGTGAATGTCACCTCCATTATAGCACTGGGGATCACACCATATGCAAAGAGAACACTAGCACAAACAAAAAACTAAGACACCACAATAAGGAAAACCCATCGAGCAAGCATTTAAAAGTTCCACTATCATCAAACACCAAACGTTGTCGAAAGCATGCCAAACATAAAAAACACCTTCACTCTAAGAATGCCACCATTTCCTACCATTATTCTCCTTCGTGTGTGTCTGTCGAAAGGATAAACTTGCCTCTGAAATGATGGAGGAAGCAACCCTTCATATGTCATAGCATTTTGACATAAGCATTCATGACATCATCAGACCATGGCTACTCAATGCATCGATCCATGATATAAATTAAAATCATCGATCTTAAGGTCCCCAATATCATTAAACTCCACTGCCTGCTTTGAAAGAAAATCCGCTTCCTCATTACCCTCCCTTTTAATATGGGTGATGTTATAGTTTTCCAAGGTTGATAACGACTCTCTAATCCACATAATCTCATTCTCTAAGTGCCAAGCTTTAATGGATAAATTAGAAATAGCTTGCACAACTAACAAAGAATCCACTTCCAAATGTAATATGTTAAAACCATGCTTCTTTGCGAGTCTTACCACAAGAAGTGCAACTTTGTATTCAGCCATATTATTAGTTTCATCCTCACATCTTTTCAATGCAGTTAGAATATTGTTACCATCACTATTTCAGAAAATCACTCCAATTCCACTTCTACTAGGATTGTTCTTTGTAGCCCCATCAAAGTTTACCTTTATCCAACCATCCTCTGGTGGACTCCAATTAATTTTATCTTTACCCACCAGACTCTTCCTTGTTACTAGAGCACCAACAGGGGAGGAAAATCTAATACCTAGCCGTTGCAATTGAATACCCCTATCCTCTTTTGTGTAAGGGATTTTCAAAAATTGTCTTCTTATGCCTGACGTGCTAACCACATCCTCAATTGCATGTTGCAATCTCATTAAGAACCTTTGTATAGATTCCTTTTCATCTCTAAAAATCTACCTAATACATTCTTTCCATAGTTCCCACACAACCAGGGATAGTTTCCATGTGTGGATCCTTTTTCTCTTGATTTTGGTCTTTTATTTATAAATTTTAGCAAGCATAGGGGGTGGAGTTACTTTGATCATGGCAGGGTTAAGGTTAAGTCCATGGTTCCATCTTTAGGGATAATTTAAATGGTTTGTCCTCAAAGCATGGGACAAAGAGACATAATGAGTGGTCAAGATGCTCTCACCTTATGTGTGATTGAGATTCAATTTTGGCTTGATCCATGTGAGCCCAATCCTTAATTCCTATTGGTTGAGGTATTTTCCTCACATGTGGTGGGTGAGAGACATTAAGAATTAAATAGTTGAATTTAAATGATTTGGTTAGCCATGTGTACCCCTTAAATGGGTTGATTTGATTTAAATTAAACTATACAATTAATCGATTTATCTTGATTTATTTGATTTAAATTGATTTATTGGCTTTTGATTTTCAATTATTATTGGATTTTGGCTTGATTGTATTTAATGCTTTGATTTTGCCTTAGTTGCTCACTTGAATTGATCTTGACCATTTTTAGGTGATTACAATTACCATAGTCCATTGATCATCATTTAGAGGAACCATACCTGGTTTCGAGTGCTGAAAGTAATTTATATTCACTCTAAGGAATAGACGACCCCCAAACCTACTTGTTCCTCTCCTTGCAGACAGAGTGTCATTAGTACTGCTATCACAATAACGCTAGGAGGAATGAGGCCTTCGTGCCCCAAGCTGAGAGTTCCAAGCATAATGGGTTGCAAAGAAAACCTACAATTGTTTTTGTAAATTTTTAACGTTGAAATACTTATGCGAGAGTGTAGACAAAAAAGCAAAGCAGTGCGCCATATATTATTTGCTTTCAAAATTTTATAAGAAAATACAATATTATTACTGACCGAAAAAGAAGAAGATCAATTTCTATAAAATTATTAAATGTAAATAAAATTGTATACACTAAAAAGTGACTTCATTAATTAATTAAATATTTATTATTTAATTAATATTGACTTGATGAATTAATTAAATATTTATTATTTAATTATTATTTATTTCCTCTATTATTAAATAAATTATTCAATTTATTTGATATATTCACTATAATCTATTCTTCTTATCCTAAGTCCTCTAAATTAGTCTTATTAAAGTGATTTAATTAAATTACCAATTACATAATCACTAAATATGACTAAGTCCCCTAGTCCACTTCATAGACCTAGTCACCTGACACATCACCTTGGCTAAAATTATTAATTATTATTAATTATTAATAAGTCATTATCCTCACACACACATGTCCTATTTTTTAAGGATTATGTGGCCTCATAAGACTTGGTCTCATGACCACATGTCTTCTTCTAAACCAAGTCAAGAAGCAATCCCTATTCCTAAGGAGCTTCTCAAGCCACCTCAAGGAGTCAAAGGTGACTCATCAGACACTTGTACCAAGAATCCTCATGAGGAAAAGGTCGTTCCCCCCTTCTCTCAATGGTCTTTGTGAGACACTTGAAATGTGTCTTTCCCTTCCTCCTTCTCTTCCATGTCAATGTAGGAGGAACATCCTCCCTATTCCTCCTCTCACATTCCAACTACCTCCCCCTTTCTTTCAACCCCTTCAACCAAGTCAATCATATCCCTAGGATCTTCCACCTTTCAATCTCCACCCTAGGATTGTGCCACCTAGGCTTGAGTCCTCCAAAATCCTATAAAAGGAGCCTCATTCTTCCTTTGTGGGCCTAATAGAAATAGTGATTTCAAGCATTCTAGCATACAAGCATACAAGCATCCAATCATCCAAGCATCCAATCACTTTTGAAGCCATTGTCATATCATCTCATCCATTAGTTGCATAATTAAGCTTTTTAGGCTATTTTGCATAACAATCACACAATCTCCACACTTTGGTGACATCTTGGGCAAGGAGCTTCATTTGGAAATCTGAGAGCTCAACACATCCAAGGAATCAAGGCTAGGAGGGCAATGGAGACAAGCTACATGGTAGGTGAAGGTAAAATACTTGTTTTTGAATTCATTTAAGCTTTGTAATCTTCATTGTGTTTGTTTTAGATTGATTTAGTAACTTAGAATAGTTAATATTTCATTTCTAGTAATTAGTAATCTAAATTGCATACATTTTTGCCACCCACCTTGGGGCCCACCCCACAAATTTAACATTTTGTTTTTAGTTTTCCATGTGCAGAATTCTACAGGCTCTTTTTGCGCATCCATTCATGATTCTTGCGCATATATAGACTGTACCTGCACATCCATTTTTCTCACCATCAAACATTTATCTTCAATATTTTTCATTCTTTCTATGCATCCATTCATTATTCCTGAGCTTCTATCATATTCTATTGTGCATTTGTTATATCTGTGCATTTATCTAATCACACTATGCATCCATATACTGTACCTGCGCATCCATCTTTTCTGTGCATTTACTTTCTATTTCTGCACATTCATACTCTATTTCTGCGCATCTATTTTTGGAGTAATTAAATCTCATATTTTAATCATTGGTGTTTTTAGCTGACCACTTTAACAAGTTTCTATTTTTTTTAAGACATTTAGGCTATTTTGCAGGTCGTTTCTGAAGACCCCTTTTAGATTACTTATAGTTTGTTTGCAGGTTGCTTACAAGACTAAAAAGGGGATTGTAAAATAAACCATAATCTTTGTTTAGGTTTTAAAATAAGACATGTTTTTCATTTTCCATGTGTCTTCTTTATTTTAGATCTCGGTTTTATGTGTTTTTCATTCATAGCTATTTGTAATCCCAAAATTATAACAACGTATCCTCTCCCCTCGCCATTCGTGGATCTTGGGTGTAAGAGAAATTGTTATAATTTTTAGAGGGTGGTCTTTGGTGGGAAAAGAGGTACTCACCCCAAGGAATGACCCAACCGGTAACAAGCTAAAGACAAGCCCTTCCAAATCAGTATATAAAAAACATCATTGTGATTAGTCTCACAGTGGACAGGTGTGAATTTTTTGTGGCAACCAAAATCTCCTCTAGTACCCACATGGTGCGTTAAAGTCCCTACATTGTTAAGGTGAAAATCTTACTTTGGAAGGATTGGGAGAGCCCCCTTAATTGGTAAAATGAATTGATCACAACCACCTGAACAGATGTCCTTACTAGATCCTTTTGTGTAGCTTGCCAAAAATCTTCTATTTGTTGGCTCAAGGGGTCACCCAAGCCCCTGAAGACACCCCACAATACTCACGGTTCATAGTAGAGATAGCAGTTCTTTGGGAAGTAATGACTCATTAAATTAAGAACTTGGTGTGCCAGAGAAGTGAGTGCACTGTAAGGAGGTGCCTGTGCTTCCAAGTTCCTAGGCTAATCGTTGTGAATTTGCGTGGCTGGATTTTATCCAAGTGGGGATTCAGCAAATATTGTCCTTGCCAACCTTAGGAATTGTAAGCGTGTTTGTGCATTCATATTAGATCAAATTAGATTAAAATCATTTATTTTTTGCATGTGTGTGTCTATGCATTTTATTTTTCCAAAACAATCATCTGAAAACCAAAAAATTTCCACAAAATTTCAAGTCAAACCATCAGGAAACTAGAAACTGTGCATCTATCACATTTAACTACACTTTTGTCACTATCATTGCACATATATTCATATCAGCTGTACATTGATCCAATTCTACTGCGCATATATTTGACTATCCTGTGCATTTGTTCCTACACATACATAATAAAGAGCCTTTGTACGGACCCTAGAAATTTCAAATTCACTTTTTGGATACCCATTACAGTCTTTAGTATGATTTTGGAAAAACATTCAATTTTCACAAACTTTTGATCCTTAGTTTGACCATTTTCATCAAAATTAACCATATTTCTTTCATCCAAAATCCACAAAATCATTCCAAATCTCCAAATTTTCCAATTAGTGTTGAATCATTACCTTAATTATCAAATTTTGATCTTTGTGAGTTTATCATATCAAGATTTATCATCCTTAATCAAAAACTTACCTAGGAAATTATCTCTTGATTTTTCTGTCACATCATAGTGATATCCATACCTCCTATAGACTTAGACTATCAAGTTTTCACACTTATCTCAACACTTTTAGGTTCCTTTCTACATCTATCAAACACATATCTATTTGATTCATCCAAATCTTCATCCCAAAATCATCTTTCACTTTTTTATGGTTCAAACTCGATCTCAGAAACTTAAAAAAATAGTTGATCCATAATTTGTAGACAAAATGGAAGGATGCAATAATGATGAAAACCCTTGGTCCAAATTTCCTAAGAGCTCAAATTTTACATCAGATGAAGAACCAATAGATCAGGATTTAAGAGACACCATGCAAGATCCTAGGTTCTATAAGGTCATGGAAAGATTCTTAGATATGGATAGGGAGATGTATTTCCTCATCCTTGCTCAGTAAGGAGCAAAAATACCCAATAATCTTGATGTTTCTACTCTAAAAGAACCACCTATCACTAATGATCAAGAAATACCTAGTGGTTCTCAAGAGACACATGCTCATGGAGCAAAGGAAGACAAGCAACATAGTGCTTCCCAAAATACTCAAGGATCTACATTATCTTTGGACCACACTCTACAACAAATCCAGATGCTTCAACAACAAATTCATGATATTCAAACTAGATTATCAACCAAGAAGTACTTCTTACATGATATATGTCCATATCCTTTTGATAAATATTTAGCAATGATTCCATTCCCTCCTCATTTTGAGGTACCTAAATTTGATAAATATAAAGGGAATTCGAATCCACAAGACCACATTCATGAGTTTTTTGATGCTTGTATTGAAGTCGCTCACAATGACACTTATCTTATGTGACTATTTCCACGTATTTTAGGAGGAAAAGCCATGGAATGGTTCTCTAACTACCCCAGGCATCAAATATTTTAATGAGCTTATTGACAAATTTGTGACTCATTATTCATATAACATCAAACATGAAGTCACTATGCTTGATCTTTGGAATGCACAACAATAGAATGGAGAACCCTTCCTTACTTTTTTGCAAAGATGGCATCAATTATTTGCCAAGTATCCACAAACAATTCCTGAACAAGAAAAGATGGATATCTTTGTGCATAACCTTACACAATAAATGAGCTATAGGTTGCAATTGCAATGTCCTCCCAACTTTAACAAGCTCATTGAAAATGGAGTCAAAATTGAGGAAGCCATGGTTAGAAAAGGTGAGATGAAGCTTTAATCCAAGGACAATGTTGGATCTTCAAATTCAAATCCCAACAACAACAACAATGACAAGTCCAAATTTTGGAATAAGAACAATAACATTGTCAATGATGGGATTGTTGATAACTGACATATTAAACCAACACAACCTCTTCTAAATCTCACAAGCAAAGCCAATGCTACTCAACCTACTTATAGAAATCAAACTGCAACTCAGAAACCAACAATAACTCATCCAATTCGAGATTACCTTTTATGCCATGCAAAATAACTTTTACTCCTTTGGGTGAATCTCTTGAATCTACATTAAGGAAGTTGACCACAAAGAAACTCATTGTACTTCCTGAAACTAGAGATTTTGAACCTAGGGTGAAACCTTCTTGGTGGGATGATAATGATTATTACAAATTTCATAGAGGGAAAGGTCACAAAACCAATTATTTTCAAAGACTTAAACATGTGATACAAGACTTTATTGAAAGTGGAGAGATAAGTATTGATGGACATACCTCAAAAAAGTCACATACAACTTTTAAAGATCCACTTCCCGAACATGAGAAAGGAAATTCTTCCAATGCTAAGGGTGATAATCAAGCCAATTACAATACCACATCCTATAAGTATGTTAATCACATTTCTGAATGTCATCCTTCTCAATATTATGCCAATGTGATTACTATCAAAGAAAATTCTAAGAGTCAACCCATTAATGTCACTACTCAAGCTCAATCCAAGGTTACTCTCCAAGGTGTCTTGTCCAAACCTACCACCTCGCAAAACAAGTTTGTCTATGTTCCAAAGTCTATGCCAAATGTTTCTAATCAATACAATCTTTTGGATCAATTGAAGAAAACACCAGCCCAAATATCTATACTAGAGCTTCTGCATCTATCACCATCTCATAAGGATATTCTTGAGAAAGCTCTCCAAGAAACTCATGTTCCTAAAAATCTAGATCAAGCCCAATTTAAGGCTATGATGAGACATTTGACAACTCCACATTACCTATCATTTACTGAACATGATGATCTAGCCATTAATCAACCACATAATGCTCCACTCCATATAGAAGTCCTTGTACAAAATCATAAAATCAAAAGAGTACTAATAGATGGAGGAGCTGGCTTGAATATATGCACTTTAAAACTAGTCCTTGCATTGGGATTTTCTAAAAATGTTGTAGATCCAAAGAAGAAAATCACAATCAAAGCTTATGATGAAGAAGAGAGGTCATCCAAGGGATCTTTTTTTCTTCCTATCAGAGTAGGTCATGTAGTTAAAGATGTACTTTGTCAAGTTCTTGATATGGATCTCACATATAACATTCTTTTGGGGGATTCATTCTATGCAAGATGTTCCCTCAACTTATCATCAGTGTTTGAAATTTCCCCATAATGGTCAAGAAATAACTATCAAAGGAGCTCCAAATCCTTTTTAGTATTGCAACATTGTGAAGACAACACCTAAATCTTTGGTACCTTATAATCATGTTGGATCTTCTGCAACAACACCCATTGATCCAAGTGATGTAGCATCAACATCTAAATCTAATGGGATCAAAATTGACGTAAAAGAACAAAGTATGGGAGAATACACTTTGGGTCAAACTTTTTGTATCACAGAGCTACCCTTATCTCCTAAGTCATATGGAAAGTCCTTGATTCTCAAACAACAATCAAAAGCTCCTTCCACACCTATTTATGGCACATTCATAAGTGGGGGCACTATATCAAAAGAAGCAGTTGAGCATAATGCTAACCATTTTCTTAAACAACATAAGGATGAAGAAGAGGTAAAACATGAATATATATCACTTGATGTATATGGAAAGGGATATACTTTGTTACAAAAGATGGGATATCAAGGTAGTAGGTCTATAGGGTTGCAGAGAGAAGGTGTCATAAGACCAATTCTAAAAAATCCAAATTACCAACAAGACACCACAGGGTTAGGATACAAAGGAGAAGGACCAAAGGAATCTAAAGGTAAAGAAAATATCACACCTTTCAACAAGGCATCTAAGGCTCTTGCATTAGAGTTATGAAAACATGGCATGTATGTAGACAAACAAAAGCAAAGGATAGCAATAGAAATAATCAATAGACTTAGGGATAATCATGAACAAGATGATGATTCGGACTCCAATGATTATGAATAGGATTCATTATCTGACTATACTAAAGAAATAGGGGGTCAATGTTATCCATACCTATAGTAACGATTATCATGAGGGGGGGAGTTCAAGGACTGCATCACTAGATTAGATCCACATGATACTACTCTTGACAATGGTGAGGAAAGTGAGAATTATCTTGTGATAGACAATTCAAATGAGATTATGGAAATAGACCTTGCCGATACAATCATAAACCTTGAGAACTTCTCTATAAATACTATCTCAGCCTTTGAAATTGACCCAAATGATCTGATACCCCATATTCATCCTGAGCTTATAGATTGGGATTCTCCTAATAATCCAGAACTTGATGTTTTCCATAATGATGATGCAATTATTGACTATCTTGGAATTAGAGATCATCTACCACTAGGGGATCATAAGTCAAGATTTCAAATAGAACTCAATGACATGGCTTATTTTGGAGAGTGTGCCAATCCTTTCAGTTGTAAAAATGTAAAAATAATCAACAGATCTAATGGTGAAAACCACTCAGTGGCAGTATTAGATCCGGAAAAAGTAAAAAGAAAAGACGTATATGAGGGAAAAAACCTCTCTGAGGCACCTGAAGATGGAAGGATTGACACTCTCCCCAATCATATGTATCAAGAGCAATCTACAATACTTATTGAACCAACATTACCTCTCAACATTGGAATGGAGGAGTCCCCGCATATTCTGAAAGTAGCAGCATCCTTAACAGAGTCAGAGAAAGAAGTTTTTTCATAGTTTTTCAAAGAGAGACAAGTCAACTTTGCCTAGTCCTATGCTAATATGCCTGGACTAGATCCTAATCTTATTATGCATCACTTGTCTATTACACCAAGAATTAAACCAGTCAAGCATAAACTTAGAAAGATGCATCCTCATATTACACTTATGGTTAAAGCAGAATTGAAGAAGCTCCTAGATGTTGGATTCATTCGAGCCATTGATTATGTTGAATGGATTTCCAATATTGTACCAGTCTCAAAGCCAGAAAAGTCTATTAGGATTTGTATAGATTTTTGAGATCTCAACAAAGCTTGTCCTAAAGATGACTTCCTGTTGCCTAACATTGATATCATAGTTAATTTGATGGCTGGACATGAGATGTTGTCTCTAATGGATGGTTTTTCTGGTTATAACCAGATCAAAATTGTGCCAGAAGACCAGGAAAAGACTACTTTTACATGTCCTTGGGGCACGTACTATTGGAATGTGATGCCTTTTGGGCTCAAGAATCCTGGTGCAACTTATTAGAGGGCCATGACCACAATATTTCATGACATGATGCATACTATAATGGAAGATTATGTTGATGATATTCCAGCAAAATCCAAAAATAGAGATGGTCATTTAAGAGTGTTGGATGGGATATTCACCCGGATAGAAAAGTATCAAATTAGACTCAATCCAAAGAAATGTGCATTCGGGGTTACATCTAACAAATTGCTAGGGTATATTTTCTCAGCTAAAGGTATAGAATTTGATCCAGAAAAAATTAAGGCAATCATGGAGATGGCTTCTCCTACAAATATAAGTTAGTTAATATCTTTACAAGGATGCCTCCAATCAATCAAAAGGTTTGTTTCTCAACTAGCAGACAAAAGTCATCCTTTTCAACAACTGTTACATAAAGATATCTCATTCAAGTGGGATGATAAGTGTGAAGAAGCCTTCAATAAGATCAAGCAATATTTGGCAAATCCTCCTACTCTTGTGTCACCAATTCTAGGCAAGCCACTCTTGCTCTATATTTCAGCTACAAAAGTTTTGCTAGGTGCTCTTCTGGCCCAACAACATCAAGAAGGAAAAGAAAGGGCTATATATTACATCAGTCGTACCCTCATGGGATATGATCTAAATTATTCTCTAATTGAGTGAGCATGTCTAGAAGTGGTCTTTTCTTCACAGAAGTGGAGACATTATATGTTGTCTCATTCCATCAAGCTCATTGCAAAGATCAATCCTTTGAAATATCTTTTAAGCAAGACAACATTAACAGGAAGATTGGCTAAGTGGGTTATGCTACTTAGTGAATTTGATATTGAGTATGTGGATTAGAAGGCCATAAAAGGACAAGTAATTGTAGACCAATTAGATGAAGCACCACTAATAGATGATTGACCCATACATACAAAATTTCTAGATGCACATATCTTGACATTATCTACACAGAAATGGAAGTTTTACTTTGATGGATCATGTACTCAGCATGGTTCAGGAGCTGGAGTGCTATTTGGTACACCACAAGGATATACAATACCAAAGTCGTACAAGTTACTCTTTCCTTGTACAAATAATGTAGTTGAGTATGAAGCTTTGATGATTGGGTTGAAGATGGCTTTGCAATGGAAAGTCACTGAATTAAATGTTTATGGAGACTCCCAGTTGATTATCAATCAAGTTAATAATGAATATCAAACCAAAGATGACAAGTTGTTGCCATATAAGCATATGGTGGATGATTTTAAGTATTTTTTTTCAATCATCACTTTTGAGAAAATTCCAAGACATGATAACAAGGTTGCAGATGCTATGGCTACAATTGCTTCTCTATTTGATGTAGAAGATACAAAAGCCCATTTTGAGTTCTTAGTGGAAACTTTGACTTATCCCACGTATGATGATCCTGATACAAGTACCATATGTCATATTATCAGACAAGATTCCCCGACTTATGGAAAGATATAGTCCTACCTTAGAGATAATACCATTCCACCTGACATATCTAGAAACAAAAAATTAACCTTTTTATGCCAATCCTCTTGTTATCTTCTCATATCCGACACCTTATATCGGCGAGGTCTTGAAGGTACTCTTTTACGATGTCTTGAACATGATGAAGCTCAAACTACCTTATGAGACATTCATGAGGGTATTTATGGGACACATTCAAGTGGTCCTTCCTTGTCTAAGAAGCTCATGCATATGGGTTACTATTGGCCTACTATGGAGACAGATTCCTTTAACTTTTATAGGAAATGCAAGAAATGTCAGATACAAGGGAATCTTATTCATGCGCACAACAACTCCATCCTTTTACAACCATATTGACATTTAATCAGTGGGGACTTGACCTTGTGGGCACAATTCACCCTCCATCTTCCAATGACCATAAGTACATTATCACTACAACTAAGTATTTTACCAAGTGGATTTAAGCCATTCCATTGATCACTGCTACTGGAAAACAAATATCCATGTTTATCCTCAATTATATCATTTGCAGATATGGTATCCCTATGCATCTTATTACTGATCATGGGAAGTAATTCCAAAATCAAGATATGGATGAACTATGTAAGAAATTCCACATCACGCATCACTATTCTACCATTACTATCCTCAAGGAAATGGCCAAGCTGAGGCACCTAATAAAACCATTGTCAAGATCCTTCAAAAGACTGTCAATGACATTGGTCGTGACTAACATGTCCAATTGAATCCTACCTTATGGGCTTATCATAATTCCATCTATACTCCCACTAGAGCCACACCATATTCCCTTGTCTATGGTTCTAAAGTTGTTATGCCCCTCGAGGTCGAGTTACCTTCACTTCGTGTATCCCTAAAAGATTTAATTTCATATGAAGAGTATAGGGCTTCCCAACTAACTGAATTGGAATTGCTGCTTGAATGTCGTCAATGAGCCTTTGATCATTTGAAGGTCTATTAGCAGAGGATGTCTCGTTAGTATAACAGTAAAGTAAAACCCAGAGACTTTCAGGTGGGTGATCTAGTCCTTTGTGAGAATCCTAAAAATCAGCAGCATTGTGAGAAGGGCAAGTTTGAACCCAACTAGTTAGGTCCTTTTATAATCATAGTAGTCTATGGCTACGGGGCTTATCAATTGTCTACATCTGAGGGAGATCTCTTGGATGAGCCTCTTAAGAGTATGTACCTCAAGAAACTCTATGCTTAAAGTCCCAATGCAAGGGGTATGTATATAAATAAAACATAAAAAATACAAGAAAATAAAAAAATCAAAAGAAAATTGCAATAAAAACATGTGGTGAAAACCTAGAAATAGGTGCCATTTGTGACAAGTTAGATCCTCTCTCTATTAGGATTATTTTAGTATGTCATTCCATTGTATATACCTATAGTAAAATGGCTAGTCAGTCACCATTCCCGCCATGTATATATCATAATAAAATGGCCCGTTCATAGCATGTTATCCACTGTATAATATCCATAATAAAACCCCATCATAGCTTGGTCTATTGTCTTGGTCTTCATCCCAATCTTGTTGTGTCCTTCTTCGCTAATAATAAGTCAGTCCATCACTTAGCTGTGGGCATGTCCTCAACCTAGTTTGGGAAGTGGATCTATGATAGTCATGACTCCTAGAGGATAGAATGGAGTACTTTCACCAGACAAGCAAACACAATTAAATGTTCTTACAAAATGATATCCTCATCATGACTTATAATATGTGATTTATCTTTCAAAATGTGACCACTTATCTATACATCAACCAACATGATCAATACACCTAACACTATCTTTTGGCAAAAGAAATGTATATTCATGGTAGGCATGTTAGAATGATTTGTTGTAGATTATGCATTCATATATAGATTTCATTATTATCATGTTTCCTATGTTATTCCATGATATCCTTGACATGAGTTTAAAAACTCCCATATGTCATTAATTAGAATGGCCGGGATGGGGCATGATATTTTCTTTGATTGTTGTTTGTGGGGTATTTTTTGATGAAGTTGAAGGAACAAGTAATTGGGGTGTCTATGTGTAAGTGCCTTCATTAGTTTAATAAGCATTGAAACATACAATTCATGTTGTTATGTGAATGCTATTAATGGTGATATGCCACACATACCTCGACTCTAAATATTTGTTCCCCAGTGGAGGGGGAGAATATTCTTTGTATGTTATGCAAACGAAACTTAGGTCATCTTGGTTTAATTATACCTAGATGCTTGTCAAGTTTTCTATATTAAACTCCATGCAAGAGGTGCTCGGGTCATCTTGGTTTAATTATACCATGGTGCTTGCATTCCCTTGCAATATAACGAGCTCAATGATGATAATCAAATTCTAGTTACCATGAAGTATAAGATGTTTCGTGAAGTTGTGGAGATCATATTCATTTCATATTTCATTTTGCATTGCATTTAAAAGGCTCCTGTCACGTATATGTGCTCCTTTTATAGGGTTTTGTAGGATATCTTTCTTATGAGTTCATTTGTTTTCCTTGTCCATTCTTCTCATGTCGGACACATTGTTATTTAAATTGAGGATATTTGGGTAACAAAAATATAGACTTCATGTTATATTTTCAATTTTGCATATTCAATCTTCATTATCACATTTAATCATTTGCATAGTTCATTATGTATGTATCCTTATTTGTATTTTATTAGGTTTGTTCATTTGTATATCACCATTTTTATATTAACATGCAATATTTTGATCATTTAAATAACATTTTATCATAGTTATCATCTCATCACACTTTATCTATCATGTTATAGGTCAATATATTACCAATACTTTTGTGCTTTCATAAAGTACATTGTTATTGACATTTTATTCATTACATGCAATATCATTGATCATATCATTAATTTGTTATCCATTACAAGTATTATCATTTGTTCATTCTACCATTACTTGCATTATCATATTCATCATCATTATTTACATCCATTCATATTCATTGTATTTATTTATATCATCATCAATAATTCATTACATTAGAGACATATAGAAAATAAATAAATGACCATTTAGAAAATGCATATAAATAATCATTGTTATCACATCATAAATCATTAACCATTATACATTCATATGAAAATAAATCATCACATTGTAGAACATAAGTAAAATGCATATCAAATTAAAACATCACATCCTGCATATGTCAGTACTCACATGTATATATCATCATAAGGAGTACATCATAAAAACAATCATAATAGAACTACATCATGCATACAAGAGTCCATCATATAAGAGTCCATAAAACAATAAAACTGTCCAAATGTCCAATGATATCTCATACAATAATAAAGTGTCCAAATGTGTCCATCAAGTCACATACATAATGAAATGATAAAGATCAAAAGTGTATACACAATGTCTAAGACCCACTGCCTCCAAACTCAGCCTGTCGATGTCTGCGTGATGCAATAAATGGTACTATTATTGATGGATCTCCTAAACCTGAGGGTGGTCTCAGGGAATGTGAAGATGTACTCTACTACTGATCGATCCATGTCTATGTACAGTTGTCCTCGCGGCATATGACCTCTCTCTGAAGCTCCCGATCCACTAATCCGTAGGAATAACATGTTTATAGGCCTCCTTTCGGTAGGTGATCTCCCTAATGGCTTGCATCATCACTCGTAGGCTATCTGCATGTGGTCCCAATGCCTCTATGGACTCTAGCTCATCCAGTAACATCTCAGCCTCCCCTAGTTTCTCTATGGTGATGTCTCGCTCATGTTTGACCTCTACGACCTCCCCCTCGAATCTCTCCACCCATCTCTCTAGTCCTGGGACATAGTCTATTTGTACCTATGTCATCAATAATCTGACTCACAATGCATCAATGTTTATGTCCTCCTCCTCTACAACATCCCTTTGTAAATAGGGATCCTGATCTCCCACATCCATCTTTGCCTACTCATCCTATCTACCAATGTTTGACATTTGTACATCATGTCCTCCTATATCAAGCATCTACTCATCTTGTATGTCCTCTTGTATCTATCTACCCTGAACTAGTCTCTCTTGATGAACTATGTCAACTACCTCATTCTGTCCTAGCATCTGTGCACCTACCGGTACCTGTACTACTACCTGTATATGTGCATGTGCAAGAGCAGGTGTCGGTATTTGTACTAGACCACCTATGAGAATCTTTTCTGGTGGTTATCTTCACACCTATCTCGTAGGGGGTGGCATCAACCCCCATGGTCACACACCTCTGCCTCTCATCTGAGGCTCACCACTATCACCCCTCCCTCCATCAGGACCACCACCGCCGCCATCACCACCATCACCACCTCCACCTCTCTCTCAGCCTCTCCTGTCACAACCTCATCACCTATCTTGACATCTCTCTCTAGCATCCCTCTGTGGTGGCCTCTCTACTAGATTAGTCAATCTCAGGAATGGATGATCCCTGAGATGTCTCTCATAATCTATTGTCATGCCTAGGTCTACGACCCCCTATCTCATAGACCATGCCTGAAATGACATGTCTAGGAACTCCTACAGAGCTATCTCATATGAAACCATGGGTCCCCAATCCCACCGCTCTTGATGGGTGCGTGCAAACTCAGTCACCCATTGTGGCATCCCCTAGATCCTGCCAAACTATCACAGGACCTGGCTCACTACCTATCTCTCTATGATATAAGGTGTCCTCTCTATCAGCCATTGGGACTCAAAATAGTATCTGAGCCGGTGCTCATCCTCCCATGACTCACACCCAAGGTAGGGTCTCTAGATCATGACATCCAGGGTATCAAATGTGTGCCACCAAAACTCCAAACATCCCAACTTATGTTGAGACTGGATAGATGCATAAAGAAATATATAAGGTTTTCCAATGCGTCAGAATCTTAGGGTTGTAGGTCGAGTGATCACAATATGCTCCCATTCCCATACATGGAGCAAGGTCACACCAGTTGATAATGATGCTCCCCTGTGATAAACCACCTAATGCAGATCATGATATAGATGTGCTAGTAAGTGAATAAGGTGAAATTAGGGTTCACCTTATAGGATAGGATTTGAAAATGTAGTGGAGGGATGTGTGTGATGGAAAATATTGTGAACATGTAAAGAAATGCAAATACTAACCTCAAAAATAGGGCAAATCTGGAAAATTCTAATTTCTGATGTCTGTGCACAATTTCAGGCAATTCTGCAACTTGTTCTGGACTGGAAATGCCAAGACAGAGAAAACCCAGAAAACTTTTGTCTTTCTGGCAGCAAGTAGTCTTTAACCTCGATAAAAGGTCAAAGACTACTTTGAAATTCTGAAGGTCATCTTTGATTTTGTTCCTGGATCTTAGAAGTTCGATGAAAAGGGTATCTAGATCCAAGCTCCGATCCATAGTCTTGTACCTGTACCTACAAGAAAAAGGGGTTTTGTTGTTTGGATGAGTGGTTTGCCTTGGTCAAACCCTAGTTTGGAATCAACATTAATAATGAATTTGAAATGGAGAATGCTGGCAAGTAGTAGAAGTAGATCTAACAATGAAGCTATGCAATTTAATAGATATGCAATTGTATTTCAAATGTAAACAAGTATAATGATATGAAAGCTTTAACAATGACAAATGTAAATCAAAACCATGAATGTAAATCCAAAACCTCCATGATTGTATGCTTGGAATCCACCTTGATAGAAGAATGAATGGATCTAAAAGATGAACAAAGGATCTTGAAGGAAGATCACACCATCATGATGGCCAGATATATGGTTTGAATGATGAATCTTGCATACTTGAACCAAATCCCTTCAATGGCTTGAATGCTTGAATCCTTGATCTTCAATGGAGAACTTGAATGGAGAAGAGAACTTGAATGCTTCCTTGAAAATGCTTGATGAAATGCTTGCTTGATCTTGAAAATCTCCTTGAGAGTTCTTGATGAATAATGGATGCTATTGCTTGATTGCGGATATGAGATGATGGATTGAAATGAGGGAGGAAGGCTTCCTTTTATAGTGATCTAGGGCACAATCCTCTAGCGAAGGATGACATTGGAGAATTAAATCCCAATTAACCTTAACCCCTAGAAATGGACCCACATTAAATGCAATTTAAGAGTTTACCATTTTGGAGATCAAAATAGCTGACCCGGAAGCAGGAAAACAAATCTTTCTAAAACTCGACATCTAGAAATCGTGGGACCTTGAAATTTGAACCTTGGGTCAAAGATGAGGTAGACCCCACCCTAGGTCAGGGTCGAGGTCATCCCTGACCTAGGTTAGGGTCTTGGTCATCCTTGACCCTCAAGTTCATCTTTGACCTTGAGGTCAAAAACCTCAGGACCTCAATACAAAATCCTAGGAAATGCAAAAAGACAGTGAAAACAGGTGGAGAGAGAAGCAGAATGAGAGGAGAAAGCTAGATCCATGCAAAGACATGATCAAGGTGCTTGACATGACCCCAGACCACTCACTCAGAGGGATAAATGCTCTTAACATGGAAGTGCTTCCATTTTAAGATGATACATTAAGCCCCCAGTTTAGCAAGAGTATGGATTCAATGCAAACTCTTGGTAAAGGAGAAGAAAGAAGAGATCCAAGCGGATTTGCAATGAGATAAAATAACACTCAGCTAAGGATAGAAGCCCCTAGGCTAAGGATTCTAACTCAACATACATGCATGAGGGTGTGAAAACAAAAAAAAAGGAAAAAGACACAAAAGAGGGGTTAGTACTAAAACAAACCCAAACCAACTAGCACAAGAAACCTTGCTAAGAAACATTTCT
Source organism: Chamaecyparis obtusa (assembly GCA_027943335.1). NCBI lineage: Eukaryota > Viridiplantae > Streptophyta > Pinopsida > Cupressales > Cupressaceae > Chamaecyparis > Chamaecyparis obtusa. The sequence continues at coordinate 144,488 of BSBK01001417.1, forward strand.
CATACTAATATCATATTTGGAAAGCTATCATAAAAGCATAAATGATTACATAAGAAAGACAAGAGCAACACTATAAATAACATAGCTTCATGATCCTGTCCTACTAGCATGAAAGAAAAAAGAGAGAAAGGGAAAAGAGTGATTACCTCGCCCAATAAGATGCCCACCTTACTGTGAATCACCAAGGGAGGGAGAGCCAAATAGGTGGCCAAACCTGATAGTTCACCCATAAACTGTGCTTGAAATTGTAATGTGTCTTCTAAAGGCTTCTAAAATACCCATAGATCCATCTTCTTCTATCACTATGAATATGAAATGCATGTCTCCTAAGGATTTAGCAGCTTATGTGTGTTACCTTTGGAAGATTTAGCATATAAATGTGTGTCTTTTTAGGATTTAGCAACTTACGTGTGTTACCTTCCAAGATTTAGCATATTGAAAATTTTGAAAAATACGTGTCTCCTCATGATTTAGAAACTTATGTGTGTTACCTTTGGAAGATTTAGCATATAAATGCGTGTCTTTTTAGGATTTAGAAACTTATTTGCGTTACCTTCCAAGATTTATCATGTAAAAATAAAAAAACTATAGTACAAGGGAGACCCTATATATGTTCCCCTCCTTATCGTGGTAGTCTACTAGATAGGATAAGGAAGAGGAAGAGGATACCTACTTCACAATGCAATGAGATATCTTGTTTACAATAATGTATACCATATTCTTAGCGAGGGATAGTGACCCCAACATCCAAGAGCATAAATAATCATGAAAAGAATATGTCACTCATGGAAAAAGGATCCTCAAAGAAAGATATCTTATCAACAAGACCCCCACCAAAGAGGAGTGCTTTATATAAAATATCATCTTTCAATAGTGGGAACAAAGATTCAATCATCAAGCCCCCTGCAAACAAGAGGAAGAGGAATCTTTGGAATGAGAGAAACAACTCTAACACCAAAGCAAGGGTGAGATTTTATAAAGAACATAATTTGCAACATAGAGAAGAAGTGACAACTTAGGACAACAACTTCTCATATAAGAAGGTTATCCATAGTCAAAACATCTGTCAATATGATGAAATAATATTGCAATATAAACAAAGACCACTAAGCTAAGGAAAATGGTTCCCTAGACAAAGAGAGAGAAGAAAGAACCTTGCCCCCAGAGGTAGAGACAAGGGGTATCTTTGTAAAACAAAATGTTTTTAGAAAAGACATCTTGAATAAGATCTATGGATGATCATAATGCAAAACCATAGAAAGATAGGAGAGAAAGAATACCAATTAAGCTCAAGGCACAATATATGCTAAAAGCCTAATGGATCCTAGGAGAATGGATGAAAAATACACCTCATACCCCCCAGTCATGAGACAAGAGGGGAAGAAAATCTATATTATATCAGAAGAAGGGGAATCCCCTATATCAAAATTATGAAGAAATTGTAAAACTGCATGAGAGTGAGATATAATTCCTAAAGCAACTCTTTCTCTAACATATAACTTGAAATGTTTACAATCAGCAAGTAAATGTGTATTGCTATAATGAAAAGGACATTTATATTTGTATAAAGCATCTATTGGCATAGGTCTAAATATTTCTTTCTTGGAATTCATTAACTCAACATATTACTTTGTAGCCACTTCTTGACGAACATTAGGGTTATCTAAGATAGGTGTGGGGAGAAGAATGTGAAGAGGAGGACGATGATTAACATCACCTACCTTGACTTGAGACTTTGAACAACCAACACCATACATATCCAGTTTAGGGGGTATATGAACTAGAAACCTAATACCATGCTCATTAACTCCAAGCCCTAAATGTTTATAACCTTGTTTAGTCACCATATTATATCTGGTAGTGTACATATTATGTAAAGCTTCTACAGGTGGTGATTGTTTATCATGTTCATGAGTAAAGGTTGTATAAGGTGGAATAATAGGTTTTGAAGAAGTTTATTTACCCTTTCCTTTAATATCACCATGAATCAGAGGAGTAGGTAAATCAAAGAAGTCTTGCACATCTGCATCCTAAACTATAGCTTGAATCCCATCATAAGTACGAGAAGAACTAGGGATAGTAGATGGAGAATCAGGTATTAGATTAGGAATAGGAAGATTAGGAATCAGATTAGGATCGATAGGATTAGGAAGATTAGGAGATGATGTATCATCTACCAAATTCTGCACATAATCCAAAAGAGTAATAAGACTACCACATGAATCTTTAATGAAAGTTTTGAAAGTGGGAAAACTAGTGTCGGTCCATTTCACAAAATCATAGGCAAGAGCAAAATGAAGGATCATCAACATAATGAAGTGAATGATACTCTCATAAACATCATAGGTATGGTAAAGAGATGCTAAAAGAAGGGTAATAAAGAACATGACCACACACCAAAGCATCTTAAGAATCTTCATAGTAAATGAAAATGAAAGAAATGTTTTTGTATTTTATTGAATATATAGATTTTTTTGTATTTTTTAAATTTAAAATGCAAGAGCATAAAATAAACCTAATCTTAATGCAAGAAGAGATTAAATCTAACGCAATAGGGCATCTAAATCCACAAAAGAAAAGAGGGTAAGTACGTCAGGTTCACCAAAATGAATAAGGTGAAATTAGGGTTCACCTTATAGGATAGGATTTGAAAATGTAGTGGAGGGATGTGTGTGATGGAAAATATTGTGAACATGTAAAGAAATGCAAATAATAACCTCAAAAATAGGGCAAATCTGGAAAATGTTGATTTATGATGTTTGTGCACAGTTTCGAGTAATTTTGCAACCTGTTCTAGACTGGAAATGCCAAGACAAAGAAAGCCCATAAAACTTTTGTCTTTCTGGCAGCAGGTACTCTTTGACCCCGATAAAAGGTCAAAGACTACTTCAGAATTTTGAAGGTTGTCTTTGATTTTTTTCACGGATCTCAGAAGTTTGCTAAAAAGGGTATCTACATCCAAGCTCTAATATGCAGTCCTATACTTGTACCTGCAATAAAAAGGGGTTTTGTTGTTTGGATGAGGGGTTTGCCTTTGTCAAACCCCGATTTGGAATCAACCTTAATAATGAAATTGAAATGGGGAATGCTAGCAAGTAGTAGAAGTAGATCTAATAATGAAGCTATGCAATTTAATAGATATGCAATTGTATTTCAAATATAAACAAGTATATTGATATGAAATCTTTAACAATGACAAATGTAAATCAAAACCATGAATGTAAATCCAAAACCTCCATGATTGTATGCTTGGAATCCACCTTGATAGAAGAATGAATGGATCTAAAAGATGAACAAAGGATCTTGAATGAATATCACACCATCATGATGGCTAGATCTAGGGTTTGAATGATGAATCTTGCATACTTGAACCAAATCCCTTCAATGGCTTGAATGCTTGAATCCTTGATCTTCAATGGAGAACTTGAATGGAGAAGAGAACTTGAATTCTTCCTTGAAAATGCTTAATGAAATGCTTGCTTGATCTTGAAAATCTCCTTGAGAGCTCTTGATGAATAATGGATGCTATTGCTTGATTGTGGATATGAGATGATGGATTGAAATGAGGGAGGAAGGCTTCCTTTTATAGTGATCTAGGGCACAATTCTCTAGAGAAGGATGACATTAGAGAATTAAATCCCAATTAACCTTAAACCCTAGAAATGGACCCACATTAAATACAATTTAATATTTTACCATTTTGAAGATCAAAACAGCCGACCCGGAAGAGGGAAAACAAATTTTTCTAAAACATGACATTTGGAAATCATGGGACCTTGAAATTTGAACCTTGGGTCAAAGATGAGGTAGATCCCACCCTAGGTCAGGGTCAAGGTCATCCTTGACCTAGGTCAGGGTCTAGGTCATCCTTGACTCTCAAGGTCATCTTTGAACTTGAGGTAAAAAACCTTAGGACCTCAATCCAGAATGCTAGGAAATGTAGAAAGACAGTGAAAATAGGTGGAGAGAGAAGCAGAATGGGGGGAGAAAGCTAGATCCATGCAAAGACCTAATCAAGGTGCTTGACATGACCTTAGACCACTCACTCAGAGGGCTAAACGCTCTTACCATTGAAGTGCTTCCATTTTAAGATGATACATTAAGCACACCCCCCAAGAAAAATGGGTCCCCTCATCCATCATCCTTTGTAGGGTACACCTCCATCCAACTGCAAAACCATGTGACCGTCAATTTGGGTAGACATAACCTCTGATCGCACTAGCCAAAACAATGACAAGTGGATCATACAAATCTACCATGTTCTCCCAATTGATCTCAGACTCATCTATGTCATCATCACCAAACACTGCTCTACACTCTGCTGCCCCGTCGTGTCTTTCGTACTGCACCAGCTCTGTGATAATCGATAGACGTGGGATGTGATATACATCCTCCAGCGTGATGGTCATCTCTCCTATGGGAAGATGAAATGTACTCATCTCCGAGTGCCATCTCTCTACAAGCATTGTGAGCATCCCTAGATTCGTTCAGATCTCGGGTGTGTAAATGATGTGGTATAATCCAGTAGCCCCAATCAGAAGCCTATCAGTCTCTGACAGTGCTAGCCTCAGATTATGAGTCACAAGATATCTCTCCCGTGACATTAGAATGTCAGTAATGTCCTCCTACAATAGTCAATAAACAATCAAACTATTAGATTTTGATCTAACTAATCTATCTATCTACCCTATCTTATCAATTGAACACATGTTTATCACATGTACAAACAGATAATTTTATCACTTATCTATACTCCAGAAGGTTAACTAGCAACCATGCTATGATATTACCTATCTTGACAAAACATGATCTAAAATCAAAATCGACATATCAAATCAGCCTCCTGATATCAAGTTTGACCTAATTGACACCCTATTATTCCATAATTCTACCCTCTAACACAAATGCACAACATAGACAAGTGTTTGCAAAGAACCCCCTATCATTTGCGTAGATTAAACATATGCACAACTACCCTAAACAATTGCACAACCCATTGTGACAAATGTGTCGAATTATGTTTACGCACATTTAGTTCACAAATGCGTCACACAAATTTCTTCTAGTATGAATGCGTAGGTACCTTACACGTATGCGTAGAACTACCTGTTTGCTGTGCAAACATGGTGAGTTGTTGTGCATACATGTGCCACAACTATGCATTTGTTCTTCACCTATAAACAAAAAAAATTCTACACTAACCTATGGTTAAATCTAACCTAAAAATGCTATAAATCAAATCAAATCATGCAAAATTTAACCAATTGACTAAGTAGGTCGAGTCACCTACCAGCTCTCCAAAATTTGGTGGTCTCTGGAAGCGTTTGACCCTCTCAAAGTGATGATCTAGTAGTGGGAACGACATCTTCTTAGCTTTGCTCTTCTCTCTCTCTCCAAGCACCAATCTCCAAATGACAAGTGTAACAATGACCCTATAGTGAACCCCTTCACCCTATATGTAGCTCGTGGGCCTGTTTTGCTTAATGTGTGGACCCTACCTATCCAAATTTTTCCTGTTCACCCCATTTTCACCCACGTTTCTCCTGAACCTTTTCGTTAGATTGATTGTTAGCCCCAAAACAAAACAAAAAAAACAAACAAACAAACAAAATAAAAATAAAATTCTTTTTGTCAATCAATCTCTCGAGGGGGCATGCATAGGTCGCTTTTGTCTAAGACATTATCTGGGGCAGGGGCAAAATGCTTGATTTTTCTTTGAAACAATGCGACCAACACATTATTTCAAAGAGGGGCAAAATGTATACACTAAAAAGTGACTTCATTAATTAATTAAATATTTATTATTTAATTAATATTGACTTGATGAATTAATTAAATATTTATTATTTATTTCCTCTACTATTAAATAAATTATTCAATTTTATTTGATATATTCATTATAGTCTATTCTTCTTATCCTAAGTACTCTAAATTAGTCTTATTAAAGTTATTTAATTAAATTACCAGTTACACAATCAATAAATATGACTAAGTCTCCTAGTCCACTTCATAGACCTAGTCACCTAACACATCACCTTGGCTAAAATAATTAATTATTAATAATTATTAATAAGTCATTATCCTCACACACACATGTCCTAGTTTTAAGGGTTATGTGGCCTCATACGACTTGGTCTCATGACCACATGTCTTCTTCTAAACCAAGTCAAGAAGCAATCCCTATTCCTAAGGAGCTTCTCAAGCCACCTCAAGGAGTCAAAGGTGACTCATGGGACACTTTGATGCAAGGGCAGGGAGAAAGAGGGGCCAGACAATGGCACACCCTAATGATCCAAGCTTGCTCAACACATGCGGAAGCAAACAAACACAACAGTGAGAGAGAGAATGCAAGATCTCTCATATATTTTCATCATATAGAACCATACATGCTAGGTTGTAAGGCCTTCCCGGTTAGGGATAGATATTAAAATGAAATATAGAAGTCCTCAAACATGCGAGGATCTATCAAAATCTCTAACTCTATCTTCTACCAACTCCTATGCCAAAACTCCTATCTCCCCCTTAAAAACTCTAAACCAACAACTACATTTATACAAGAAGTTACCGAACTGAGTCAACCTTCAGATCCACAATCAATGGAAGGAATAGTTAGATGTGGGACCACATGCTTCCCAATGATGGATTCCAACATTAAATCCATAATCCAATATAAATGCACAAGTCGGCCACAATAGAAACTAAAACTAAACCAATCAGTGAACAAGATAACCGAGCAACAGATAGGCAATGTCGAGTGCCAGTGAAGCAACCAACCACCCAGGAGATAACTGACCACACTTGTTAACCAAAGGAAACTGACCAACTACCGACCAACTCATTCAAAGTAGGAACCAAGCAACACAGATAAACTCCAAATTGTTTTTGGTGACACAAGATTGCCAAGGACCCGAGATGCTACTGCATCAGACACCTGGGGTTATTTTGAAATGATTCTCCAAATCATTTGGTAGGTTTGGTCCAAGCTACATCCAACTCAGACTATGAAATCTAGGAACTATCTTCCATCAGTCTATTCTTCCACTTTACTAGATATTCCATATACTGTTTTCCTCTTGTACTCTTGCCAACTCTTTCCTTCAAAATCTGTTCAATTTCTTCATTCAGCTTCTTAGGATATTCTGTCAATACTGCCACTTCTTCATTAGGTTCATGATACTCATATAAATCAACAATGTTGAAAATAGGTGATATGTCCATGTCATCAGGTAACTCAATTTCATATGCATTTCCACTGTTAAATTTCTTTAAAATCTTGCAAGGTCCAAACTTCTTCATCTTCAGCTTCCCATAAGTTCCAATAGGAAATCAACTTTTCTTCAAATGAACCATCAGTTCATCACCAACATCAAAAATTTTATGTCTTCTAGATCTATCATCTCTGTCTTTGTATTTCTGATTATTGTCTTCCACCTTCAGCTTCACATCTTCATGCAATGTCTTCATGTACTCAGCAAATTCTACTCCTTCAGCACTTTTCTTATTCTCATCAACAATGTCTCTCAAATCAGATATTCCTCTTGGTTGTGTGCCATTCACAATCTCAAATGGTGTCTTTTCAGTACTCCTATTCATTGAATTATTGTATGCAAACTTTGCTTGTGCCAACACAGAATCCCAATTACTCGGTGTGTCTCCAACTAAACATCTCAAAAGATTTCCCAAACTTCTGTTCACAACTTCAGTTTGTCCATTGGTTTGTGGGTGAAATGTAGAACTATATTTCAACTCAGTGCCAAATTTCTTCCAAAGAGTTTTCCAAAAGTATCCAACAAATTTACTGTCTCGGTCAGAGATAATACTCCTCGGTAATCCATGCAATCTGACAATTTCCTTAAAGAAAAGATCTGCTACATGTACTACATCTGATGTCTTTCTACATGGTATAAAATGTGCCATCTTAGAAAATCTATCCACAACAACAAATATAGAATCATTACCTCTTATTATCTTCAGTAAGCCAAGAAAAAAGTCCATACTGATGTCAATCCAAGGTTTCTTAGGAAAAACAATCGGTGTATACAATCCAGTATTCTGACTTACTCCTTTTGCAACTTGACAAACTCCACAACTTTTCACAAATTTCTGAACATCTTTATACAACTGCAACCAATAGTACTTCTCCTTAAGCAAATTCCATGTTTTATCAATACCAAAATGTCCAGCCAAACCACTACTATGTTTCTCCTTTATTAGATTAGTTCTCATTACTCCTCTCGGTATACACAACTGAATGCCTTTAAATAACATACCTTCCCAAATGAAATATTTATCCCATTTAGTGTCTTGTTGATCTTGAATAGGTGCTCTGCACTTTCTCCATGGCTCATAAAAATCAGGGTCAAACTCGTAAGAATCTCTCATCTCATCAAAACCAAGAACTTCAATTTTCATCTTGGTCATCAAAGATCTTCTTCTACTCAATGCATCAACAACTCGGTTAGTGACTCCACTCTTATGCTTTATCACAAATGTATAACTCTACAAATAATCAACCCATTTCATATGTCTTTGATTCAACTTATTCTGACTACCCAAATATTGTAAAGCCTTATGATCAGTATACAACACAAATTCACTCGGTATAAAATAATGTCTCCATTTCTTCAATGCTTGAACAACAACATAGAATTCTTGATCATACACATAATATTTCCTTCTAGCATCATTCAACTTTTCACTAAAGAAAGCAATAGGTTTACCTTCTTGACTCAACACAGCTCCAATTGCACTTCCACTTGCATCACATTCCACTTGAAATACCTTACTAAAATCAGGTAATGCCAAAACAGGTAATTCAACAACCTTCTACTTCAGAGTCTCAAAACTTTTATCAGCTCCATGTGTCCACTTGAATTCTCTTTTGTCTCCTCTCATAGTTTTTGTCATAGCATTACAAATTGAACTAAATTCCTTACAAACTTTCGGTTAAAACTTGCCAAACCATGAAATGATCTTACCTCACTAGCATTCACATGTGTAGGCCAATTCAAAATAGCTTCAACCTTTTCAGGATCCATCTTCAAACCATCAGCTGAAATAACAAATCCCAAATACACAATCTCCTCTTTCATGAATGAACACTTTTTCAGATTTATCAGCAACTTTTCCTCTTTCAATCTCTGTAGAACTTGTCTAACATGCAACAAATGTTCTTCTCTAGTCTTACTGAATATCAAAATATCATCAAGATATACAATCACAAACTTACCCAAGAATTTCTTCAAAACTTCATTCATCAACCTCATAAAAGTACTAGGTGCATTAGTTAAACCAAAGGGCATAACCAACCACTCATACAAACCTTCCTTTGTCTTAAAAGTAGTCTTCCATTCATTACCCTCTCTGATTCTAATCTAATGATACCCACTTTTCAAATCAAATTTGGTGAAATACTTTGCTCCAATCAAACTGTCTATTACGTCATCCATTCTCGGGATAGGAAACCTATACTTCACTGTTATCTTGTTGATTACTCTGGAATTAGTACACATTCTCCATTCTTCATTATTCTTCAATGCCAATACAAAAGGTACTACACAAGGACTCAAACTTTCTCTAATCAAACATTTCTCCAGCAACTCTTGAATTTGTCGGTTCAATTCCTGATTCTCGGTAGGTGTCAACCGATGAGGTGCCTTATTCAGTAAACTAGCTCCAGGGATTAGATCCATACAATGATCAATGCTTCTTTTTGGTGGAAAACCATCAGGTAAATTATCAAAAATGATTTCACTATACTCGGTGAGTAACTTATCAATCTCCTCAGGGACATTATCCTCTTTTTTCTTACTCGATTTTTAGGGATCACAACAAAACATACATCATTCTTCTTCAAAGAGTTAACAAACTTTCTTCCTTCCATCAAAAAAACTTTCACAAATGTGCAAACATTACTAACAGGTTCTTCCATCAATGGTAACAAGATTTGTTTCTTTCCATCAGCCATAATAGTATACTTATGCAATCTCCCATCATATATAGCATGTATATCATATTGCCAAGGTCTACCCAACAAAATATGACAACAATCCATAGGCATGATATCACATAACACCTTATCATAGTATTTCCCAATCTTCAAATTCACATAACATTGTTCACTTACCAGGAGTGTATGCTCATCTTTGATCCATGAAATCTAATAGGGCTTTAGATGTACCAACCTTTCCAACTGCAACTTTGTGACCATCTCTTCAGATGCCAGATTCTCCAAGCTACCACTATCAATGATTACCTTCCAAACTTTGTCAGAAACTCTACATCTGGTCTTGAACAAGCTTTTCCTTACTGGATCTTCCTTCTTTCTTTCATTCCATAGTGCTCTCCTTACCATCAAGTTATTTTCTTTCTCAAGTTCATTCGGTGACTCTTCTTGTACCAAAGCATTTCTATTACTACTAGCCTTCTTACTAGCTTGTGTACATTCAAAAGATATATGTCCTTCTCCACAATTGTAACAAGTTCCTCAGAAACTTCCTTTGCTATAACCACCTCGGTAGTTACTACCTCTACCTCTAGATGAACTTTCATCTTTCCACTCAGTCTTGCCTTTATCCAGATTTGTCTTTTTTGGTTCAGATCCACCATTTTCACCATTGGATCTACCTCTTCCTCTAGGGAATCTACCACCTCGACCTCTTTGTCTTTGTTCATGTCTCTTGTTTAATTTTTCCTCAGCCTTCAAAGTAAATTGGTAAGCCTCTTCAATGTTCTCCAACTTGACCATACTAATTTCCTCTTGGATGGAAACTCTCAAACCATTCAGGTATCTACCGATTCTTTCCACATCATCTTCATCATGTCCAGATCTGATATCTAATCTATATAATTCCTTAGTATATTCCTTTACCAAGCTGTCTTTTTGTCTCAAACTTTGCATTCACCGAACTAGGTTAATCTGATGATCACAAGGTAAGAACTTTCCTTTCAATTTGTTCACCATTTTACTCCATACCTTGATTTTGTCTTTTCCTTTCCTCTTCCTATCCAATTGTAGATGTTCCCACCATAAGGATGCATGACTTTTCATCTTTGTGCTTGCAATCTTAACCTTCTTGTCTTCAAGGATGTTTTCATACTCAAAATACTTTTCCATCTCTGTGATCCAGTCCACCAATTCATCAGAATCTAGCTTTCCACCATACTCAGGAGGATTGAAATGTGGTGTTGACTTCAGACTTGTCAAGGCCTTCAAAAATCTTTCTTCACCTTGATCCATAATAGGTGCAGGTTCTACATTCGCCTATTCTTCTTCAACTTCATCATCACTAACATCTTCAAGATGTCTGCCTCTTCTTTGGGCTATTTCAATAGCTTCTAACTGAGCATCAATCTACCTTAGCATATCTACCAATCTTGGATCTGCATCTGACCTCCCACGAACCATCTTGATAACCCTCTACAATTTCAGGTTAGATCGCAATCTGCTACCCCACAATAATCAACTAGGGCTTTAAGAGGAACCTACAAACCTAGATCCACAGACCTAGATCAAGATCTCACCTCGCTTTGATACCACCTGATGTAAGGGCAGGGAGCAAGAGGGGCCAAACAATGGAACACCCTAATGATCCAAGCCTGCTCAACACATGTGGAAGCAAACAAACACAACAATGAGAGAGAGAATGTAGGATCTTTCATATATTTTCATCATATAGAACCATACATGTCGGGCTGTAAGGCCTTCTCGGTTAGGGCTAGATATTATAATGAAATATAGAAGTCCTGAAACATGAGAGGATCTATCAAAATCTCTAACTCTATCTTCTACCAACTCCTATGCCAAAACTCCTATCTCCCCCTTAAAAACTCTAAACCAACAACTACATTTATACAAGAAGTTACCAAACTGAGTTGACCTTTAGATCCATAATCAACAGAAGGAACGGTCAGATCTGGGACCACACACTTCCCAATGATGGATTCCAACATTAAATTCACTATCCAATATAAATGCACAAGCTAGCCACAACATAAACTAAAACTAAACCCGTCAGTGAGCAAGATAACCGAGCAACAGATAGGCAATGTTTGGTGCCAGTGAAGCAATTGACCACCTAGGAGATAATCGACCACACCCGGTAACCAAAGGAAACCGACCAACTACTGACCAACTCGGTCAAAGCAAGAACCAAGCAACATAGACAAACTCCAAATTGTTTTTGGTGACACAGGATTGCCAAAGACCTAAGATACTCCTACATCACACTTGTACCAAGAGTCCTCATGAGGAAAAGGTCCTTCCCCCTTTCTCTTAATGGTCTTTGTGAGACACTTGACACGTGTCTTTCCCTTCCTCCTTCTTCTCTTCCATGTCAATGTAGGAGGAACATCCTTCCTCCTCTCACATTCCAACTACATCCCCCTTTCTCTCAACCCCTTCAACCAAGTCAATCATAGCCCTAGGATCTTCCACCTTTCAATCTCCACCCTAGGATTGTGCCACCTAGGCTTGAGTCCTCCAAAATCCTATAAAAGGAGCCTCATTCTTCCTTTGTGGGCCTAATAGAAATAGCGATTTCAAGCATTCTAGCATTCTAGCATACAAGCATACAATCATTCAAGCATCCAAGCATCCAAGCACTTTTGAAGCCATTGTCATATCATCTCATCTATTAGTTGCATAATTAAGCTTTTTATGCCATTTTGTATAACAATCACACAATCTCCACACTTTGGTGACATCTTGGGCAAGGAGCTTCATTTGGAAATTTGAGAGCTCAACACTTTCAAGGAATCAAGGCTAGGAGGGCAATGGAGACAAGCAACATGGTAGGTGAAGGTAAAATACTTGTTTTTGAATTCATTTAAGCTTTGTAATCTTCATTGTGTTTGCTTTAGATTGATTTAGTAGCTTAGAATAATTAATATTTCATTTCTAGTAATTAGTAATCTAAATTGCATACAAAAATATTATTAAATTTCTTGAAGTTAAAATTTTAAAATGAAATAAAATTTATTTCTTTTGCTTTGATTTCTTCCATGTTTAACTCAAATGCCACTAGCATAGATATAACACTATTAAATTAAAAAATTAAATGTCTCTATTTTATATACATTATTAAATATGCTTCTACTTGTAAATATATATACTAGTAGATTAAAGTTTATTAATTCTATAACATTTATTCATGATTATTTCATCTAACCATAATTAATGAATAATTTTAATGAAATAATTATTTACTTTAATAAATAATTATTCACTTTAGTAAATGAAATAGTAAATAATAATTTTAAAATAATACTGAAGTAATAAAGTTTTTGATTTATTTTATTTTATTTTAAAATAAAATACATAATAACCATTTAATTATATAGTCTTAGGAGATTGTCAATTTTCTTACTAAAGTTTATTCAAGAAGCGGTTTTAGGGGGAGATTGGTGATGTTTTGAAAAATGTGGTTGAGGGTCAAGGTATTCAATTGCCCAAGTACTTCTATGTAGTGAGAAGATAGGGATGGGAAGTGGAGAAGCTCCTATTAATCACTTCTACGTGTTTGAACTCACAATCTCATAGAAAGCTTGTGGTGGTAAGGAATTGGCTTCTTGAAACAATTGTTGGATTTGGTGGCAGAGGAAGGGGATGGTTGGTTTCATAAATACTTGTTGGATGAAGGTTTAATTGAATGTGATATAGATGTTTTAAAAAAAAATCTATAACAAGATAATATATTGATAATGATAAAAGAGGATTACATCAAGTTTTGACTATACAAGTCTCGACTTCTAAACAACTATTAAGTCCATGATTATACTTTTAGAAAATAGACATAAAAGCTCTAGTTGATAACTACAATAAAACATAGACCATCTAAAGGATTATAACATGACTACCAACCAAAATTATGCTTCATAAGTGCACACTGATCCACTGCTTTTTCAAGCACAGTCGAGGCTTCAACTTAAACTCGATTCTTCCTTGCTTATAGTAAGTAGCCTCTATCATTTTGTAAGCTCTCAAAAAACTCATCTGTCCTTTAAATTCTTTATATCTTTACCCTCGCTTCATTTTAAACATAGGGTCAAAAACTTTCACACCTGCCACTGTGTTTGTTAATTTGGGGTGATTCTATCACCAGAGGTTCCTTTCCTTCTATGCATCCCTCTTTTCTACTGAGGCACATTCACATAAATCGCTCAGTCATTACCTTGATCCAAATCCTTTTCTCTGTCCAATTCAATCTTTAAACTCCTCCATTTCCTCCCCATATCTGCACTATAGGCCACTTTGTCAACTTTCCCCCACCATCCCAAAAAAGGGAATCTGCCATAAAGACGCCCATCAATTTTATCCTCAAAACACTCCCCATAATTGAACCCTATTCCTGGATAAGCCCATTCAAGAATAGAATCAAGCCCATCTAATAGGTCCTTATCAAAAAGGTCTTCAATCACCCTTTTCACAACCTATTTTGGCTCCCCTAATTGTAAAGCCCAATCTATCACCATTGACACCACATCTACATTAGACCTCCTTTTTCTCCTTCATTCCTGAAATTGATCACCCAAAACACCAATAGCCGCCATGGCTACTCCACCATCTTTTATATTCATCATGCCCATCATCCTTTCTTTGCTAACCGGGCCCTCGAAAGATTTATGTTGTTTCTTGGTTTCCATTGAGAAGGTCACCTCCATTGCCTCTACAGATAAAAGATCACTAAGAGAGACCTACACAAGAAGAAATCAGAGAAAAACTAAAAACACTGCAATAAAATCTCAAAGATGTAGCCCATTTAATGCGAACATCCCATCACCAAACTCCTTTCATTACACATGTGCCACCTTTCTTTCCAAATCTAAAAGTGCCACCAACCTCGCAATATGTCATGAGGTTTAATCATTAAAAGATGCAACATTCCACATATGATTAAAGAGGGTAGAAAAGGGAGAAAAGAGGCACTTGCTGACATCACCAACAGAATTCAAAAAGCACTTAAAAAGCCATAAATAAATTTCATCATATTGGAAGGGAGCCCATTTGAAAATTAACAACCACACCACTAGCCAGCAAAATCCTCCAAATAAATTTCATTAATATTATCCAAACTTATTGCCCACTTGGATAACACATCTGCCTCTCGATTACCTTCTCTCCTTATATGACTTAATTTAAAATCATCAAAGGAGACAAGCTTAACATCGATCTCCTAAACATAGTTTTTTAAATGCCAAGCCTTCATCTCCTGGTGACTTAAACCATTAATTATTATTTGAGAATCACCTTCCAAATGAAGTTTCCTTACATTCAGTTTTATCCCCAAACTCACCGCTAGAAGCACTGCCTACATTTCAGCTTTATTGTTTGTCCCAAAATTCAATTTTTGAACTGTGAAAGCCACTATATTGCCTTTCCAATATTTAGCAATCACACCAGCACTAGAAGGGCCAAGGTTACCCCTTAAAGCCCCATCAAAATTAATCTTCATCCAACCTTCCTCCGGCTTAGTCCACTTAACATCCTTCACTTCTTTTGATGAAAAATAATGCCCTAGAAGATCCCCTCTATTTAACCTTAAACAAGGCCATTATGCATGCAACTTCCTATCCTCTGCTGTATAAACCAAGGAACTTTGTTGTGTGAATATGAAGCCTTCATCACTTCCTCTATTGAAACATAAATTCTCAATTTCAATTTATCCATAGATTCAGCTCTATCTTGAAAGATCCTCCTATTCCTCTCCTTCCATAACTCCCAAATAATAATGGAGGGGCAAATAAACCATGGAGGAGCCATTACTGATTTAAGCTTAGGGATAGGCCAACACTCAAAGGTTTTCCTAATAGTATTAGGGATATGGCCTGTCCAATTCAATATGGATCTAAACAAATTCCAACAATCATAAGCATAAGGACAATGAAGCAATAAATGATCCACATCTTCTGTAGCAGAATTAAAAAGAACACACTTTTTAGGTCCATGGAGACCAAACCTTTTTCTTCACTCACCTATCAAAATCCTTCCATGGACTGCTAACCATGCAAAGGAACCTGCCTTTGGTAAACAATATTTATTCCAACATAAGTTCATTGGCCAACCATTTAAATCCACATGGTTATCCAAAGTCTTATAGCCTAATTTAACTGAGTAAGAACTAGAGGATGCTGCACACTAAATGATCCTATCATCTACAAAGGTTATGAACACTTTCCTTGATTGAAAAAGTTCCAGCATTAAACTTTTATGTTGTTCATTTAGACCCAAGTTGTCTATATTTCTCCAAGTCCAAAAGGGACCCACACAAGACTCCTATAACACCACATAATTAGCCACCTTATCACCCCAATGTGCAGTAATAATTCTACTTAAATCTCTATACTTTTCCTCATTGAGCACAGGGGCATAGCCATTCCAAGAGTCCTTCCAAAACAGAGCCTTTCTACCACTACCTATTTGCCATGTAATATGATCTTTGACCACATTTCTACAATCTAGAATAAAATTCCACACTCTCAAGCCTTTTGGAGGATTTCTAATGTTTAAAATACCTTCATTTTCTTTAGAATCTAGATATTTCATTCTTATAAATTTAACCCATAGTTTAGATGGATCATTATAAATATTCCAAACAAGTTTAGCACCAAGAGCATGATTCATCTTCCTCCAATTCCTGAGTCTTGCCCCACCATTCACCTTTGTGCTACAAATTTTATCCCAAGAAATAAGAGGCCATTTTTCTTCCTCTTTATTTCCACACCAGAAAAAATTTCTCATCCTCTTTTCAATATTATCCAAAACTTTGTGAGGAATCTTTAGGCAACTCATAGAATAAATAGGAATGGCAAAAATAACTGTCTAAAGAAGTAAAATTCTACCTATAGAAGACAACCATCCACCTTTCTAGATTTCCATCCTTTTAAAATAGTGATCAGTTAAATCAGTCCACAGATTAGGCTTGCAAACTCCTTCAAATAAAGGGACACCAAGAAACTTACCTGGAAGAGATCCCTGTTTCATTCCCAACATAAGACATAGTTGTCTTCTCAAAGAAGTACAAGTATTAAAAAATAAAATATCAGATTTTCTCCAATTCACACATTGCCCAGAAGCTTTAGAAAAGGAGTCTAAAGTGGCTTTAATAACCCTTGCTCCCCTAACAGTGGCATCACCCATAAGAAAGTTATCATCCACAAATTGGAAGTGGGTAGTTGGATCCAAACCCTATGCAATTGAAATACCTTTCCATACTCCATTTTGCCTTTTCCATGTGATCAATCGCCCCAAAGCTTCTGCCATTATAATAAAAAGAAAAGGAGAGATAGGATCTCCTTGCCTCAATCCTCTAGAGGTCTCAAAGAAGCCTTGATGGCTTCCATTAACAAGAACTGAGATCCTTGAGGTGTTAATACATCCTTCAATCCATTTTAACCAAGCTTCACAAAAACCAAATTTCTTTAGAACTTCAATAAGAAAAGCCCTGTTAACATGATCATAAGCCTTCTTGATGTCAAGTTAATCATCATTTTGGCTACTTTAGCTTTCTGGACTGTATGAATTGCTTCACGAGCTACAATAATACCTTAAAAAATAGATCTATTAGGAGCAAAACCACTTTGTTTAGGGGATATAAGACAATTCAACAAAGGTTTGAGCCTATTCACTATCACCTTAGTGATTACCTTATAAATTGTATTACATAAGGCAATAGGCCTAAAGTATTCGAAAGAATGATACACTCCTTTCTTTGGAATTAATGAAATAAATGTATTGTTGAAATCTTTTAGGATAAAACCACCATGCCTAGATTCCTCCACCACTTCCCACATATCATTACCCATAATGTCCCACAACTTCTAAAAAAAGAAAGCCGAAAAACCATCTGGTCTTGGGGCTTTATCCCCCCTAGGTTAAAAAGAGCAGATCTCACCTCATCTTTAGAAATCAGGAGCATTAATCTTGAATTTTGTCCCTCTATTAAAATTCTTGGAATTCTTTCAAGTAAATCTAGAGATCCTTCCAAAGGAGTTGAATTGTTTGAAAACATATTCTTGAAAAAATTCACTACCTCCTTGTTAATCTGATCTACACTAGTTAAGAGCCTTCCTTGCCCATCAAAAATAGAGAAAATTCTTTTCCTAGCACACCTTGCTTAACTGATTCATGGGAAAATTTTGTATTCTGGTCTCCATTTCTCAACCACGTTTCCCTTGATTTTTGTCTCCAAAAAACCTATTCTCTTGTCAGAATTTCCTTATATCTACTTTTCAATTCTTTTTCTTCAGCATGGGCCATGTCATCCATCCCCACCTCTATCACTCTCTCATTAAGAGATGCAAGGTTGTTTTCTAAAAACAACTTTTCAATAAAGATATTTTTAAAGGAGTCCCTATTCCATATTTTCAATTATTCCTTAACAATCTGCAAACGTTTAAAATTTTTGAAAGCAAGATTACCTTCCAACTCAGGGGCCTATCTCCACCATGCCACAATTTTAGAGACTAAATCTTGATCTCTAAACCACATAGCTTCAAATTTGAAGGGGGAGCTGTAATGCCCTGCCAGGGAACCCAGAAGAACTTAACCTAACATGCAACTAAGTTTGCAGAATAATTTTTTTTAAAAGTTGACATACAAGATATACACCAATGCGGAAGCAATTACCATTAACTCACATAACAAAAACAACCAACATAGGTTACAACTCTCAAGGGTTCCTTGACAAAGATTACTTAACATTAATTAATAAACTTAGATTAGGTACAATTATGAAACTCACATAAACAAATGAAAGATAAAAACAACATCACCTAGAAGATAACATAATTACATCTGATACCATAAGGTATCCATAATAACCTACATCCATTGCACATGTTGCAGGGTATGTAATACAATAACTAAAATGAAGAACACAAGACATCTCTGAAGAACTGATACAAAGATACAAGATCACAAGGAAGAAGTTCATGAAGAAGAACACCTCTCCAACAATGAAGATCAAGAAGGAACAACTACTACAGGGATCATCCAGCACTAGTGCACGAACATCAGAATCTCAAATGGTAAAAGAATCACTACCATCTGACCTCGTGAACCTAAATGGTCCACTCCCACCATGCTGAGGAGATAACAACAGATCCCACTCGGATAACAAACATCAAATAGATCAAGCTAAGGAAAGGATCCTGAAAGCTCTCTAACTCAAGGTGAAAAAGTAATAATGCCATGAAAGACTCACTATTCCAGAGGTAACCGACACACGTAGGATAACTAGACTATGCATAGGAAGGTGTCATCATGTACGTCTAACCCTTGAGTCTCATCCTGGTAATCTTGCTGGATCCCAGCACTCAAGTGACCATACACGGTATCAATGACCTCTCGTACTAACGAAGTCATCGACTATGCCAACTCATCCCTTAAAAGGAGGCTAGTCATATTCTCAACACCATCTTAGTCTGTACTAGCACTAATGTCTGGGTGAGGACCATACCTTATTAGGTTCATTTTAATAAAACTCTCAATGTTATATTTAGTTATCACTTGATTAAGATACTTAACAATAAGTGATCCTAGCAGCCACTTGTGGGCCCCGACGCTTATTGCAAGCCACCTCCTACTACATATCTAGGTAAACTACCCTAGGTTCAAAGATCTCTCAAAGATCAAATAGGTACATATCCAGGTAATCCCAAATCTAGTTTCACATACAAGAACTAGAAATGATTACAAAGGCACCAATAGCAAAATACAAAATATCATGAGCCTA
This sequence comes from Chamaecyparis obtusa, assembly GCA_027943335.1. NCBI lineage: Eukaryota > Viridiplantae > Streptophyta > Pinopsida > Cupressales > Cupressaceae > Chamaecyparis > Chamaecyparis obtusa. The sequence goes on from BSBK01001417.1 coordinate 164,221, forward strand.
TATGGTCAATCAGGGTATAATCGAATCTCAACACACACATCCAATCATAATACTGAAAACAAGAACAACTGACACAAACCCCGACCTCTGTCATCCCCTAGGTCATCTGATGCCCCAAAACACATTAAGCAAAAGAAGACACTCCAGGCACGAAGAAGACACATTTGCATCATAGAAAATTGGAATCTAATTTTCATAAGCAGTTTATTTCCCATAAAGAACATAATTGAATTGAAGTATGGAATAACGTAAATCTTACTAAGATAAACTAATCATAAACATTAATACAATGACATAATGAAAGAATATTCCCTATAGATTACCTAGGGATCTAACAAAGTAAAATGCCCAATTTTAGTACAAATATAACCGCTTTACAAGTAATATTTTTCAATAATAGATTATTCAAGATTGACGTATATAAGAAACATGCAACCTTATGTACACATATGAATTAATTATATGAACATAAGACTATCCTACCTGAAATATAACTGCATAAACTAATGATAGATTAAGAGTACATACCTCAAGTATATTCTTACATACAAAAATTGTTAAACTAACTAGGTAAAATCATCCTACAAAGATGAAAATCAAACAAATATAATTACACTTTATCATTAATGAATTTACTACTCAAGAATATTTAAAGTAAATATACATACGATATGTATAAATCAAACTTACGCATTTATAAAAAAAAAACCCATAAATAAATTGTCCTAAGAATCCTATCATCTCAACCTAATAAATCTCACAATACATCCTATATCATTTAATTAATGCTTGAGTAATATACTAAACCAATAGCCAAATTAATTAAACTGTATTAATCTAACAATTAACAAATTTAATTAACTAAAACAACAAACAAAAATTTATAAAACTTAGTTAATAAACAAATTAATTAATTAATTAACAATAAATTAATTAATTAAAATAATCAATAATATAATTTTTCATTTGATAAAATATAAATATAAATTAAAACTAAAATAAAACTCTTTAATTAAAAATTAATAAAATAAACTAAATAAAATTAATTTAAACTTTTAAATTAAAAAAAAAACTTTTTAAACAAAGTTAGTGGGTGGGGAGCGGGCCCCATGCGCCCCCCCCAAAATCCCCACAACCCATGCGCAGTACCTACACCTGTGCATGACAGGTATTGCCATGCGCAGGTACCCTACACCACAGGTACCATAGGTACCCAAAAATAATTGCAAATAAAACTTTATTTTAAAATAAACATTAAACAATGTTGCATTATTATTACTTATATATATATTTTAAAAAGAATCTCAACCAATGTAAATTGGTAAAAATACAATTTATGACTATATATATATATATATATAAGAATTAATTTCAGAAATTAATTCATACATAGGTATTTTCTCATTAAATACATAAATAATCAAAAGATCAGATTGAATTTTTTTTTTTTCAATTATAGGCTAGCTTTTATTTCTAATCTACATGAATATATTCTTATTCCTTTTTCTATTACAACACAAATTAACTTGACTTTAATTATATTCCTATTTTTTTTTATTGTTCATTGTTCATTCTTCCAGCAAGCTAATTTTGTACCAGAATTGGGTTTTTAATACAATTTGATTTTCTTTCCAAAAGGGAAATAATTTCTTTCAACTCTATAGTCTAACTATATAGCAGATTTGATTTTTTGATTTACAAGCAAATCGTAGACAAACTTTTAATAAAATTTTACCAGCATAATGGTACAATGCCAAGTAATCATAAAAACATAAAATAACGGATCTGGAGTTTCTCTAATACCCAAAATTCAAGAAATCGTACAGATCTAATGAGACTAATCCAGATCTAATCAAACACATAATTTTACCAGATAAAATAATAGAAGCCACAAAACAAGAATTCCAGATCCTACCTTGGTTCCAATGCCAGACACTGTAATGAAACCCCTGTAGAAGATCTAAGAGTGAAACTACTTCCAAATCCAATCCTGTCTGCAGATCTGAAAACTATGTTGAAAGTAAGAACCAGATCCAGATGCACAATCAAACCCCAAATCAACAGGCAACCACAACAACCAAGAATCCTCAAATTCTCAAGCACACAAGCTCTCCAAAAATTCTCCTCCAAAGAAACCTGTCTGCCCTCAAATGAATGCAATAATTTTCCTAATAGGAATTCAATTCCCAAATTCATGCAATTCCCAAAGACAACTCAAAAGCTAACTCAGAGTTCAACTCCAAATCAGAAATGACTCATAAGACAACTCCTAATCAGATTCTAACTCCAAAATTGAAAGTAAATATTAATTAATTAATTAAAATATCTTTTAAATGCACAACACAACTTGACATTTGAAAACTAGTTGTTCACTTTTTGACAACAACTCTCTTTTCAATTATGCACATGTTAATAATTTAAAACATATATTAAATAAATAAAATGCTTAATGCATCATAAAATATGCAATTAAATATTTAATTTATTAAATAATACACACAAACATAATAAAACTCAATTATCAATAAAATAATCATTTAAATCCAAATAATCAATTATTTGATTTTAATTAAATTTCATCAAAATAAACTTAGGACATAATCAATATTAATTTCCAAATACTCAAATAATTAACTTCAATTTAATTTCCTCAATTAATCATAGGAGCATATTTAATCATTAAATTCAACTACGCACCTAACATTGATAATCACATAAAATAATCTATATAAACATAAATCGACTATAATCAATAAATGAATAATCATATAAAATCACTCACATAACCACAAATCAACTGAAATCAAACGAGATAAAATCAGACAAAACCAAAACCAAGCAACACCAGAAAGGCATCTACGAACTTTGCCAACCAGAAAAAGTTGCTTCTTCTATTAGTCCAAGTAAAATCCCCTATTTTGAAATCAATCTCATTGAAACCATTATTCTGAACAAAATCAAAAAAATCCCTTTGACTTCTCCCCTCCCAACCTTTACCTCATTTTTTCTCCACAGGGATTAATATTGCATTAAAATCTCTTCCCAGAAGAAACAAAGCATCTTTCTTTGAGTTCAATATCTCACTAATAGCACACCATAAATTCCTTTTCTCTCCAGAGTTATTAGGGCCATAAACATTCAAAACAAAAAAAATTGTTAATAATTGCTGAGAAACCACTTCTAGCCATTGCACATTATTAGTTTGGGAGACAAGGTGAACATCGACCACACTCAAATCCCACATTGCACAAAGCCCGCCCGAGGCTCCATTAGAAAAGGCAAAAACACATTCCCTTTTCCAAAATAATTTTAAAAATAAAACATCATCTCCTTCTTTCAATTTTATCTCCTGAAGTAAAATTAAATCAGCTCTCCCCTAATCAAGACCCCTCTTGATCAAACATATCTTTTCAGGGGTATTGCATCCCTTGACATTCCATGAAAGGAGTCTCATTGCTGCTGGTAAAGGGCATATCCCTTTCCCGATCTCAACAATTTGGTCTGGTCTACTGCATAACTTGCCAACTCAAGTTTTTCGTTGTTGGAGCGAGCACCTCTCTTCTTCTTTTCCCCCAACCTAGGGCCCCTTAGTTTGGAATATGTCTGTTCAATCCCTCTTGGACTCAAAATATTTGGGGTCTAAAAAATGCCCAGTTCATCCTCTTCCTCTTCCTCACTCTGGGAGTGATATATGTTGTCTGCATCAATTAAATCCCCTCCACTATCTCTAACATATGCAAACAAACCCTCCAAGTTCATGATTGGAGAGATTCTACCATCATCAGCCTCCCTTCTAATCACTGATAAGGAGTCTCTTTAGTCAGACCTGTTGTTAGACTCCTCACTAATATGGATATCATCTTCTCTCGGATTATCCCCTCTATTGTTATCTGAGGAGCTCTTATCCTCAACTTCCAACTCTTTACACAAAAGATCATTTGTTGCCTTATTTTCCCCCCTATTGATTATCGAAGGACTGACCTCTTTAATAACCCAATCTTGAGTAGCATCCCCACACACCATGTTAGGATTCACACAGCCCTGAAAGGAATCTGCAAACAGGTTCTCTAAAGCATTAGAACCTCTACTTTTTTGCCAAGCTGAGAGAGGTGTTTCACTTACCTTTTGGGTAGAGAGTTCTTCCTGAACTGAGCACTGATAAGGTCCATATTCCTCCATCATGTGTTTATCTATTTCTCTCAAAACAGACTTATCCTCAAAACAGGCATCCCTCTTATCATTCCCCACAACCCAAAAGGGGGGACACATTTTAAAGGAGGCTCCCCCAACATATGGTCCTTTTCTATCATTTGAAGAAGGCATTGAATCATTTTTGAGTCATCAGTATATTTACCTTTCTCAAAACATCCATGAGTATCCTTAGACAACACAATCCCATCACTGTCACCTTCTTCAGCCACCAATGGTTGCCACCATTCACCTTTGTCAGTGTGAATAATGATGTGAGAGGGGAGCTCATAACATGTTTGTCTCCACACCCAAATCTTAGGTGTAACAACAAAATTTACATGGTTTATCCCTTCTTCCCATCTAACAAACTTTCCCAGGGATTCACCCAAGATCTTCATGGTTTCCTCGCCTCTATATTCCTATGGCAGGTTTTCCATCTTGAACCAAATAGGTGTTTCTTTTACCATTTCCTTTTCTGGATTAAAGTTAGCTATTCATCTCTTCATATACAACCCTTTACCATCTACGAAATAGGGTCCATTCCCCAGTATTCAGTCCCTATCTTCCTTTGATGCACACAAGATTAAATAGAAACCATTGTTTAAAGTTTTCAAGGAAATAAAAGAGCTTTGCCATTTACTCTCACACCATTCTTTTATTTTAGTGTAAGAGGGCCATGGTCCAAGCCACTTCATTACCAAAGCCTTATCATCCAACATCGCTCTCTCCTCCATCCATTGTGGGTTATTGAGCACCACTATTGCATATGAAGTGGCCACAGTAATATTTCCATCCCTTGGAGGAGTAGGAGTCTGTGCTTGACTTAATCCCTGATTCATTTCCAAGCCTCCCACTGGTTTTTTCCTCCAAAACTTCCCCTCAATCCTTTTGAACTTAAAACCATTATCAATCGACATGTTGCCTTGAAATCCCCTTCGCAAGGCTGTACTCTCCTCCTATCTCCTTCCATTCCCAAAAGACCTCTCTTGAAACCTCTGGTTCCCACCATTTCGATCCTAAATAACACTGCTATAAGAAGATTGTCCTCTTCGGTTGAAAGGCCAACAATGTTGCCATTGTAAACCTGCATTCCTGCCTCCATTGTGAAACTGAAAATTCTTTCCCGCACTTGTCCTCCATGACCGTTGTCGCTGCATGTCCTCCATTATCAATCCTCTTTAATGCGATATAGATGTTTCTCACCAAGTTGACGGGGTTAAACATGAGCTTGTGGACGAGGTTGTGGTTGGTGATGCAATGAAAGATTTAGAGGATCACTCTTCCTATGACCCCTCATGCTCGATGAAAGCCAAATTTGCAAACAAAATGGTGAAGTCAAATGGGTACTACCTTGTTATTTTCTTGTTATTTCAACATCCTCCTTTTTTATTGACATAAATTTTGTTTAAGTTTGTGGTCACATGTAGTATAGTTTAGGTGATAAGGGAGTAATGACAGTAAGATATTGACAACTAGCTATGAAAGATGTCTCATTTTCATATGTAATATTTTAAAGTTTTAAATATGAATAGGTGTAGCCCCTTAATTTCTTTAGATATCAAATAAAATAATAATAATATATTTTAATACTTTATAAATAATATATTAATATTGAGTAGGTTTACAAAAAAAAAAAGACTAGTGAGCTTGGTCTAAGAATTCTACTATGTGAAGTTATTTGAATAAGAAATCAGAAATAAATTAAAAATAAAAGATAATAGAAATAAATATTGAATAAGAAATTAAATAAAAATAAAAAATAAAACTTACTCAAATAAATTTAGTTTGATATCTCGATCTTGTCTTAATTGATTATATATTATTAGAGTACAAGTCAAGGAGACAATAGATCAACACATATACAAAAGCTACAAGAAATGACTTCATAGTATATTGAAGGGTGGAATGTCGATGAATGGAGATATTGTCTCCCAACCTTTGTCAAGTTTCACATAAGTTAATTATAGAGAATAGAAGTTAATTATAGAGAATAGGATTCTGTAACTCATATTCCTTAGAAGTTCTTTCTGTTGTTTGTAGAATGTTCTTTTCTATAACTTTCCTATTATACATTTTTTCAAAGAAAAGAGATTTCCACAAACTATGATAATAAGATGTAATAGTTTCTATTAAATTCTTTAAATATTTTTATATCAGTATTTTTGGATCACATTAGGATATCATCAAGATTAGGAGGATGATCCCAAATCATCAAGATCATTGAGTGTGATTCCAAATGTTGATGCAAAAATATTTAACATAATTTAATAGAAACTATTACATCATATATTTTTCTTTATTTTTTAAGCTTAATAAAATTTTACCCAATAAAAATAAAATCAACTTGTAATATATTTAAAAAAATAAAAATATCTCGTTAGATTATAGAAGCCCTGTTAAAGAGTTTTAAGTTCCAAATTGCTGAACTAACCTGCACATTCCTATTACAAAATGTATAGATATGAAAAACCACCAACAATATGAAAATTCATTGATATTTAAACTTATCGACCATAATGAACGTAAAACATGTAAATTTGCATATATGGACAGGCAACAGCGGAGAAAATAGCGAGGCAGAGCTGGCTCCCGAGGGCCAAGGCACAAGTAACAGCATGTGACCAGACCCTTAGCTTTCGATTTACCTTCTGCTTTGGGTCACAGGGTCGCAACTTAACTTGGAGGTATGGTAGTGAAAAATGTTGCATTTTAGAGAGAGGAGACTTGAGAGTTGAAGGTACTCTACTCTGGATTTACAGCCTCTCCTCCACCATAATAGCTTTTTCTGTGTTTTTACAGCTTCAATCTTTTCTCTTCTCCTCTATCTGTTTAACAATAAAGCATATGCGATTTCTCTCTTTTTTCTTTATTTTGATTTGTTTGGGCAATTAATATATAGATCTAGCGTAGCAGTGTTATGCTATTCATGAGGGCTTGCAGAGCCGTGGGGTAGATCCGTTGGGAGCATTTGCAGAGAAAAAGATTATATTGAGGTGTTGGTGAGAATGTTGACGAAATTCGAGACCAAGAGTAACAGGGTAAAGGGGCTGAGCTTCCACACAAAGAGGCCATGGATCCTGGCCAGTCTCCACAGCGGGGTCATTCAGTTATGGGACTACCGTATGGGAACCCTCATTGACCGATTTGACGAGCATGATGGACCTGTTAGAGGAGTGCATTTTCACAAGTCCCAGCCTTTGTTTGTCTCTGGAGGTCAGTCATCTATGAACTAATCCCTTTTTAGTTCTGCTCTCTGAAATATTCTTATTACTACTGCATCCATGACGGGTATTCCGGATCAGTGACTAAGATTTTAAAGCGAAAACAATTTCTGTGACTTTTAGGTCGATTTTCTGTTCACCCTTTAGTTTTGCAGATTTGACCTACATATTTAGATAAGTCGTTAAAAATGCACGAGTAACTTGATTGTATATGTTGGCATACTTTTATGACACAGGCGATGACTACAAGATCAAAGTATGGAATTACAAGATGCGCCGATGCCTTTTTACACTACTGGGGCATCTTGATTACATTAGGACGGTGCAATTTCATAATGAGTACCCGTGGATTGTAAGCGCAAGTGATGATCAGACAATAAGGATATGGAACTGGCAATCGAGAACCTGCATATCTGTACTCACTGGCCACAACCATTATGTGATGTGTGCTTCCTTTCATCCCAAGGAGGATTTGGTTGTGTCAGCCTCGTTGGATCAGACTGTTCGTGTATGGGATATTGGTTCTCTCAGGAAGAAAACTGTTTCCCCTGCTGATGACATCTTAAGGTTGACTCAAATGAACACCGATCTGTTTGGAGGGGGTGACACTGTTGTCAAATATGTTTTGGAAGGTCATGATCGTGGAGTGAACTGGGCTGCATTTCATCCCAGCTTGCCATTAATTGTGTCAGGAGCAGATGATCGCCAAGTGAAGCTCTGGCGAATGAATGGTATGCAAACTTCTCTCAGAGATTAACTTGCTTGCAGTGTATTAATATACGCGAATCATCTGGATAAGATTGCTTAAAGAATATTGTATATGGTTTGGTGAATGAGGTTTCCTCCATTGTTATTGATATTTGGTATCATGGACTATGCAATTAGTTAGCTTTTGTTTGTATAAATCATTTGCATGATCGGTATTGTTTATTTTATACCCTCTCAGATACGAAAGCCTGGGAAGTGGACACTCTAAGAGGGCACATGAACAACGTGTCTTGTGTGATGTTCCATGCACGCCAAGACATTATTGTCTCAAATTCAGAAGACAAAAGCATCCGAGTCTGGGATGTGTCAAAGCGTACAGGTTTTCAAACATTTCGTAGGGAGCATGATAGATTCTGGATCCTTGCAGCGCATCCTGAGATGAATCTACTTGCTGCTGGACATGATAGTGGGATGCTTGTTTTCAAGTTAGAGAGAGAAAGGCCTGCCTATGCAGTTTGTGGGGACACACTGTACTATATTAAGGACCGTTTTCTGCGGGCTTATGAGTTTGCAACACAAAAAGACAATCAACTAATACCCATAAGAAGGAGTGGTTCTACGGGTATGAATCAAGGACCAAGGTCATTGTCTTACAGCCCATCAGAGAATGCTGTTCTGATTTGTTCAGATGTTGATGGTGGTTCATATGAACTTTATATTGTTCCAAAGGATATTGTAGGGAGGAGTGATGCAACACTGGAAGCAAAGAGAGGGCTTGGAGGATCTGCTGTCTTCATTGCTCGCAATCGATTTGCAGTTCTTGAAAAGAGCCACAATCAAGTTGTGATAAAGAATCTCAGAAATGAGATGAGTAAGAAGTGCAATCTTCCAATAAATGCAGATGCAATCTTTTATGCAGGGACAGGAACCATCCTTTGCAGGTCAGAAGATAGAGTAGTTCTTTTTGACTTGCAACAGAGGATTTCTCTTGGAGATCTTCACACACCTTGTGTGAAATATATTGCCTGGTCAAATGACATGGAAAATGTAGCCTTGTTGAGCAAGCATGCGATTATAATTGCAAGCAAGAAACTTGTTCATAGGTGCACTCTACATGAGACTATTCGTGTGAAGAGTGGTGCATGGGATGACAATGGTGTATTTATTTACACAACCTTGAATCACATCAAATATTGTCTTCCAAATGGAGATAGTGGCATCATAAGAACACTAGATATCCCAGTATACATAACTAGGGTTTCTGGGAGCTCTGTTAGTTACTTGGATCGGGATGGAAAGAACCGTGCTATACAGATTGATGCCACAGAGTATATGTTCAAACTAGCACTGATAAAAAAGAAGTATGATCATGTCATGAGCATGATTCGAAATTCTCAACTTTGTGGTCAGGCAATGATTGCTTACTTGCAGCAGAAAGGGTTCCCTGAAGTAGCTCTTCACTTTGTCAAAGATGAAAAGACACGATTTGACTTAGCAGTGGAGAGTGGAAATATTCAGATTGCTGTTGCTTCTGCAAAGGAAATAGATGAGAAAAATCACTGGTATAGACTTGGTATAGAAGCCCTTCGGCAGGGCAATGCTGGCATTGTTGAATATGCTTATCAGAGGACTAAGAATTTTGAGAGACTGTCATTTTTGTATCTCATAACTGGCAATCTTGAGAAATTGTCAAAGATGTTGAGGATTGCAGAAATAAAAAATGATGTTATGGGTCAGTTTCACAATGCCTTATATTTAGGTGATATCCAAGAACGTATCAAGATCTTGGAAGAATCTGGTCATTTGTCACTTGCATATGTTACTGCAGCCGTTCATGGACTTACTGATGTTGCTGACAGACTTGCAGCCGAGTTGGGTGGCAATCTACCAACAGTACCATCTGGAAGGAAATCATCACTTTTAATGCCTCCTTTGCCAATTGTACGTGGTGGTGATTGGCCATTGTTGAGAGTTACCAAAGGCATTTTTGAGGGTGGTTTGGATAATGCTGGTGGCATATACCAGGAAGAAGAGGATGAAGGAGAAACTGCCAACTGGGGTGAAGAACTTGACATTACTGAAGCAGAAGGGCAAAATGGTGAGGTTTTAGTGGTGGATGATGGTGAAATGAAAGGTGAAGATAATGAGGAGGGTGGATGGGATTTAGAAGATTTGGAGCTACCTCCAGATGTTTCTTCTGCAAGTGTTGTAGGTGCCTCTAATGCAATATCATTTGTTGCTCCCTCACAAGGAATGCCAGTGAGTCAAATCTGGACACAAAAATCTTCTCTTGCAGGTGAGCATGCAGCTGCTGGTAACTTTGATACAGCTATGCGCCTCTTGAGTCGCCAACTAGGCATAAAGAATTTCACTCCATTGAAGCCTTTGTTTTTGGACCTTTACATGGGCAGCCACACATACCTTCCTGCATTTGTTTCTGCACCAGTAATCTCCTTAGCAATAGAGAGAGGTTGGAGTGAGACTACTAGTCCTAATGTCAGAGGTCCACCAGCTTTGATAGTCAGGTTATCTTTTCTGGAAGACAAAATTAAACTTGCATACAAGGCAACAACAGAAGGAAAATTTACAGAAGCATTGAGGTTATTTCTAACTATTCTGCACACCGTTCCTGTTATTGTTGTGGATTCAAGAAAGGAGGTTGATGACGTGAAGGAATTGATTGGGATAGCTAAAGAATATGTTCTGGGTCTTAGGATGGAGGTCAAGAGAAAGGAAGTAAAGGATGATGCAGTTCGACAGCAGGAGCTGGCAGCATATTTTACTCACTGCAACCTTCAGAAAGTTCATTTGAAATTGGCTTTGCTGAATGCAATGGGTGTTTGCTATAAGCAAGGGAACTTCAATACAGCTGCTAACTTTGCTAGACGACTCCTGGAGACTGATCCCTCTGCAAACCATGCAACAAAAGCCCGGCAAGTTCTCAAGGCATGTGAGAAGCAGCCACAAGATGCCACAGAACTGAAATATGACTTCAGAAATCCCTTTGTCATTTGTGGGGCAACTTTTACTCCCATATATCGTGGCCAGAAGGATGTTTCCTGTCCTTACTGTACTGCACGTTTCGTGCCAAGCATGCATGGAAATCTCTGCACTATATGTGAGCTTGCAGTTGTGGGTTCAGATGCTTCAGGTTTACTTTGCTCTTCCACACAGATAAGGTGATTCTAGTTTCAAATAACTGCCAACTTGGTTTGAAAGCATTTTCTCGGCTATACTTATGTTTAATGACATCAGTGGAACAATAAGCACTAGACACACAATATGAGATAAATAATGCATCTATCATCTATGATGTGTTTTTCTTTTCTATATCTGTAATTTCTCATTTTTTGCACAAAAAATCTGGAGGGCCATATATTTGATTTATATCGTACTATTAGTTTTTAGGTTTTTGTTCTTTTATGTCATGTTGAAATTGACAAGTAATTTAAGTTTTACATTTCTTAATCTGTGATCTTAATGCTTCTATAGTTTTGGAAGACATGAATCTTTGGGGTATCTGTCTCTGTTATTGGTTTCATCTATAATTCTATTTATTTTTAGATTGTTTAAATTTTTAAATCTCTGTCCATTTCTTGTTTACAATGGATTTCAGACATCCCAGGAAGCTGCAGATTATTCAATATATGCTGATAATGAAACCATTATAAAAAACTAGTTGAACATACTTATGATTGCTTCAGTTCCAAGTTTAACTTTATTAGCATAATGGCAGCAATACTGGAAAGATATATAGAATGCTTCTTTAGTATTATTTTGGTTGCTTGTGAAATACATTAAAGTTTAAACTACCTCGTACAGTGAAAACAATTATTCTTATTGAAGCCTAGGTACATTTTTGTTCTCTTAGAGGTCAAACACTTTGATGCTCAGAGAAATAAACCCCATTCATCCATGATCTGCTCTGTACTTGGCATCCGATCTAGCAAGTATGTCTCTAAATCTTTTTTTAACAATGCCTAAGATGGAGTTGCATGGCATGGCATACAACAAATCACATTATGTGCTTGGCTTTTGCCTTCCTTCCTAGTGAGGACCACAGCAGATTCACTCCCCTTTTGGCTTATATACTAAACTCGCATATAAGGCTCCAGGAATATTTGTTATAAGCAGGCTTAAGACAAGAAATCATTTACACAGCAGCCATTATGAATTTGATATAATTTTCCCTTTACTTGTTTTGGAGAGAAATTATTCATTTTTTTGTGCATCAAGTATCTAGAAAGTGTCAAAATGATTGGGAGTACTCCCAAAACAAACCACAAACCAAACCCTTTCTAGCTTAAGCTTTACAAGTGCAATTTATAATAAAGCAAATCTCATAGGATTTAGATACTTGCAAATAATCTTCACATTCCCAACCTTAAATAATCATATCCTAAAACAACTCGGTGCATAACTTCAATTTTTTTCCCATGTTGATCAAGATTGAGATTGCTTCATACAAGCAAAGCATTGTAAAGTTCCTAGGGCTTAATGAACTGTTTAGATTAGCTTCCAATTATGTTTACACTCACAGCTCAAACAAATAGCTAGGTAAGATCACTTTATTTAACTCATGCTTCAAACAATGGACAACGATGTTTAAAAACCCCATTATAAATTAGATTTCTGATTGTAATTATCAGATCTGAGTCTATAGAGTCTTCACAATCATTACATTGCTGATTGCAGCCATAATCTCTTCAGAGATGATGAAATCAACTGGAGATTCAATTAGGGTTTCTTACACATCATAATAGTCTAACTTGATGAGAACAATTCACTTACAACTGGAGTAATGTGAATATTTTCGTGACTCATGGATTGCTGATTTGAACAGTTAGTCGCCTGTAGATGTTTGGTTCAGATGTAGATCAATCTGAGGACAACTTCTGCTGTGTGGATCCATCTATGCTTCAAAACTACAACCTCCTTATTTGTGGTATCGTGTAGTGCAAGGTTTACAAATTTGGCGGCACTACAGTTCCAGACCATTTCTAAACCCTAGGGCAGTTCCGTGATGCTGGAGAATCTGAGATCTGGAGTTTCTTGAGCCCTCAAGATCGGATTTGGCAGAATTGTGGAGGGCTGTGCTGATTTCTTCAAACACTGCTTTGCCCTCACAAACTCCGACATTGTAATCTCCTTATGTATGCTGCTGTATACGCATTGCTGCACCTGAAGATGCGTTAGGGGCCCACATTTAAATTTGCCCAAATCCTCATCATCTCTTCTTGTGTAGCACTCACTCCTGAAAACTTTGAAGTATTCAACTGTTGTTATAAGGTGTTTTGTTGTTGTTGATTCCGACTTGCCCTCTGTTCAGGATATGTGTTAACTGCTTCTCTCCAAAATATGTTTGATAGCTTAGATTCATTCAACATTGTTCTAAACATCTCTTGTACAATTTGATTCCTCCTTTCTGCAACTCCATTCTGTTGTAGAGTCCTTGCAGCTGACACATGTCTCTATTCCATGATACTTAAAGAAGTCTTCAAACTCGCTTGAGGTAAACTCAGGTGTTCGATCTGATTTCAAGCACTTTATTTTTAAATTTAAACCAATTTTTATTTTCAACCAAGCCTTCAAAGCTTAAAACTCATCAAATGCTTTAGATTTTTCTATTAGAAAAAGTAACCAATGTCATTCTAAAGTAATCATCAATAAGCAACATAAAGTAACTTTGACCTCACAAACTTTGTGTTCTTGTAGGCCCACAAAGGCCTATATGGAAGTTCCAAAGGTCTTGTTGTTGAGTACTCCTTTGACTTGAAGCTTGCTCTTTATCTGTTTTCCATGCTGACATTGCTTGTAAAGAGTATTCGAAAGTATAGCAATCTTTGGCATATCTCTCACAGCTTGTTTGGTGCTGATTTTCACTTGATTATGAAAGTTAATATGGCTTATTCTTATATGTCATAACGAACTTTCTTCTGTTTGACCCATACAACATTTTTTTCACTTGATCTGAGGATGTATAGGTTATTCCTGTTCTATTTTCATCTGCAACTATTTTTCCTGTACTTGTCTTACTTATCTCGTAGCCTTGAGCAGGAAATATGAGAATGTGTCTTTGATCACACATTTGACTAACACTCAAAAGATTATGCTTCATACCTTCAACATACATAACCTTTTCCAAAGTAGACTGACCAGCAAAAGAAATATATATATTAGTATTTAATGATACCACCACAGAGGGGACATGACAAGCATCAATATATCTGAATGTCAAATAAACTAAGAAAATATGAAAATTGGTGAATCCTGTCACCATGCTTGTTCTGTTTGCTGGCCCTCAGGTTGTTATTTGAATTTTGGAATAGGATTCACTTATCTGATCTTGCCCGAAATTGAACTCAAAATTATTCAAGTATACCAGTTCTTACTACAAGCGGATGCTTTTCAGAAGATCCATTCAAGTACTTATCTTCTTTGTCTTGGTTAACCATCGTTAATGTTCCAATTTGTGGTAGATCAATGTTCTCTGTAATTAATAGGGCACTGCTGTGGACTGAATTCACAAGTTGTGGGGAGGACTGAATAGAAATTGGCCATCATTGTCTTTGTTGGGCTTCATTGAATATCAATGCAGACACATTCTGAGCTACAACAATATTGGACCATGCCTTGACTCTGAATTAGGAAAGATAGTCACACCCTCAATGCGACTTTGGATAAATACACAGAGATTGTGACAACTCTATGATCATCCATACCTCAATCATGGTGACCACCGTGCTTGATATTAAATGCATGATGGCTTATCAATTTCTTTTGGAAGAAAAGTCAAAGCTCCTAGCTTCTCTCTAAGTCCATGCAAGAATTTCATCAGGCCCTTTTACTTGTGGGATTTCACTCTTAGCACTTATCTTGAACATGTCTCTTACCAATTCAATGAGATATCACACTCTTCAGCAATAAGTAAACTCTGGTACAAAAATCTCTGGAACTCATAGATAACTGAGTTACAGGGGGCATATTGAAGCTCGAATGTGGTCAGACTTATAATATGAGAGTTTTGATGCATCTTTTTTACTTCTCAATTGATTTATTTACTAGAAATCCAAGCTGTTGTTGGAAATCTGTCAACAAAGCATGTTACAGCCTTGTATCACACTTGGTCCCCAGGGCATACACTGTATGACATGATGTAGGTTAGTCCACAGGACCCAAAAACAATGAGCGTAGGATCTGAGGCCAGCATTGTTGTTTCAGATCTATCATCTTTAGACTTTTAGTTATCTCCTTTTTGCTTGAAGATCAGTATTACAATTTGAAGACTCACAGAAATAGCATTCCACAGAGATGCATCTCAGGGGGTTTGGGTGATGTCTGAATTCCTGGGGACTTGGGTACTTGGAGGGGACACCCCCACTTTAGGACTGGACAGCTATGGTGCATAATTTTCTGTAAAAAAGTAGCCTTTTAAGTCTAAGAGTAAAAAATTATGTCAAAAGCTAAAATTTTTGAGCAAATTGTATTTCAATTTGAGTTTCTTTCACTAGATTAAATTTAATTGTAATAGTTTTTCCCCCATTGTATCCAAAACCCATGCAAACTTTTGCCATTCCTCTGTCCCTGCTTTTTTGTGCCTCCCCATCCTAGAAGCTTGAAGAAACACTGCACATATCGAGTTGAGGATCAGCTCCTCCATTCTGTTTTGAGCAACTTAAAAGGAAGGTGCTTAGACTGCACAACACATGGATTCTTGAAGAGGATCTCATGAAATTTACAAGATTACACTCTTCTGGATCAGGAGATTCAGACCCTTTCAAAGGCTTGGAAGATAATGTAACCGACAATATGTAGTGGGCCCAGTAACTGCCTGCGTATCCTTTTCTCTCTGTCTCGTGCCTATTTTTTGTTTGTGACTGTCCATTTTGGACAGATGCTATTTTGGTATTTTTTCCTTCCTTTTAAGTGGGGAGGTGATTTTTGGTTTGGTAGGAAAGTTTCTATGTTTTGTAGTGGAGAAAAATCTCCGATTTTCAGAGTGATGGCATGATCACTGTGTAATTTTTGTTTTGTGGAATAAGAGGGAAACACATGACCTAAATTTACTGATATTGTTTTGTTTCCTAATCCTATGAATGTCTGTTTCTGTACATCTGTTTACGTTGTATTTTAGTTAAGTTGTATTTGTAATGGTAGGAAAGTTTCTATGTTTTGTGATGGAGGAAAATCTATGATTTTCAGAGTGATGGAATGATCGCTTTGTAAATTTTTGTTTTGTGGAATAAGAGGGAAAGGTATGACCTAAATTTACTGATATTGTTTTGTTTCCTAATCCTATGAATTTCTGTTTCTGTACATCTGTTTATGTTGTATTTTAGATAAGATGTTTTTCTATGGGATGGATAGAATATCACAGACTATTTTCTTTTCAGAGGCAGGGTTTATTTTCAAGTTTTGTGCCTATGAGTTATTGAACAGCCTGTTTAGAGACAAGGGCAGAGGAGTCTTTGAGGTACTCTCTGCATCACCATTGTAATGTCCCCTTTGGAGATATTCTTATATTTCGCCCTAAAATCACAATTCCAAATAAAAATAAGAAATGTAATATAGTTAGAGTATAAATTTACCAATTGAAAAGCCTTTTAACAAGATTAATCCTGGTTTAGGTCCTGCACACAAAATTAGCCACTTGGAAATTGACATTAAATCATAAATCAAGATAACATCTATTTTATCTAATCGTCAGTATCATAGTTCCCAAACTCGGACTCAGCTTGGACTCGACAATGCCGACTCGACTTGTGACTTGGCTACGACTCGGCAAAATGAAAAAACCCTTGAAATTTAGAGATTTTTAACGATTTAAAACTTGTTTTATGCACCCACTATTGAATAAAGCTTAAAGACACTATAACATCATCAAATAGAAGCTAATTTGATCACATACATAAACATACATCCATCACATGAGTATAAACATAAATTGTAGCTGAAGGAAATAGAAAACATAGATATGCAGAATTATAAATATTGTCAAATGTATATAAAATCCATGACATCAAATGTTCCCAAACATATGTGTAAACAAAAACAAGTCTATGGCTCAGGTTGTATCTCAGCCTCAACCTTGGCCTTAGAGTAGCTTGTCTGCCTCCTACAAAGGCATCCGAGTAGGTCCTAGATGACTGACAAGCCATAGTATCTGCCCGTGAGGTGCCACTCTAATCAACATTAGTTGCGCGGGAGCCTGATCGTGCTCTATCCTCCTCCCTTGCCATAGCCACAACCTCAACCACGATGTCTGCCTGGTCAACCCACCTATGGCCTCTCCAATGTGATTTGTTTACTTCTTGATGCTCTTCTTCCCTGCTAGTTGCAAACCTATTCCCTCTTCTTTTCCTTCCTCTCTCTCACTCTTCCTCTCTTCATCTCACAACTAGCAAATAGAATGACGTTTAGTGCAAAATAGAAGACATAAGTGAAAAAAAATGGGAAATAACTTTTTGTTTTTGTTTTTTGCTGGCTGAAATTGCCAAACGTCGGCGTGAGTCATGTTGCCACGACTTGCATGATTCGCGCACTTGCATGACTTGCGTGAGTCATGCGAGTGATGGAAACGGGTTGTTATTCTCATATTAAGAGCCAATTATGGCATCAACCATTCCAATGTGGATTTCCATAATAACCTCGTTAGGAATTTGTGGAAACGTTTGCAAACTGCAGTCTCAAGGTTGGTCACCCTTGTACTCTGAAAGCACAAAAGGTGGGCCACCCTCCCATCCCTCAGTTCACCTTGGAGGTTGGCTGTCCTTGTTCAAGCCCAAGAGCATGGAAGGCCAGTCTTCCATTCCACCTCTTGGCACCCCAGGCATTGAAGGCTGGCCGTCCATTCCATCTTGGGGTGGCATACTTGATGGGATCTCAAGCCCAAGGGCACACTAAGCCCCTTGGCCCACAAGCATAACATTCATCTTAGGGTGGCATGCTTGTGTTTAGTGAACTCGGAAGGTTGGCCGCCCTTGCTATTTGCATTCCATTTCTTTAAATTCCAAATAGATAATTAAATGAATCTCTTATCACATATAATAAATAGAAACATTTAGATTGTTTACAAAGATCATTAATTGCTGCCAACATCACTGTAGATGGAGATATAAATATGCCCGTGATTCTATTATATTCATAGCTCCTTAATTCTTTTCTCGCTCGTGATCATCAACCGATGTCCCTTTAAATGATGCTTCAATCTCGTTTTATACACTTCAAATTGGGAAGGGTCACATCTCTTAAACTTGAAGAGATATCCCTCTTCTTGTGCACCTGCTGCCTTTCCATTACTGCACGCTTTCCCTCTTGTTAAGGACGATGATAAACAATTAATGGAAGTGCTGATCAAGGGTGATTATTCGTATGTCTTCAAGGGAGGCTTTTCGGTAATTTTCGACCACTAGTTATGAGAGATAATTAATATCCTTGACTCAAGGTAAATCGCCGACCTTACTTCCTTAGGAACTATGATTGTACAAGTTGGTGATACATACATACATATATGTGTATGTATGTATGCGATGGGAGCATGCCAGTCTGCCTTTCCCAAGATTGCTTGTCCTCAAGCAAATTGGGATGGCTTGATCTTTGCAACTTCTAATCTTTTTTGGGGTCTACTTCGTAATTTATCTTTTGCTATTCTGATATTATCACTAGTTGCAGATTCAAACCAAGACATATATTTTTATTTTTGATTGGAATGTCAGTTATAAATAATTCAAAATTGGCAAGGTTTGTAATTTAAGTAGAAATTGTCAAGGTTTGTAATTTAAGATGAGTTTTCTCTCATCTTTTTGAGAAAAAGAACAAGGCCATTTTGTAATAGCACCAGTCGTATTTGCAAGAACTGATTTATTTGGCCTTATGTTTGCACAATGGATATCTTATGAGTTGAAGCAGGGGTGATTTTTCCCCATATTAAGATGTTCTTAGAAGCATGACACACATATATGTAATGAGCTGTCTTTTTGTTTAGCAATCTTGCTTGTTTTATGTGACTAAATTGGATTGACAAGGGATGTGATAGTTCTTATATTATGTTAGATTAGTCATGTTACCATGGTAGGGTAATCTCAACTGGAACTTCTCATCAATTTTAAAAATACAAAGCTCATCACCCGGTTACGTATGGGGTAAGTATGATTTGGTTTGACGTTTTTATTTCTGACTCTCTTTGACTTCTAAGAGAGTTTCCCTTTATTTGCTGGATGAGGAGCTAGATTCCAAGTTGACACCTTTCAGAATTTGATGTTGAGACCAGTTTTATTGATTGGATAGAGTTTTCCTAGATTTTGAGGCTTTGAACTTTTATATCAGTGAGTTACGCATGAGCCATCAGATACAATTTTTGGTGATATTCAAAGATATGCTTGGTAGGTCTTACATTATTGGTTTAGAGATAGATTTGACTAGTTTGATTTGGCTTGTAAGCATATATGCTTCACTGGACTTTTACAAGATCTAAGTGATTTGGGGTAGGTTTTCTATTAGACCATATTTCTCCCAATGATTGTTGTTCCAAAAATTTGGTTAGAAGATATAACTTATTTGTAGATGTGGCAGCTGCATTGGATACTGTTCCTAATGTTGAGAGGATATTGCTTGTGGATGCATCTTTAACGTTAGCTTTGTACTCAATAAACTTTTGATATAAGCTTGTGAATGTATTGGAGAAAACTGTTTTTTGGCTTCAAAAACTTGGTAGCTAAGTTCTGAGCAGAAAAAGAGAATCAATGGAGTTTGTTTTAGGCGATTCCTTTGAATTAATAGTGTTACAGGACTCGGCGAGTCCCGAGCTGAGCCAGGCTCGCCGAGGCAAACTGACCTGGCTCCAGGACTCGACCGAGTCCTAGGCGAGTCTGCAGGACTCGCCGAGTCCTGTGGCCCGGACTCGGTGCGTCTAGCCACGTCCAAAAGCAAAAACTAATTTTTTTTTACTGATTTTAAGATTTTGTTGGTAACATGTTGTCATACGCGGTCATTTTTTGACTCCGGGGCAGGAGGATTTATACAAATATAACATTTAAGTATAAGTGACATTTATTTATTTCTTATACTTTAAGTTATATTTGTATAAATACATTCCCGGATGTTTGAGATAGGTTTCAACTTCATAGGAGTTAAAATGCAGATTCTAGATTTTCAAAAAATTCCAGACTTAGTCAAATTTCAGGATTCAACATGCCTTCAATAGTGTTATCTCCCACAACGGCTCTTGACTTGTTGAGAGCAAAAAGAAGCTGGAACAAGGATTTTCTAATGATTCTAAGACCTTAAAAAGTCATTCCATCATTTGCAAAGACTTAGAAGAGAGGAAAAAGGCTTGGGAGAAGAATATAGGGGTTTTAGAAAATAGATTAGCAAATCGATTGGCTAGAGCGCGAGGAGACCCAATGGAGGACCCTAAGGCTAAGAGTGAGGGGTCTGAGGATGATGATGATGATGAGGATGATGAGGATGCCACTGAGGTTGAGCCTTAGACACAGGGACAGAAGATGGCTGCAAAATATTCCATGACCTATCTTAGGCGTACACGTAGGAAGACATAGGGCATTAGTCTTCTAGGCTCTAGCTTTTATTTTGATATATGTTTTGAACTTTTCATTCCATGGATTTCATATTCCATGAATATTGTAGACTTTTGACAATGACACTATTTATATTTCAGATTTCTAATGTGTTATTTAGTAACTAGTTTAACAGTTAACTTATTTCCTTTAGAAATTTGCATTTATACTTATGTGATCAATGTAAACTTGTTTATGTGTGCAAAGTAGCTTCTATTTATCACAATTATTGTGTCTTTGATGTTAATTGATTGAATGATGCATGAAAAAAGTTTTACATCCTTAAAAATCTTTGAATTTCTTGGGTTTTTCAATTTGCCGAGTCCTTGCTGAGTCCGAGCCCGAATCCAGCTTGCCGAGTCCGAGTCCGAGGCGAGTCCGAGTCTTGTAACACTGGTTTTAGCAGCTTCCAACCTTTAGACTGAATAATTCCAGTTTCATTTTCAATTCTACTATGTATCTTATCTCTGATCTGTTCATCAATCAATGATATTCTTGGCTCAAATGATCAAGTAAATCTTGTTTGAGGCAAGGGAATATGAATAAGATGTAAAGACTAAGAGTCAATAGACATATCCCCACATTTAGGACACAACTCTTCCTAAGTTTATATGTTGGGACCCTCAGATTCTTATTTACTTTAACTTCAAGAATATGGATGATGGAGAAACTGAAGGTATGTATTTCAAAGATAAAACAACAATGTAACTTGGCTAGGGTTGTAAATATTCGTTGCAATATGATTCATATCGAAGCCTTTCATTGACTTGTATAAGTAACCATGAGGGCTGATGTGTTTGGCATAAGTTTATAATTGGTACAATTTATTATATTGGGTATTAATACTGCCACCTTATACTAACACCCATAGATCTTAAAAGAAATGGTAAATTCTTATTTAATAACAATCTTGTCACAAAAATAATTTCTAAGGAGAGAGATTAATGGATTTAATAGGTTTTTGCCCCTCTATCAAGTATGTCAAAAACTCTCTTTTGGAGGAAGTCTTGGCATAAATTCAAACCTTCACATATTTGTCAAGTATCATGGATTGTGTCATCCATTCTACTTCTCCATGTTTAAGAACTCTCTCTATTCTTCAGATGATACTACCCTTTGGGCTTCATTGGATAGGCCTTGAAAGATTACTTCTTGACCATTATGTTGGAAGCAAAGTTCCATCTTTTGGAAGTCTTGGTAGTACCTTCCCAAAGAGTGTAACCATTGAATGCCCACCACCACCTTGTTATCACCCATGTTTACCACATTAAAGTCTTCTTTAATTTGATGTTTTCCCAAGGTGACACTCAATTGTTGGATCCTTTATGTGCATGGGTTAGTGACCCATCTGCCACGATCACCTTGAATCCTTTGAAGTTTTCAGTTTCTAATTTCATCCTTGCACCAATCCTTCATTGATGAAGTTATGGGTCACACTGCTATCTACTAGGATGGTTATTTTTCGTCCTTGTAGAACACTACAAATTCAAAAAGGGTGGCATTTGGAAACCCCAAAGAGTGTTGCCAAAGTACCCTCTTCTTCAACGTCTTGTCTTCTTTTTCTTTGAGATTCAAACTCTTCTTCATTCATCTCCTCTATTGTTAATGCTCCTATGGTGTGCACCTTTCCTCTCTCTGTGCACCTATGTCTCGACTCCCATTTTTCCTTGTACTTAAAACATAATCCTCTTCTTTGGAGTTTTGCCTTTTCTTCCCATGCTATGTTTGTTTGAGAAGGTAATATCTTTTGTTCCTAGTTTCTGTTGTAGGGAGGTTGGTTTTGTGATCTTGAAGGTATGTACTTGGGCTGGCTCTATTCCTTTGATGATGCGGTTTCCAACCTTGGAGCCTTTTGAATTGCATCTTGAAGAGATGTGGGGTCAAAAGCACTTACTAAGCCACAAATTGACTTCGATAGTCCTTAAATAAATAGGTATGTTAGCATTTTCTTCGTAATTCCAGGTATCACTACTGAGATCTTTTTGAAATTCAGTTACATAGTCTTCTTTGGATCCTTGTTGCTTTAATTGTGTTAGTTCTTTAAATTGCCTTTTAGGGTATTTTTGGTCAAATTGGTTTACGGGCCTTTGTGTAAATTCATCTTAGGTTGTTAGGTTTTGATGCCCTTGAGTAATCAAACCATGGTGCCACTAGTTGCGTGCAAACCCTTCCAAATGTAAGATGGCAAATTTGATGGCATCTTCTTTGATCATAGGACTAAGAGATAGATATGTGTCCAATTTTTGGATCCATGAATGGACAATAACTTTCCTTGACCCATCAAAGTTAGGGAGAGTCATTTTTCTTTTTCTTCTAGGGTTACTTCTTGTCCCAACTTTGTAGTACTCTCTAATGGAATACTCCTTATTTTAGGGTCAAGTCTTGAGTAAGCTTTTGCATACTCGTCTAAGTTATTGTTTGGTGTATTGATTTGTTATTCCTCTCTTAATGATCCTTCTTTAGGTAAGAAAGATGGTTTGATTACCCTAGGTTGTGACCGCAGTAGAGCTCTATTGTCATTTTCCAAATGGTTAGAAGTGGCATTCTTCCCATTATGTTGGGTGGGTCTAAGAGTGCTAATTGTGTTGTTCATATTTTCAAGGGTTTGTAGGAGTAATTGGGTTGCCTTCTCATTTTGCTTTATGAAAGTCCTCAATTTATCTCCCAATTGTTCACTCATTTTCTAAGTTACCACATTCGCTCCTCCCTGCTGGAATTCGAAATTCGGTTCACTGCAAATTCTGGTTCGGTTCGAATTTGCTCAAAATTCTGCCACAGTCAAAGCAAATTCGCTCCAAATTCTCTCAGAAGGACCCGGTAAGAATTTTGGACGAATTTGGAAGACTTTTGATTTGGATGGAGGAACCCAAAACAATTTTGGGGTGCATTTGGAGAGAATTTGACTGAAAACGTCATGTTCATTGACTTTTTCATAAAGTTTTTTTGCCAACTTAGGTCTATTTGACCCTCCAACCCTAAAAGTGACCACCAAAAAGACCAAAAAGTCCAAAAAGGTTGTTTTATATGTCATTTGTGCATTTTGTTATGTCATTTGGACTAAAACGTTAATATGTGGTGGTGTATTTTGCTATGTTGCTTTAGTATTAGCATAGTGGTGTATGAACTTATTTGCTGCTATATATATATAGATATATTAAAAAATATATTCTTGTTTGGACAAACCCAAAACGAATCTGAACCCAACCCCCCAAAAATTGGATGAATTTCGAATCCGAATCTCGAACCCGCATCCGTACCGGAATCCAAATTGGCAACTTAGCTCATTTTATTACTTTGAGTAGAGTGGTTACTTGCTACAAGTCGTCTTCTTTCCCTTTCCAACACCCTTTGAATCCTTTGGCTTAGTTGCATAAACTATATTATGTCCCACAGGTTGGCAGGATCTTGGCTCTGATACCAATTATAATGTCCCCTTTGGGGATATTTTTGTATTTGACCTAAAATCACAATTCCAATAAACATAAAAATGTAATTTAGTTAAGAGTATAAATTTACCAATCGAAATGCCTTTTAACAAGATTAATCTTGGTATTGGTCTTGAACACTATATTAGCCACTTGGAAATTGACATTAAACCATAAATCAAGATAACATCTATTTTGTCTAATCATTAGTATACATCATAAAATCATATAACATTCTCATATTAAGATCTAATTATGACATTAGCCATTCCAATGTCGATTCTCATAATAATCTCATTTGGAATTTTTTGAAATGTTTGCAAACCGCCGTCTCAAGGTTGGTCACCCTTGTATTGTGAGACCGTGGAAGGTGAGCCACCCTTCCATCCCTTAGTTAACCTTGGAGGCTGGCCGTCCTCTTTGTTCAAGCCCAAGAGACTGAAATGCTGGTCTTCCATTCAACCTCTTGGCACCACAGGCATGGAAGGCTGGCCATCCATTCCATCTTGGGGTGGTGTACTTGGACCTCAAGCCCAAGGGCACATTAAGCCCCTTGGCCCACAAGCATAGCATTTATCTTGGGGTGGGGTACTTGATGAGATCTCAAGCTCAAGTGCACACTAAGCCCCTTGGTCCATGGGCATAACATTCATCTCAGTGTGGTGTACTTATATCTCGTGAACTGGAAAGGCTGGCCATCCTTCTTATTTGCAATCCATTTCTCTAAATTCCAAATATATTATTAAACACATTCCTTATCATATATAATAAATAGAAACATTTAGATTACTTACAAAGATCATGAATTGCTGCCAATTGTAATGTCCCCTTTATTTTCCTAGCTTCTCCGGAATCGTGATTAGCCTATTTTATTCATCCTGATAGGCTAATCATCGGAAATGAAGGGATGTTGGGAAGTCATAAGTTTGGTGAGCCTTGGCGTGAAGGGGAAATATCTTAGTGCTCATTAAACTTAAAATTGCCAATGTTATAAAGTTTAATTATTATCTTGGCTATTTTACTTTTAAGATTATCAGGCTGGAGACATTATATTTTGTGCTCTAATTAATAATTGTGAGGAGTGCACCTTTATTCAAATATTTGAGCGCTCCGTAGACACTTGTCGTGTGAGCTATTTTGTAACCAAAATATGGTGGCGACACATGTGTCTGGGCTATTTGCTGCGAACTCTAGCATGGAGAGAGGTATTCAGAAATTGGAAGAAGAATTTGGTAACCGTACTTGCAGGGAATTCTCTGTAACTTCAGAGACTAAGGACGAAATCCCTCTAGACTCCACTAGTGTGGACGCAAACCCATATTGGACTTTGTGGAGTGAGTTTATTTGTGAATTTACCATTGAGCTAATCGGACAAAGGCAACGATGGAGTTATGCATTCATTTTCAGGTGTTTCGAGTATGAGATTAGTTCGAAATCTGTTGTCTATAGGAGGTGCCGTGCCCAACCAATAAGCTGGTAGCTGGGTTGTGATCATTCTCCCAACGCAAGGTGACTTCATTGAGGATTCAAGTCAAGCATGAAAGCTTAATCCTGGTCTGCGATATCAAGAGCATTGAATACTGTCATTTCTTTTGGACTGCGGGCGGGTAGAAGGTCGCATGCCTCAGCACAATGCAAACAGAAATACCTTCGAGCTGTGCAAGCATTTATTGCGCCACAACGTGGGATTGCTACAGATTTGCCGCTAACAGACAATAAATAAACAAGGAAGTCAGGTGATATTAAAGGGGGAGAAGAGCTACCACTGTTAATCCGACCCAGGTATTCTGTCAAGCTTGGTTGCTTATAGTTCCAGGTGCTGCTATTCTGTCTGTTTTATCCATTGAACTGGTTATGCACATTATTATACTGTTGTCTTTAGTACAAGTTTTGATTTACACATTGTGTTATTAAATTCTGTATACCATGAAAGACATGTTGTGAACTGGGTATTGTCATTTATCACTCCATTCTGAGATTTAAGTAAACTCTTAATTCCATTGATTGAATTGTTATGGTCGCAATAAGACTCGGTGTAGAAATTGGTGGTGCGACAGTAACCCTTTATACTACAGATTTTATTTTTTATTAAGAAATTGCAGCATCTCCAAAACTCATTATTCTGAAACCACTACTCATTCCCATCCGGCCAGCAGTTAGCACTAATCATTCAGTTGTTTGAGGGAAAAATTTGATAGCAGGATAAGACGGGATATTGCAGTGGTATCAGAGCATCGCTCCTGCCAGCCTGTGCGTAGTCTCGAATTGAATGCAAGAGTACAACAGAGAACCACACAGAGTTTGGAGACCACCTCCAGTGCCAGAGGGTAGAGCAGTTTCAGATCGTATTGGGGCTTCTTCTAGTACAAAACAGGTTGCTAATATGGTAGATGAAGCAGATGGAGAAGCAAGGGAAACCTTGAGGGGAATCCAAATTGGGCAACAATAGGTAGCTGATGTATTGCAGCAACTCACGGCAGCCATACAACAATTGAATATAGGTCAAAGGAGGCCTCCAAGTCATCACAGCGAAGTGGTAGTGCAGCTGGTTCTCCCTGTAGTGTAAGAGCACCTACACGCACATCTGATAGGCCATTAATGCCTATTTTTGCTGTGGACAATGGTGACGAGGTTGTGAGAAATGCTGAAGCAGTGGAAGCTATTCCGGATAGTGTTGTGGCAATGCATGCGAAGTGGAATTTGTTTTCGGATGAGGTCAAAGCTGACTTAAGTTTTGTGCAATACATGAGGCAGCGAAGAGAAATGGCTAGGACAAGGAATGATAGAAGGCCCAGGACTCCAGACAGGGATTTAAAACATGCTATGAACGAATTGACTCTTCCCATATTTGATGGCAGCGGTAAAACATCAGCTTGGGCATGGATACACAAGTTGGATACATTTTTGACTCTTAAACCTATGTTGGAAACCGAAGCCACTAAATTCACTACAATGCATTTAGACGAGGCAGCGTATGATTGGTGCCATCATGGCCTTCTTACACAGGATCATGGAATGATCGACTCTTATGAGTTCGGTAATAAATTGATCACACGGTTTGACAAAAAGGACAATAGAAGTTTATTATAGAGAGGTGGCCCAACTGAAATAGAGTGGTGCAGGATCCTTACATTGATGAGTTTTAGAAGATCTCCATTGTGGTTCTAGATATGGCAAAAAATAGGAAGGTGATGTTGTTTGTAGAAGGGTTGAATGAAAAATTCAAAGGGTTTGTGAAAGTGCTGAAACCAAACACTCTTCAAGATCCAATAAAGATGGCACATGACTTGGATACCTCATCATCCATGATTCATCCCCCTAAGAAACCTTTTAAGGGGACAAAGCCAAATCTGAAATCTGCAAATCAGAATAAGAATACACCACCTAGATTGGATTCAGAAACCAGAAATGAGTTAAGGAAAAATTTATGTTTCACATGTAAGGAACCTTGGACCTTAGATCATAGATGTCTTGGAAAAGGGAAGGTGCACTATTTTGAGGTTGTTTCTAATGGGGAAAATGAACAAAATTGGCAGCAAATCTGAGGACAGCGATGTAGAGGAAAACTATGAGCAGCCTAAGGACAGCGATGTAGAGGAAAACTATGAGCAGCCTAAGGTAGAAAAAAAAGAAACACATACTTCAAATCAGCCCCCTACTGTTGCTACACTTTTTGGAGTACCTACATGATATCCTTTCCGCTTGAAAAGAGTTGTTAAAGGGCAGTGAATAGTTTGTCTTTTGGATACAGGAGCCACTCATAACTTCATTAATTTACACAGTTTCAAAAAGGAGGTTACCGGTTGAGGAGGTTCCTAGCTTTGATGTTAAGGTTGCAGGTGGGGATCATCTTCACTATTCTGGGAAGATTCCACAACTTAAAATTCAGTTTGGTGGTTATACATTAGAGGCTGATTTTTATGTCATCAAGTTGGATGGATTAGATGCTATCTTGGGGTTACAATGGCTTTAGACTATTGGCAGGTATACGGTTGATCGAAACAGCTGGAGTTCATGAGAGATGAGCTATGACATATAGCATTGGCTGTGCTGGATAAGCACAAGGGAGTTTTGGGGACATCCCTCCAGGTATACCACCTGACCGCGGGTTTGAGCATGTCATAGAGCCTGAGGAGGGCACTAAGCTTGTTATTACTACCCCTTATCGCTATTCAAGAGATTTTAAGGAGGAAATTGAGAAAACGATTAAGGAGTTGCTTGCCATGGGACACATTGTTGATGTTTGTAGCATCGGTCAGATAAATAATACTGACTATATGATTATTATGAGAAATGATTTATTATATATATACATATATATCAATATATATAATAATTGATATCACTAAATACATTGATATATATATATATATAAAGTTAGATTGTAATTATTCTCATAATAACTAAATAGTTAAATTGATAAAATAATTTAATGAATAGACATGTCCCTTCAAAGGGACATGTGTCTTCTTGTCCTTGTCATGTATAAATACAAAGAGATTGATGCATTTGGAAAACACATACAATCAGATAGTGCTATTACATTTGCAATGATCCTAAAACATTAACATGGTATCAGAGCCAAGTTGCAAATGTAAGAGAGTAGTTTGTTGATGGTGAATGTGTGACTTTCTTAGAAAATACAGTCTCAGTACGAGGACCATATCTCACAAATGCACCGTTGGATTTTTCTGAATTTTGGATATGTTGGTGATAAACAAATTTAGAAGAATCTCACTGGAGCGATTGGAGAGAAAATGTTTGGTTCAAAAGTTATGACTGACTGTGTACGGGTCTATGCAAAATCTGTAAAAGAGCGAGGTTCCTTCTTTAAAAGCCTAACCGCTTGAAGGGAGATCCGATCATATTGAAGGTTGTCATAGTGTATAGAACCTTTGGATATTCAAGACATTTCATGTGAAGAATTATGACAATGTTCAAGAACGGCGACATCATTTTGTGAATTTGCATGATATTTTCTATATGGGCTCACCTTATAGAATGAAATACTTGAAATTTATAAAAGATAAGTATTTCATGTTTTATTAATGCACATAATTTTTGAGTTTGTAATTCATGCTATACTATGCTTCTATCATTGGTATTTCCGGTCAAGATAGTTTAGTGAGCTACTTGTAATTTCTCTCTGACATACCTTCAGGACATAAGCACAAGATAATTGCATTCAAGGGAGAAAGAACTTGATGCTTGCAAATGAATTGATGATTGAGACTAGATGCAAAGGGAGTCTAACATTTCAAAAGAGGTCAAGAAGTTGATAAACTTGAGCTTCAGAGGGAGCAGATGGTTCAATCAACTTGTGGCAATCTTGATCATATTGATTGAGAGGGAGTTCATTATTGAAGGTGAAACACTTCTGAGGTAAACTTGATATAATTGATTATTATACTAATGAATCATAAATGTTTTTAATGGGTCTGCCCCTTGTGTAAATCATGAGGAAGTGACGACTTCCAAATGATTATCACTTGTATTTGCAAAAGTTATTGGAAGGTGACGATCTTTCAATAACTTGATCTTCTATTTTGATAGACATCTTGTGACGGCTAAAACAGATCATGATAGATGACATCTATTGTGATAGACATCTTGTGATGGCTGAAATAGATCAAATAGATGGCATCTTCTATTGTGATAGGCATCTTGTGATGGCTGAAACAAATCATAATAGATGATGTGCATGTTCTTATGGTAAGTGCACATTACCTATGAACATTTGTTGAGTACTTGGTGGATATCATGAGACTTGATATTCTGTAGGCCATTACTTTGAGCACTTGGTGAATATCGTGAGACTTGATATTCTACAGGCCAATGGTCTCGATATCATGAGATGATATCTTTATGAACTCTTGAGTACTTGGTGGACATCACGAGAATTGATGTTGGTAGGCCATTACTCTAAGCACTTGGTGAATATCTTGAGAGTTGATATTCTGCAGGCCAATGCTCTCGATATCATGAGGTGATATTTTTATGAACTCTTGAGTACTTAGGTGAATGTCATGTGTTGACATTCTAAATGGATAGAATCGTCGATGGAGGCAATCCACCTAAGGACTCGTGGATAGAATCGTTGATGGAGGCAATCCACTTGAGAACTTGTGGATAGAATCGCCGATGGAGGCAATTCACCTAAGGACTTGTAGATAGAATCGCCGATGAAGGCAATCCACACATTGAGACTATGTTTCTATTGATTACATCATGAGGATGATGCCTTTATTGCTTACATCATATAATTGTTGTCAAGTGTCTTAAGTGTTGACATTGGATTGATTTATCCTCCCTAGCTAAAAGGGAGTGTTGATGTTTGTAGCATCGGTCAGATAAATAATACTGACTATATGATTATTATGAGAAATGATTTATTATATATATACATATATATCAATATATAATAATTGATATTACTATATACATTGATATATATATATATATATACATATCTCTCTCTCTCTCTCTCTCTATATATATATATATATATAAAGTTAGATAATAATTATTCTCATAATAACTAAATAGTTAAATTGATAAAATAATTTAATGAATATACATGTTCCATGAAGGGACATGTCTCTTCTTGTCCTTGTCATGTATAAATACAAAGAGATCGATGCATTTCGAAAACACATACAATCATATAGTGCTATTACATTTGCAATGATCCTAAAACATTAACACACATTAGACCCAGTTCGAGCTTGTTTGCTTCTTCAGTGGTTTTGGTTAAGAAGAAAGATGGAACTCTAAGGATGTGTATTGATTACCATGCTTTAAATAAGAGGACCATAAAAAATAGGTATCCTATTCCGCGCATCGATGAGTTATTAGATGAGTTGCATGGAAGGTTGTGTATTCTCGAAGATTGATCTTCATTCAGGATACCATCAAATACAGGTTCGAGATGAGGATGTGCATAAGACAACATTCAGATGTCATTATGGCCACTACGAGTTCCTAGTGATGCCTTTTGGTCTCACTAACACACCTGCTACTTTCTAGTCATGTATGAACCATATATTCAATAAGCAACTGCGTAAGTTTGTTTTAGTGCTTTTCGATGATATCTTGGTTTTCAATAAAACTTGGGAGGAACACTTACAACATTTAGATGAGGTTTTGAGCATTATGAAGGAGCAGTCCCTTTTTGCTAAGGAATCTAAATGCGAGTTTGGTTTGGCAGAGATCTTATATCTTGGGCACGTGATAGGTGCTGATGGAGTTAAGGTCCACCAGGAGAAAATACAGGCAATTTTGGATTGGCCACCTCCTAGGAATGTGTCAAATTTGAGAGGGTTCCTTGGGCTTTGCTCTTATTACAAGAGGTTTGTTAAGGGGTTTTCTCAGATTGCAGCGCCACTCACAGACCTTACTAGGAAGGGTGCTTTCAGATGGTCAGATGAGGTAGAGGTCATTTTTGATCAGTTCAAGAAGGTTATGAGTACTTGCCCAGTGTTAGCACTTCCTGATTTCTCTAGGCCATTTGTTTTAGAGTATGATGCCTCTAGCGAGGGTATAGGTGTAGTGCTCATGTAGGATAGGCACCCTATTGCTTATGAGATTAACAAGCCGAAGGAGCATGAGAAATTATACTCCACCTACGATAAAGAGATGTTAGCGATTATGCATGCTTTGGCAAAATTCAGGTAGTACTTGGTAGGTGGAAGATTTGTGGTGAGAATAGACCATAATAGCTTGCGCTATTTTCTGGAGTAGAAGGAATTGAATGAGAGGCAACAAAAGTGGGTCAACAAGATTCAGGCTTATGATTTTGACATCGAGTATGTCAAAGGGAAGAATAACGTTGTAGTTGATGCACTTTCTAGAAGGCCACCTACTGCTACATGTGCTATATCTGAGATTTTTGTTGATTGGAAATCTCAACTTTTACTTGATTATTCCAAAAATACTTTTGCTTGTGAGATTATGGATGGGCAGATTTAGGATGACAGGTACAGAGTTATTGGTGTAATCTATTATAAAAGTAGAATGTATTTAGTTCCTAAGTCCAAACTTAAGGGCAAGATTATGCAGGCAGTTCATGATACACCTTTAACAGGTCATCTAGGGTACTTTAAGACTTACAAATAGATCAGAGAGAGGTTCTCTTGGAAGGGCCTCAAGGACGACGTCCTTAAGCATATCGGAGAGTGTTTGACTTGTCAGCAGAACAAGTCCGAACACATATTTCCTGCTGGTTTATTACAGCCACTACCTATTCTTGACCAGAAATGGGAGAGTGTGTCTATGGACTTCATCACTGATCTACCTAGTCCTGAGCAGAAATGGGAGAGTGTGTCTATTAACTAAATATGCACATTTTTATGCCATTTCAGCTGATTGGACAGCCTCTCAGGTAGTGGAATTGTTTTTTAGAAAGGTTTTCAGATTGTATGGTCTACCAAATACCATTGTTAGTGACAAGGACAAGAAGTTTCTTAGTGTGTTTTGGCAGGAATTATTTAGATTGGCAGGGATAGAGATGACTCCTAGTACTAGCTACCATCCTCAGACGAATGGGCAGACGAAGGTGGTGAATTAAATGGGTAGAAGGTTACCTCCATAATTATGTTGTAGGGCAGCAGCGAGTGTGGGTCAAATGGTTGTGTTTGGGTGAATATTGCTATAACATGGCATATCACATGACTGTTGGTACATCTCCTTTGAGAGCTCTCTATGGTTATCCACTATCCTACTTGGATTTGGCTTTGGCAGGACAACAGGGCCCCTTTGGCGAAAGATTGGTTATAGAATCAGCAGGAGATCCTTGCAGCTCTTAAAGAAAATATTCAACTTGCTCAGAATCAGCAGAAGATATATGTTGATCGCCATATGACTAAGAGATCCTTTGAGGTTGGTGACATGGTGTTTCTATGCCTCCAACCCTACAGACATAGTTCATTGAAGAAGAGTGGTTCAAAAAAGCTAAGACCCCTACCTTATGGCCCCTACAAGATAGTGAGGAGAGTTGGAGAGGTGGCTTATGAATTTGAGCTGCCTGATGACAGCTGGATACACAATGTCTTCCACGTTTCTTGTCTCAAAAAGGCTATGGGACAACATCCTATGCCTATGCTTGGATTACCCTTGTTGGATGAGGAAGGGAAATTGAATTTAGTTCCAGCAGAGGTATTAGAGATTAGGGAGAAGCATTTGAGGGAAAAAACAATCAGAGAATACTTGCTGCAATGGAAAGATTTGCCACTTGAGGATGCAACATGGGAAGGGGAAGATATCTTGCAACATCCTGCTCTACGATTGCTTGAGGGCAAGCAATCACGGGGAGGGGGGACTGTAATGTCCCCTTTCTTTTCGTAGCTTCTCCGGAATGGCTATTAGCCTATTTTATTAATCCCGATAGGCTAATCATCGGAAATGAAGGGATGTTGGAAAGTCATAAGTTTGGTGAGCCTTGGCGTGAAGAGGAAATATCTTAGTGCTCATTAAACTAAAATTGCCAATGTTATAAAGTTTTTATTATCTTGGCTATTTTAATTTTAAGATTATTGGGCTAGAGACATTATATTTTGTGCTCTAATTAATAATTGTGAGGAGCGCACCTTCATTCAAATATTTGAGTGCTCCGTAGACACTTGTCGCGTGAGCTATTTTGTAACTGAAATAAGATGGTAATGCATGTGTTTGGGCTATTTGGCATGGAGAGAGGTATTCAGAAATTGGAAGAAAATTTTGGTAACCGTACTTGCAGGGAATTCTCTGTAACTTTAGAGTCTGAGGATGAAATCCCTCTAGGCTCCACTGGTGCGGACGCAAACCCATATCGGACCTTGTGGAGTGAGTTTATTCAGAATTCACCGTTGAGCTAACCAGACGAAGGCAAAAATGGAGTTATGTATTCGTTTTCAGGTGTTTCGAGTATGAGATTAGTTCAAAATCTGCTGGCTATAGGATGTGCCATGACCAACCCAATAAGCTGGTAGTTGGGTCGTGATCTTTCTCCCAACGCGAGGTGACTTCATTGAGGATTCAAGTCAAGCACAGAAGCTTAATCCTGGTCTGCGATACCAAGAGCATTGAATACTGTCATTTCTTCTGGACTGTGGGCGGGTAGAAGGTCGCATGCCTCAGCACAAGGCAAACAGAAATACCTTCGAGCTGTGCAAGCATTTAGTGTGCCACAATGTGGGATTGCTACAGATTTGCTGCTAACAGACAATAAATAAACAAGGAAGTCAGGTGATATTAAAGGGGGAGAAGAGCTACCACTGTCAATCTGACCCAGGCATTCTGTCAAGCTTGGTTGTATATTGTTCCAGTTGCCGCTATTCTGTCTGTTCTATCCATTGAACTGGTTATGCGCATTATTATACTATTATGTCTTTAGTACAAGTTTTGATTTACACATTGTGTTATTAAATTCTGTATACCATGAAAGACATGTTGTGAACTGGGTATTGTCATTTATCACTCCATTCTGAGATTTAAGTAAACTCTTAATTGCATTGATTGAATTGTTATGTTGCAATAAGACTCGGTGTAGAAATTGGTGGTGCGACAGTAATCCATTATACTCCAGATTTTATTTTTTATTAAGAAATTGCAGCATCTCCAAAACTCATTATTCTGAAACCACTACTCATTCCCATCCGGCCAGCAGTTAACACTATTCATTCAGTTGTTTGAGGGAAAAAAATTGAGAGCAGGATAAGACAGGATATTACACCAATATTGCTATAGCATGGACATACAAAATATGCCTATAATTCTATTATATTCATAGATTTATCTTTGATCTAATTGCTGCTATAATATATTTATTTTCTGCTCTTGCTCAGTTCTGATCCTTGATACTTTTCTTGCTTATGATGATCAATTGATGACCCTTCAATTGATGCTTCAATCTTATTTATACACCTCAAATTGGGAAGGGTCACGTCTCTTAAACTTTGAAGAGATACCCTTCTTCTTGTGCACCTGCTGTCTTTTCACCAACACTCGTTGCCTTTTCATTACCACCCACTGTCTCTCTTGTTAAGGATGATAATAATCAATTCAGGGAAGTGCTGATCTAGCATGATGATTGGTTTGTCTTCAAGGGAGGCCACATGGTAATTTTCGACTACTAGTTATGAGAGATAATTAATATCCTTGACTCAAGATAAATTGCCGACCTTACTTCCTTAGGAACTATGATGGTATGAGTTGGTGATATATATATATATATATATATATATATATATATATATATATATATATATTATGTATTATTTGTATGCAATGGGGGCACGACAACCAAGTCTTCAATCCCATGCTCAGCCACAGGTATTTAAAGACTCAAAATCTGTCCTATTGACCAGCAATCAGCTCGCAAAGTAGTGCCCAGTTCCCTACCTTCATACCAGCTATACAACTGGGCCGCCTAGGAAAGAGTGATATACACCCAGCGATCAAAAGGCATCTAACTTAGTGGCCAGCTAGGCACAGGGTAATCTACGCTAATAAGAGAGGATGCAGTGAATAAGAGAAATGAGTATGTGCCCAGCCAAGAAATGGATTAATTTGACCCAAACGTAGAAAACTATTTACTTAATTTGTGTGGTCAATTTCTTCTTTAAACCATGCTTTTGAAAATCTCAATACATTCGCCCAACACTCAGCAATTTCACACTACTCTTCTAATGCAGTGACCCCCAAAGAATAAATGATACAATGGTCAAAGCTGATGGCTATATCAGATTTCAATGATCATATCTCTTCTGGGATTTGTCTTATGCGAATTCAACACCCAAGAGATATTTCATTGCCCAACCTCAAGCATTCACGACAGCCTTTGCATTAATTTTTAGATGCCAACCAAATAGAGGCCACCTCTGGTAAATTATCGCTCTACCCAAAAATAATTCATACGCTACCATTAATCATTTAAATCTTTGAGAAATAAACTACTTTTCACCAGAAAATCTAATTGAAAAAATTGAAGAAAACCATTAATCAAGAGTTTCTGATAATTGTCTGCAAATACTAACACAATTTTAATTAAAACTCCTTTTTAGCTCCAAAAAAACCTTTTTATTAAAATAATGATAATTTGACATTCAATGTCCTTGTTTACGTTTCTATGATTTAAAATTTTTCATCCTGGTTCAGATAAGCTTAACACTAAGGTGCATTTAAAATATTATGATTAATAAATATTAAGCAACTTTCGGAAAATAATTAAAATAAAGCCATTAATGCACCCATTTTGCACAACCTGCTGGACTGCTTTGGAATTGACATCTGGCTGCACTGGAGTGATTTCAATGATGAAGGATGAGAAATAAAGCCAATTGGGTGACTTACTTTAAATAAATGCCCTCTCCAAGATTTTTGAAGAACACAACAAAAGCTGTAAACCAACCCAGAAAGTGACATAAGTGTTCTCAAGACTAATGGAGCGCAGTGGCGACATCAAATAACTACTTTGACAAATCAGACACCCACCCAGAAGGTCAAAGCCAACTGCAGTGCAAGAGAACCCTGAAATAGCCATATAGGGACACTCCTAGCTACATATAGCCATATTTTTAAGTGGTGTTAAGGAGTAAAAATTTACTCCTAACAATTTAACTCACCATTAAACTGTCATCTTTCTTAAAAGGGCACTTGGTTATGTATGAACAGTGTTAAGTGGTGAAGGATTAAAATTTAGGTTGTAGCCTTATAAAGTGCGTACATGGCACGAGAAGTTTCAGTTGAAATGTTATTCTAGAACAAAAGAAATAAAATAAAATAAAAATAGAAGAAGAAAGGATGAATTCAAGGTTTCTCCCCTCCCCACGTGCCTGGTCAATGCCTCCATGTTTTGCATGGCAAGAAGCTGGCGGAGATCGTGGAATATGTCTTTACTTTTGGATAGTTGCAGTTTGTTTAAGAATTTCTAAGAACCTTTCAATAGGGTTTTTTTAAGGGGTATGCTGAAGGGGATGGGAACATTCCATGGGGGCGTATTCTCTGTATACGAAATTCTGAAGGCATAATGAAGGTGCTTAGCACCATGTCAATGTCTGATTACAAAATTTGATGACTAGTGAAATATAGAGACATTTGGATGATTGACAATTTCAAACAAGCTAGCCAGTTTCAAGAAAAAAAATAGTGATATCTGTATTAGAAGTGACTGGCATTCATACTTGTCTGTAATTCCAAAACCTTTTTTTCTAAATTTGTTAGACATTTGCAGCTGCCCTTCATTCTACCATGAATGTAAACACAGCAGCAGAGAGATTTTTAATCCACTGAATCAGGAATGAGGTAGAGCTGTAAAGGAATTCATTGAATTTGGTAGAAAACACAAAATATTGCTTGAAGATTAAACATATTCTTGATTTTGTTGGCATTTTTATGCTGATATCCGTAAGGAAATAAAATCTCCTCAATCTGTTTAGCACTCTGCACGAAGAGCAATAATGGTGCACACTTTTACTTAATGAAACTTACAACTTTTAAATGATGCACAATTCGTTAACACAAGGTTTGAGTTGGAGGAAAGGATGGTGGCAGGTATGACAGAGACAATTGAAATAAGAATAATTAAAAACAAATTATTCGTGCTGCTTCTTCATCTTTTCAATCAATTCATATTACATATATATACGAGTTTAATTTCCTAAATTATAGGAAACTCCTAAAACACATTACCTAAATATATTGAGGAGTTTTAACAACTGAATTTATTCGTACCACAAATGCAATAACCTCTTCAACAAACAATAACAAACCTATCAAACTATTATTTTATGCATCCGAACACTAATTCCTAACACCCCCCCCTAGTGTTAACATGGGGTGAAAGTACATCCACAATACTCAATGACCACACACAGCAGCTCGCCAAATACTATAAGATAAGATTAGGGACAAACACATCTACTCATTACAAGCAATCGTGAAACTAGCCTCACTAAACTTAGTACTTACATCCAAGGATAGGGACAAACACTCAAGGATCCAAGGACGGACTAACACATCTATCCAACATTGAGGTTATGAACAGGGACATACACTTCTGCTCACAATTATTATGATTGGGAACAAACACATCCAATCATAATTAACCAACTAATGTGAGTGGGGACAAACACTTCCAAACACATACATCATCTTGTGAATGGGGACAAACACATCCACTCACTAACAACCAACAATAGCAATTGGGGACAAACACATCCAACCACAATATTAAAGGTTTGAGAACCAAGTCCTTGTCGCGTATTCAGCCACCATTAATCATCATTGCTACTATGATCACAAATGGTATGAGGTGGTTGCTGCTCCTACCTGGAAACTGATCTTGGCTTTAGTCCTTTTTGGCATGAAATGGGAATGGAATATTGGTTTTTATTCCCCTCTACAACGTGAAATTTTCACTCATATTGAAAAAATAGAAAATGAAATGCCACCAGAGCTGATAAGTGGTCCCGTTGTTGGTGATTGACGAGAGATCGCCAAATTTCCTCCAGCCTCCGGTGCCTCCATCTTCCAGTGGATTTGATTTAGAGAACATATTCCTCCTCACTGTCTTCATGTGGAGGGTCTTCAGTAGCCATCCCATGAAGGCATTCTTCATCATCATCTACAACCAATGCCTTATCTGTATTTAGCTTTCTATCAAGGAGATCCTTGGCATGCTGAGTGCAATTCATAATGTGTCCCTTCTTGCAATTGTAGCACAAAATTCTATTCTTGAAGAAATGATTTTCCTTTGATGCAGAAGAACTAGATATGGAGGAATGGTTAGGCTTATTTTTGCCATACATTGCAGTTTCCTCTTTAGTTGATTCAGTTTTTTTGGCTCCTTCATCAATCAAAGTAGATATTATTTCTTCTAAGGTAGTATCTACTTTGTTTAATGTGAAAACAATGTTTCCATAACTAGAAGGCATGCTATTTAACAAAATAGCTTTTGAATCATCATCATCTACTTCAGCCTTTATCTCAGGTAGTTGATTCAATAGGGAGCGAAACTTACTAATATGTTGAACAATGTTGTCACCTTCCATCATTTTCAGCCCAAACAATTTCTACTTTGAGCCCATCTTTGCATTTGATGTTTTTGATCCAAACAAAGCATTCAAATTCTCCCACACTTCTTTTGAGGTCTTTGATAAGTCAATGTAGTGGGGGTATGCATCTGAAAGTGCAAGACCAATCAAAGATATTGCTCTTCGATCCTTCACAGTCCACTTTGCGCTTTAATTAGGATCAGTTGGCCTTGTTGTTGCTCCACTTACTCTATCCCACAGATTCTTTTCAATAATGATTAACTGTAACTTGATTTGCCATGTGTGGAACTTTGAACTTTGAAACTTTTTATCAAGACATTGTTTTTCTCCATTTAAAAAAAAGAACTATTTAACCCCCCGTAATCTAAATAATATCAAGGTGTCAGACTCCACTGGTAATGCACCTTGAAATTTTTTGTTTACATCAACAATATAAATTGATTATGAGACAAAATATAATTGACAAAAACAAAACTAAATACCATTAATTTCTTGACTCAGTATCTCTGAAAGATCTCTTGCAGCCAGTGATAGAATACCACCCAGGCAAGCACTTTGACTACTGAAGCCGACCAAGAAAAACCTCCAGATTGGTGCTGGAAAAGAATTGACATGCAATGCTCAATACTCCACAAAACGACGACCAACACAGTAAATTCACGTGGCCGTTGCACCAACTTCACTACAACATTGACCACCTTTAGTCGCAGTCCAATATTTCTAGATCAAATAGAAATTTGAAAGAATATAATAGTGCCTCGTTTTGATCAAATGCATCACCTTTCACCTGGAATGCCTTGGATATATTGTGAATGCTAATGCCTATCAATATGAAAACATGCTTGGCATCCCTTGTAGCTCTATCAGATAGCCATCAAATTTCAGAATCTTTGGTTATTTATAGCGTGAACTCAAATGGAGAAGAAATACATAGTTACCATGAGCAGAGTGCACCAGCATGTCTGATTGCAATGTCAAAAATGGCAGCACCAATATTACTGTATAAACCAGTCTATCACTCTCTAAAATACCTAAAATTAATGCACAGGTGAGCAGATAGCTTGAATTTTAAGTTCTCTTCTCTGAACTTACGATAGAAGTCAATGATTCTGATGATAAACAAGAGAATTTCCACCTTTATTCTCTCATGCAGTGACTTGGTACACCATAGATGAAATACATTATGCTTACCAACTTCACAAGGTTATCCCATTCATTTTGCATTAATGCATTCACCCTCTCTCTTTCACCTGCGCAAGACGCACTACTCAGACTATAATCAAACCCCTACAACAATGATTGCAACACATAACTCAGGCTTAAGCAAATCATAGGTTGGAAAGATCTCACAAATTGTTTCTCACAAAATTGATTTTCCATGGATCTCAGTAGCTCTGATACCATATTAAAAATATGGACACAGACAATTGAAACAAGATTAATTAAAAAATAAATCATACGGTGCTGCCTCTTCATCTTTTCAATCAATTCATAGTAAATATATATAGGAGTTTAATTTCCTAATTTATAGGAAACTCCCGAAACAAATTACCTAAATATATTGAGTTGTTTTAACACCTCAATATATTTGTACCACAAATGCAATAACCTATTTAACAAACAATAACAAGCCTATCAAACTATTATTTTATGCATCCTATGTGAACACTAATACCTTACAAATCAATTATTTTTGGATCAATGGTGCAACATTTGTTCCTAGCATAATTGACATTCTTTAAAACGAGTAGCAACCACTGATTTTCTTTATTGATTCAATGAGTCTGAATAGTGTTGCAAGTTCCATTTATTGTCTATAATGGCCTGTGCCTTGTTCCTTTGTTGTTTCCATACAGTGCCATTTCAGAATAACCGTGTAATCTTTCCTTGGCCTTAAAAAAATGTTTGTTATTTCAATTTGCTTTCCACATTGTTCTAATAGCTGCATTATATGCCTTTGTGCTGTTCAATGGTTTGGATCCTCTGCACGATGGTTATGGTGGTGCTATGACTGTGATGGCTGCAGTTTCCTCTTAACTTAATGATAAAAAACATTAGAAAGACATGGAATGAGCTGAAATGGAAAAGATTCGCTTATGGAACTGATTTCACACTTTCTGCATGCACTTGATACACATGATCTGCTGGGAAATTTGTATTAAGAGTACGAATCTCTTGTGCACCTTGCTAATTTTCATCATTTGTTTGCTCATTAAAACAAGTCCATTATATCCATTTGAAAGAAACCTGCTCTTGTATACTTGCTTCCTCAAATTTGAGCTTGGGAAGCATTGGGGTTGGAAAGAAGCAAGGAATGTAATTGTTAAATTTAGGATTTACACTTCTTGCATATGAGAAGATTGGCTTTTGACAAGAGTGTATGAGCAAATTTGTTGTGGAAGGTATGGAAACATGAAAACTTGCTCAAAAAAATGGCCTATCATTCTTACTACATTGATCACTATAGTTTTCATGTCACTAGCCTTGATATGGATCCTTACTTGTATCCTAAGGAGGGTTAGAGGGAGGATGCGTTCATGGCTCCAGCCATTGCAATCATTGTATCCAAAGCAAACAAAATTATAGAAAAAGAGGTTTATGCCAAGACACAACACCATATTCCTAAAACTAGGACAGCCATGGAAATATATGATCATGTTTTATGTTGTAAAAGACCTCATATAGATTGTAAACTAAACAATGAAATTCCGTGATAAGTGTCATGGAAAGACCTAAATGACTTCAGACCTACCATTAGAATCAATCCCAAATGAACTACCATGGACTATCATAGATACAATATTTCTGCAATCAATGAAAATGAAATCAAATATTGGTAAGACCTTATGAGAGATCTGTATCAACAAGATTTAATAAATAGCATGTGAATGAAAGAACTGTTGTTCTGGTGATTTTATTATAGTAAGCTGACTTGCAGAGGAAATTTGCTTGTACGTGTTATAAGGATTCTTGCTAAATGCTTTTTGGGAGTTGTTATTTTGTTATGTTGATGTATGTAGCATCGGTCAGATAAATAAAACTGATTATAAAATTATTATGAGAATTGATATATATATATATATATATAATAATTGATATTATTTATATTATTATATATATAGTTAAATTAATAAATTAGATTAATGAATAGACATGTCCCATGAAGGGACATGTCCCTTCTTATCTTTACCATGTATATATTCAAGAGATTGGTGCTTTTGGAAAACACATACTTTTATGGCAGTGCTATTACATTTGCAGCGATCTCAAACTTAACATAGTATTAGAGCAGGTTCCTTTGAACAAAGCTTTACTGCTTAAAGGAAGATCCTAAAGACTAGTTGCTTTTCTCTGTTTGGCTGTGCTATTGTTTCCGTGGTTGGCTTGATTTATTTGCTGAGGAGCCTCATTGTTGGTGGCCTCATCAAGATGGCTGCAGGTGGATTTATTAAAAGTAAACAACGTAAGTATTAGAAAATATATTTGAAATCAAGATCAGAAAACAATTACCAGAAAAGGGGAGGAAGTGTTGAATTATAGGCGATAATGATTGGGACTTATTTCCGCATATACAATGGATCAACATAAGGTAAAATACTGCGATAATTTCTTGGGTTGGACATTTGATCAACTTCAGTTCCATCAGAATTCATAGCCGTCATCAACATAATTACCGAAAGAGATACAAATACATTCATTATGTGGTTGACGATATATTATATCGCAAAGGACATATATAACATTGAAGTCGCAGTTTATATAGTATATCACAGAGGATACAATCACATTGAGATCGCAACATTATATCGCAGAAGATATAATCATATTAAGATCACAACAATACTATATCGCAGTGGATATAAGACATTATCGCAAAGGATAATATGCAGATTGCAGTATTTATCTATCGCAGAGGACATAAGGTATTATTGCAGAAGATAATATATTGAGATTGCAGTATACATATCGGAGAGGATATTTCATACACAGACAATTATAACAGAGGATAGTATATCCTATACAATCACAGTCAAAGTAATTTACATACTTGGAGGCCCTTGTGCTTATAGTCGATTGATACAGAGATCAATATATATATATTGTATTTGGCAGTATCATCAAATTTGTGAATGATCTTGAATTAAATCATATTGTACTCAATTAGTTCTACATATAAGAAATGGTTTGCGGATTCCATATTTCTACGAATAATCGTGAGAATACTTTGCGGGTCTAATAAAGGGAACAACTATAAATATTGGCCCCATATTGTGCACGTGCATCAATCTTATGATTTAGCAACAAAAGCTAGGTGCCTCTCTCACTGTGATTGCAAACTCAAAGTTGTGACATTCATCATTTCAGTATTTTTTCTTGGTGTGTCGAAGAGGACTTAATTGATCTTCTCACCAATTGGAGATTAGAAGGATATTATATAGCTCATCAATGACTCATCAGATGAGTTCTTAGATGAGGCGTCGAGGAGAAAGGACATCTTAAGAGTGACAACACATTTCTCATGTTTGTAATCTAGCTCAAGATGCTTTGATAGATCTTTGTAGGTTGCAAATTCAAATATTCAC
Source organism: Chamaecyparis obtusa (assembly GCA_027943335.1). Classification (NCBI taxonomy): domain Eukaryota; kingdom Viridiplantae; phylum Streptophyta; class Pinopsida; order Cupressales; family Cupressaceae; genus Chamaecyparis; species Chamaecyparis obtusa. The sequence continues at coordinate 207,953 of BSBK01001417.1, forward strand.
TGCAATATAGTGTTTCTTCTTGATGGATGTCTTGATGTGTTTCTACGATACATTCCCAATAGTACTTTCAAGTTACATAATAATTGGACACATATATTCTTCTTCAATTTTTCGAAGGTTTCATTCTGTTGTTTGCAAGCCGTTGTTTCAGCATGTTCATTGGAAATAATAGGTGAAGATCTTTGGCATCTTTGGCATCGATGTATAATGATGGAAAGGATCTCTGCCAGAGCATATACTGTAAGATAGTAATTATCCAGGTGGAAAGAAATATTACAGATGGCCGCGCAAACCTCCCTCAATTGGATATTGGTAAATTGCATGAACTTTCTTAGCACGACATATCTTCTCTCAGAATATTGAAGCAGATTGCTGGTAAGAGTCATATCCTGCAAAGACAACCAAAGACATTGGAGGTATCGAGGCTATATTGTTCTCATGTTGCGGGTGCATAAAATAAAATAAAATTCATAGCAGAGTTTGGGTGGTATCCGCTACTTGCTGGTAGAAGTTACCTTGTTGTTGGCTTATTCTTACGGATTCATATACAAAAGTGATGTTTCTATCAAGTAGTACTCTCTGTTGAGTCGAGGGTAGAAGACATGGAATTGTGGGAGCTTTTAATACTCAGTAGATAGTAGAATATCGACACACACCCGTTACCTGCAATGTGTGTGATACCTTGAGAAAATCCTTTGCATGTGATCAATTTCTTCGAAGAGGAGGAATTAATCTGTAGAGGGAGTCTGACATTTTATCCGAAGCAACCTTAGACAAGGTTATAAGGTTGATATTTATTTTAGAGGGAGCCATGTTAGCATGAAGATCTACTTAATGCATTCTTCTCTGTAAGAGAGAAGTTTGAGGCGAAAATCCTTCTTCCACCCTCTGGGAGTAGCTATGGTGGATCCACCCCCTGGGAGTAGCCATGGTGGAGGTCATGTAAGTGAGTCCATGACTAAACACCTGTGTTGAGTCACTCTCTAGGAGTATTGATGGTAAGATGACGATTTTACATAAATGATTTCATGATAAACACTTGTGTTTGTTTGCATTTCCATTCATGGGAGCAGCCATGATGGAACCACCCTTTGGGAGTAGCCATGGTGGACATTACTCTATAACTCAAATATCTAAGAAGACTCTCCTTAGCCAAGAGAGAGTGTTGATTTTAGCATTAGGAGGACAAACCAAAAGTTATCAAGAAGGATTCCTCCCTAGCTAAGAGGGAGTGTTGAATTTAGCTTCGGGAGGATCACAATAATAATTCAAGTTGGAGGATCACAATAAGAGATAAGTATTTCTACCCTAAATAATGTTTATAAATTTTGAGTTTTTAATTCATGCAATAAGATTGGGACCAGTAAACTTTTATACTTCTATTAATGACATTTCCCTTTGGGATAGTTTAGTTTTATGAAATAATTGTAATATTTTTGAAGTGCTTTGAGGACAAATCTAGAAGCATAATAGATTGCATTCAAGGGACAAAGAACTTAATGCCTGCAATTATGGAATTGAGTTGAGAGTTGATATCAAATTTAGAGGGAGTCTGACAATGTCAAGATGGAGCACAAACTCGAGCTTCAGAGGGAGCAACTAGAGGACCTGCACTTGTGAACATCCGAGGAACTTGATTTAGAGGGAGCAGACCATGTCAAGATGGGTTCCTTAGTGATCAACAGTTAGAGGATTGCGATCCATATGATGGAGTTTCAACATCAGTGATCCATTATTTTTGTATCTTATAGAGATTCCTTATCGCTATGTTCGAGATATGATTGAAAGGAAAGTGATTCAGTTGGAATATATTAGTACAAGAGATCAAACTGCAGATATTCTTACCAAAACACTTCCCAAGGTGAAAGTTGATCACTTTAGGAAGAATCTTGGTATGGTTGAAATTTAAAATTTTGATTTGTATTGATATAACTTCTTTTGCCAAGATGTGTGACTTTATGGGCCCACCCATCCTATGTACATTTCTAAGAGGTGACAATCTCTTAGACACTGAACACTCGTAATTGATGTTACAAGGTGACAATCTTGTAATGGAGATTCGTTATGGTAGGTTTTGATAGGTCAGTGCACATACCATAATAGGGTTATATGTAAGGGGAATGTAATGTTCTCTAATTACTATATCCTTGTATCACGATCTAAGGTGATATGAAAATCAGGTATCACGATCTAAAGTGATTCCTCATATCACGATCTAAGGTGATGTGAAAACTAGGTATCACGATCTAAGACGAGTCCTCATATTATGATCTAAGGTAATATGTAAAAATCAGGTATCACATGTTAGGTGATTCCTCATATCACATGTTAGGTGATATGTAAAACTGGGTATCACGTGTTAAGTGATTCCTCATATCACATGTTAGGTGATATGTAAAACTAGGTATCACATGTTAGGTGATTCCTCATATCACATGTTACGTGATATGTAAAACTAGGTATCATGTGTTAGGTGATTCCTCATATCGCATGTTAGGTGATATGTAAAACTGAGTATCACGTGTTAGGTGATTCCTCATATCGCATGTTAGGTGATATGTAAAATTGGGTATCACGTGTTAGGTGATTCCTCATATCGCATGTTAGGTGATATGTAAAATTGGGTATCACGTGTTAGGTGATTCCTCATATCACATGTTAGATGATATGTAAAACAGGGTATCACGTGTTAGGTGATTCCTCATATCACATGTTAGATGATATGTAAAACTCAGTATCACGTGTTAGGTGATTCCTCATATCACATGTTAAGTGATATATATAAAAATGGGTATCATGTGTTAGGTGATTCCTCATCTCATGAGTTATGTGATACTTATCATCATGAGATATGTGAGATTTCTTATCACGAGAAATATGATATATGATTTTATCTTCCCTAGCTAAGAGGGAGTGTTGATGTATGCACCACCAGTCAGATAAATAAAACTGATTATAAAATTATTATGAGAATTGATATATATATATATATATATATATATATATATATATATATATATATATATATATATATATATATATATATATATATATATATATATATATATATATATTTGATAATTGATATTATTTATATTAATACACACACACACACACACACATATATATATGAAGTTAATTATTTCTTTATTCTTGTAATAATTATATAGTTAAATTAATAAATTAGATTAATGAATAGACATGTCCCATGAAGGGACAAGTCTCTTCTTATCTTTACCATGTATATATTCAAGAGATTGGTGCATTTGGAAAACACATACTTTTACGACAGTGCTATTACATTTGCAGTGATCTCAAACATAACATGTTATTCAACTTTTCTAGACCATATTACAGTTTTTAATTTGGCATAGTAATGTAAAAGTTATGACTATTCAGATGCTGTAATATTTTTGTGCAATTATTAGATTGGAAATTGAAAGTGATTAAAGGATGAAAATATGCAATTGCAATGTTATTACTATTATACACCAAATATTATTATGTAATTGAGTGAATTTATTGAAGGTTATTATCCCTTCCATTGAACTTTAGAAAGAGTTTTAGACTGGGGAATTGGAAAATGAGGAAGTAAGATCCTTCGTCCTCTTTATCAATCAATGTTGAGTGGATTTAGGAAGTTATGTTTGGAATATGGAAATATTCCTTGGTAGGCTATTTCAATAAATGTCTTGATAATCAAAAGCAACAAAACAAGGGTGTTGTCCCTTACACTAGCCTTAAGGCGAAAAATAAAAATAACTAATTACAACAAGGTCTAGAACAGACCATTAATAACAAACTTGCAGCACAACAAGTAATCCGCAATAAATGTTAGGATGTCATAGTGAGATGATTAGGATATTCTACAATCTAAATATTGGAAGTCGTTGATTAACATGCATAAATGTATTTTGGTCGATTATATCGTCTCATATAATAGGTTTAGCAATGGACACGTGTATTAGTTATATGCTGCATTACCCTATAGGCATGCTAGCTGGTCAATGGGTGAGTCTTCTCCAATGGAGTAGCGCGGGGAATTAATGCTTTGTGGTAGGGTAGATATCACCTCTCTCTCTCTCTCTCTCTCTCTCTCTCTATTTACCTATCTTGTGACCTAATTGAAATAGTGAATGACTCTTGTACATTGTCTACTCTTCTCTTGTTGATGTGGACCATAAATTGTTTACATTTTATAGCTTATAGTAAATGAACTTGTACAAAGTGTAATGATTTTAGAAACATTTTATGTATGTTAAGGGAGAGAATTAGTCAGGTATTTGACTCCTTTGAACTTTGGTTTACTTTTAAATTACTCATTTATTTCCATATTTTATCAAGTGATTACGAGTAGATGTTCCACGATCAACTATGAGTCAAATTGTCTTTACAATTTTCCCAATGCCAAAGGAATTTAGCTTTGAGCTAAAAAATGCAATTTTCATCACTGGCTGATTTTCTCACTAGGAGTGCCTTATTGAAGATTCTCATTCGGGTACATTGCTTTATTTGCAAAATTAATGTGCACAAGTTCAACTACTAGGATCTACACACATAGATATGTCAAACAAAATAATTTTTTAACTTACACCAAGCTCATAGACCATAGCCTATTTTAAAAATTGTATGGCAATGAAAATTTCTAAGCAACCACGAAATCTTAATAGGGGTAGGGGATTAGAATAAGGTAAATATTGAGGTCACGTTAGTAAATTAAATATAAAATTGTTTTATCCCCAAGTCAAAATTAAAATTGTAATGCTATATAAATAAAATTAAACCTAATAATTCTTGAATTTAAAATTAGTTAAGCTTGCATTTGATAATTGTTGTGTAGATCCTTAGTTAATGGGATAATTGATAAACAAATTTGAAATTGTTAGCTTCATTGAGAAATCCTCCAAATGGCTTTATTAAGCTTAATTTTTGATGGGAGCTTTTGATGGTAATCCAAGGTTGGGGGTGCGAGTGTCTTGATCTTTTTTCTTAGACATCATTTTTTCCTAGGGTTTAAAATGGATGATGGAGAGATGGTGGCCTTATTTGAGGGAAACAAGATTTCATATTTTGCAAGGTGCAAGATGCCAATTATAGGAGAGCTTTGTGTGATAATTGTTGCTCATCAAAGGAGCTATAAATATTTGGAAGGTAAAGACGGTAACCTATCAAAGGCTTTTGATGAGTGTCTTGCTTCTTGTGTGGCTGTGTTGGGCCTCGAGGTCCTTGTTTTGGTTCCCCTAGTTACGTGTTCTCCTGTGGAGCTAGTTGTCTCCTCTCTACTTCCATCTTCTCATGAGGCCGATTCTTTCCTTTTGCTTTGTTGTTAGGTTGCTTCCCCTATTGCTGGTTCCCCCGTGGGGGGTCTCCTCTCATTTCCCCTTTTAGTGGGCCATGGATGATAATATAGCTTGGACTACTGTTCATAGGGAAAAAGGTCCTTCTATTGCTCCTAATACTCATTCTTGTGTTGCGAAAGAGAAGTCGTTAATTTAGGGTCAGGACCCTTGCTTCTTGTCAGTTCTCTACTTTGGTCAAAAAGCTTATTAGTCTCGGTGAAATTCTCTCAGTCTCACTAATGCTGAGACTTTCACTATTACCTTGATGGTTGTTTATACTGTATCAAGTTCAAGTTTTTTCCTGGATTTATGTATTTCCTGGATTTATGTAATCAAAGCTATGTGAGAGTTTGGAAGAAGTAATCTTTCTCTATTGTTTCAAGGAATGCAACAAGATAATAAACTTTTAGTTAATGTTGGTATGTTTAGCTCCCTTTCTTAGCCTTGGGAAGTGATAGGAAGAGTTGCAAATTTTTAGTTTGGGCACACTTATTTTTAAGCTTATGCTTTCAATCTTGTTTTTTCTACTTTGTTAGTCCTTATGTTTTATATTCCTTGTCACCCTATCTAACATTAACATAGGAACTTGGCCTATTGTACGTTAACTAAATCAAGAATCCTAACTGATCTTACTTGAAAACTTTCCTATCTCAAGTACGAAAGATCAAACAATCAATCAAGTCTTATTGTTTGGCTCTATTTAAGGTCCATAGTTTAGGATGAAGTTTGTAACGATGATAGTTGAAATTCAGAAAATTTGGCTATAAAAAGCCTTGCTTAAATCAACCCCATTAAACCATCTTAATCATCGACCCTAACCAAATCACCCATCTCCACTCACCTTTAGTAATCAAAACAAAAAAAAGTCAAAGACGAAAAATATAAATGAAAAGGACAAACATATAAAAAAAGCCAACCAAAATCTAAAAAAAATGAGTTTCCATTCCATGCTTCCCATCAGTAAGTTACAAGAAAAAAATTATGGAACAAAAAAAAAGCCCCAACTATTCATAGCTATTGTACCCAAGGTGAAAGCTTAAAAATCCAAGTACATTGCTGCAAAATTGACGAGCAAGAAAACATCATAAGGCAATCTAAGTATTCTACTTAGTTTGTTGAATTCCTAAAGATGATATTACGTAGGCTTACTTATTCCATCTTGTGAACCTTAATAAGAAAAATTACTTAGAAAACCCATGGGCTATTCACACAAAAAACAAAATCCACAAATCATCTAATAATTACACCATGTCAACAAAAGTATTTTTTTTTATCTTCCCTCACACTTAATCATCATCCAATCCTCCCCCTAAGGATGCACCCAAAATCTAATGATACTCATACCAATCAAATCATGATTGCTTCCCATACACTCCAAAACAAAAAACTTCACACCATATTCAACGCTCCATTCACATTAAAATATTATCTACTTTAATGTAAAATCATACCTCTCATTCCCATTTAGCTCCAACAACATTTCTATACATGTCACAATTAGTGCACTTGTTACCCCTATGTTTATACTGCAACCAAAACTTCCCTCACAAATAATGGTTCCTCCTCACACATCCCATCATTCATCATCCATCATCCAATATCACATCCTCCACTAATATCTAATCCACTTGTAAGGTCCTATCTTTCACCAAAAAAATATCAAATAACCTCATTTTTTTTTGGTATTGATGAAGATTTGAACTCAACACCTTCTAGGTGCCTACAAAATGACTTTACCACTATACCAGATGCCTTCCGACAAATAAACTCATATTAACAACACATCCTTCAAAAGAGCTATGTTTGGGTTGCTAAATCTTCTGTTGGTGGAAATAGCTATGCTCGGGCTACTAAATCTCTGTTGTTCGTGGAAAGAGCTATGCTCGGGCTACTAAATCTCTGTTGTTGGTGGAAAGAGCTGTCTCTACTGTTGGTATCCTAATTTTTGGAGAATGCTTGATCTGCAAGATTTTCATAAGAGGCTACTGGAATTGGTGAATTATTTTGGTAAGAGTGCCAATTTCAAAGTTGATGGAAAGGAAGTGGGAGCTATAAGTAGAACTAAGCTTGTAGAGCAATCAACCTGTTTTGTAGCAACAATGCATGAACATGTTAAGGCTTTGGATAGTTTGTACCTACTGGCATCAATAACATGACTTTGGGACAAAATAAGCTAGAGCCCAATGTTATGTGAAGAAATCTTAGAATGCTTCAAACTTGCTGACTAGTGTCAAACGATGATATTGGGTTTGTTGAGGATGAAAGAGTTTTTAGTGCATTGGGGTTTTTGAAATCAAAGATAAAAAACAAACTTGGCAAGAACCTGAAAGTTTGTTTGAGGGTTTATACTAGTCGATGTAATGTCAAAACTTTTCATTATGAGAGGGCACTTGCACGTTGGACTTCCACATGTGAAAAGAGAGGGTTAGACAACATTTCAAATAACAATGTTAGTGTTAAAACGTAGAGCACATCAAGTTCTAGTAACTATGTTGAGATGAACTCAAGCAAACAAAATAAAGGCCATAATGAAAAAGAAAGTGAAGTACAGTTCGGCGAGATGAATTGGCGATTGGATTTGGGTTAGTCATGACAAGTCAACTATAAGTTAGTGAGATTTAGCATTTTCTAGGAGACTGTCAAGTCTCATACTATTACTAGGTATTTATACATTTTGACTGTAATTAATGAATCATGAATTGTATTGCAAAATCCAAATTGATTTCTTTATACCAATGAAAATCCACGTGCACTTTTTAAATTTTCATTTATAAATTATTTATTCACTTGCTGTAATGTTGAGTAGCTTTACCGTGTTCCATGATTCCTTGTATAATCTTTGTAAACATTGTCTTCAATTTTAATTTATTAGATTTCCAATTTGGGTTTATGAAACATGAATATCAATAAATTATAAATATTGTCTTTAATATGTGAATTAGCTTTAAATTATGAATCTTGTCTTCAAGTGGTGGGTCCTACTAGCAATATACAATGATGCAAAATAATCCTAGATGGGTTTTGGTACTATATGATTGGTTAGGTCTATCATTGAATATTGCATGTTGTGTAAGATGGGCCTACCATGAAAGTGCGATAGAGCCATAGCTTGCCATAGACCTTTGTGGGACCGTCTTATAAACAATTAACAAATAAATCTTGAAATTGTTTTAATATCTTTTAAGTTGCTAATTTCTTTAAACTATTAATTTTTTTTTCAAGTGGTGGGTCCTACTAACAATATGCGATGATGCAAAATAATGCCACATGGGTTTGGTACTATATGATTAGTTAGTTCTATCACATGTTTTTCAAGATGGGCCTACTACCATAGTGCATCGAAGCCATAGTTTTCCGTGTAACTTCGTGGGACTGTCTTATATACAATTAACAAATAAATTATTGTTGGTTCTTTAAATGATGGGTTCTACCACCAATATGCGATTGTGTGAAATAATGCTAGGTATCCTAATTTATTAGAAATAGATGTGAAATAATCGATTTACTACTATTGACGATCTTCGTGACCAATGAATATCAACGACTTAGGTTCAGAACTATGGGGTAGGGTTTGTTTTATGTTGCTAGTTTGCGCGTATGGTCCTTAGTGACAATTTCTATTGGTTCCCTTTGTACATGCACTGGGTCACTCCGCAATTGCATTCAATTTTAGATAATTCAATATCTATGAAGAGATGTAGTTGATAAATTTTTGTAATTCAGGTAGTCCAAGCATTAGCATTTAATGAAATTGCAAGGGTTTGATCTTTGACTTTGTTGAGTGTGGTATCATGTACAAGTAAGTTGGTGTCCTATAGTTTGGTTTAATTATTTCTATCTGTGAAATGGTTTTCTTAGTATTTTAGGGCTTAGTTTTCGAAAAGAAGTACCCCGATTGCCTATTTGCGAGGACATAAATTTTGAATATTCAATTTTGTTTTGAAAGCATTGTTTGTACATTTCTTAAATACCCTCAGTTTAAATACGATGAGTGGAAATTCAAGAAGAGGTTCAGCTATTGCTAAGAGGGGCTTGGATGAAGATGTTATTACTCAATTTCTCGGTTCTTTGAAAAGGGGAAGGCATGCCTAGGGTATAGATATTCTATTTGATACAATTGTGGACACGACAACATTTTGTGGGGATCCTTACATCTAGATTAGTGGAAGGGATTTGTTCATGTATTTTTACAACAAGAGTAGAGCCCCAATTCCAGTGAACAATGCATGGAGATTGGATTTGGGAAGGCTTGTTGTCCCAAATATTTATGTCAATGTACACCTAATTAGAGCTGTGGCAAAAAGCTATAATCTAGACAATAGGTCTATCTTCACAAAGAAGGGTGTTTTGTTGTCCAAGTTTGACATGGAATCTATTTATGAAATATTATGTTAAACCCTAATGCATAAGTGCCCATTAATTTTCTATCTCTAGGGAGGGAATACGACAGGGACAAAGGTAGCTTCAAGGTTAAATGACTTCCATTTCATAGAAGGGAGGAGGATGAGAAACATATTGCATTTTGGAAGACAAACGTTGAGCCCTTTGATTATGAAAATTTTGAGGATTATTTCATATACACTTACTTTGCACTTTGCCAAGTGTTGGGAATTGATGTACAGTCCAAGATGCCTGTGCACCTTATGATACTAGCCACCGAAATCCAACACACAGATAAGAAAACCTTCTTTGACTTTTCCTCATTCATTTCTAATGCTATTCACAAATCCCTTTTGGATATCCAAAAGGGTAGCCCTATTGTTCGATTTAGGTGGTATTCTCTATTGTGCCACAATTTCTTGTATGGTGGAAGAAATGTTTCTCCTTGCCCTTGGGGCCTAGAGCTAAATTTGATAAATCTATATGAACAAAACTAGAGGTTAGGTATTCAAGAATGGATGAATTTATGGGACATGAATTGTGACAACTCCAATTATGTCATGTTTGAGCAACTCTTTGTCAAAGTTGTGCTACAAAATTTGGGGTACCCAATCAATTGGAGATTATCAAACAAGGTGAGGAGATTTTTGAGGTCTCTTGAGATTTTAGAGCTCTGATACCACCTAACACAAGGGAGGATGGGGAGAGGGGCCAAAGGCACACCCTAACCAGATCCACCTTGTAGAGATCACACGCGGAAGCAAACAACACACAAGTGAGAGAGAGAATGCAGATCAACTTCTTATATTCTTCAGATTGATTCATACATGTTGGGTTGTAAGGCCTTCCCGATTAGGGCCAAATATTACAATTCAAGCACAAAAGTCCTCCAACATGCGAGGATATGAGACTATCTACAATCTTCTAACTTCTACTACTGATGTCCTAATTGATGTCCCAAAACTACAACCAGAGATTACAATATATACAAGAGGCTACCAAACAAGTCAGCCTTCAGATCCACCATCAATAGAAGGAACAAGTAGATCTAGGTCCACACACTTCCCAATGATAGATACCAGCATTAAATCTATGACCATAATTAATTGCACATGTCATCCTCAACAAGAAACTAAAACAAATAACTCGGTAAGCAAGGATAATCGAGCACTAGGAATTAACTGAGCGCCAGAGAGTTAATCGACCAACTCGGTTAACAAAGGAAACCGAGCAACTACCTAGCCAACTCGGTCAAAGCAGAAAACTGAGCAACATAGGAAAACACAAACTTGTTTTTGGTGACACAAGATTGCCAAGGACCCAAGATGCTCCTACATCAGACACCTGGGGTTATTTGAAATGATTCTCCGAATCATGAAGCAGGTACAATTTGAGTTGAATCTAACTCAGATTGTGAAATCCATGAACTATCTTCAATCGGTCTATTCTTCCACTTTACCAGATATTCCATATACTGTTTTCATCTTGTACTTCTACCAACTCTTTGTTCCAAAATCTGCTCAACTTCTTCTATTTGTTTCTTAGGATAATCATTCAGTACTATCATTTATTCATCTGACTCATGGTACTCATACAAATAAAAAATGTTGAATATAGGTGATATATCCATGTCATCAGGTAACTCAATCTCATAAGCATTTTCACAGTCAAATTTCTTCAAAATCTTGCAAGGACCTAACTTCTTCATTTTCAGCTTCCCATATGTTCCAACATGAAATCTTCCTTTCTTCAAATGAACCATTACTTCATCACCGACTGCAAAAGTCTTATGTCTTCTAGATCTATCAACTCTATCTTTGTATTTCTGATTACTTTTCTCCAGCTTATGTTTCACATCTTCATGCAATGTCTTCATGAACTCAACAAAATTCACTCCTTCAACACTTCTCTTTTCTTCATCAGCAATATCCCTCAAATATGATATACCTCTCGGTTGTATGCCATTTACAAGCTCAAAAGGTGTTTTTCTAGTACTCCTATTCACTGAATTATTGTATGCAAACTTTGCTTGTGCCAACACAAAATCCCAATTACTCGATGTGTCTCCAACTAAACATCTCAAAAGATTACCCAAGCTTCTATTCACAACTTCTGTTTGTCCATTGGTTTGTGGGTGAAATGTAGAACTATATTTCAACTCGGTGCCAAAATTTCTCCAAAGAGTCTTCCAAAAGTATCCAACAAATTTACTGTCTCGGTCAGAGATGATACTCCTCGGTAATCCATGCAATTTGATAATTTCCTTAAAGAAAAGATCTTCTATATGTGTTGCATCTGATGTCTTTCTACAGGGTATAAAATGTGTCATTTTAGAAAATCTATCCACAACAACAAATATAGAATCATTACCTCTTACTGTCTTCGGTAAGCCAAGAACAAAATCCATACTGATATCAATCCAAGGTTTCTCAGGAACAAAAATTGGTGTATACAATCCAGTATTCTGACTTACTCCTTTTGCAACTTGACAAATTCCACAACTTTTCACAAATTTCTGAACATCCTTATACAACTATGGCCAAAAGTATTTCTCCTTAAGAAAATTCAATGTTTTGTCAATACCAAAGTGTCTAGCCAAACCACTACTATGTTTCTCCTTTATCAAATTAGTTCTCATTGATCCTCTTGGTATACACAACTGAATAACTTTAAACAACATACCTCCTTGAATGAAATAGTCTTCCCATTTAGTACTCGGTCATCAAAGATCTTCTTCTACTCAATGCATCAGCAACTCGGTTAGTGACTCCACTCTTATGCTTTATCACAAATGTATAACTTTGCAAATACTCAACCCATTTCATATATCTCTGATTCAACTTATTCTGACTATCCAAATACTTTAAAAGTTTATGATCGGTATACAACACAAATTCAGTCGGTATCAAATAATGTCTCCATTTCTTCAGGGCTTGAATAATATCATAGAATTCTTGATCATACACATAATATTTCCTTTTTGCATCATTCAACTTTTCACTAAAGAAAGAAACAAGTTTACCTTCTTGACTCAACACAACTCCTATTGCACTACCACTTGCATCACATTCCACTTGAAATACCCTATTGAAATCAGACAATGCTAACATAGGTAATTCAACAACCTTATGCTTCAGAGTCTCAAAACTTTTATCAGCTCCATGTGTCCACTTGAATTCTCTTTTATCTCCTCTCATAGTCTCAGTCATATCATTACAAATTGAACTAAAATTCCTAATGAACTTTCGGTAAAAACTTGCCAAACCATGAAATGATCTTACCTCACTAGCATTCTCAGGTGTAGGCTAATTCAAAATAGCTTCAACCTTTTCAGGATCCATCTTCAAACCATTAGCTGAAATCACAAATCCCAAATACATAATCTCCTCTTTCATGAAATAACACTTTTTCAGATTTATCAACAACTTTTCTTCTTTCAACCTTTGCAATATTTGTTTAACATGCAACAAATGTTCTTATATGGTCTTACTGAATATCAGAATATCATCTAGGTATACAATCACAAATTTACCTAAGAATTTCTTCAAAACTTCATTCATCAACCTCATAAAAGTACTTAGTGCATTAGTTAAACCAAAAGGCATAACCAACCACTCATACAAACCTTCTTTTGTCTTAAAAACAATCTTCCACTCATCACCTTCTCTGATTCTGATATGATGATACCCAGTTTTCAAGTCAATTTTGGTAAAATACTTTTCTCCAGTCAAACTGTCCATTATATCATCCATTCTCGGTATAGGAAACCTATATTTCAATGTTATCTTGTTGTTTGATCTGGAATCCATACACATTCGCCATTCTCCATTCTTCTTAGGTGCCGATACAATAGGTACTGCACAAGGACTCAAAATTTCTTAGATCAAACCTTTCTGCAACAATTCTTGAATATGTCGGTTCAATTCCTAATTCTCGGTAGGTGTCAACCGATGTGGTGCCTTATATGGTAAACTATCTCTAGGTATTAGACCCATACAATTATCAATGCTTCTCTTCGGTGGCAAACCATCAGGTACATTATCAGAAATGATCTCTCTATACTCAGTGAGTAACTTATAAATCTCTTCAGGTATGTTATCTTCAATTTTCTTACTCAGTTTGTTAGGAATCACAACAAACATACATCATTCTTCTTCAAATCCTTAACAAACTTTTTTCCTTCCATCAAGCAAACTTTCACAGATGAACAAACACTACTAACAGGTTCTTCAATCAAAGGTAACAAGATTTGTCTTCTCCCATCAACCCAAATAGTATATTTATGCAATCTTCCATCATATATAGCATGTCTATTATATTTCCAAGGTCTACCCAACAAAATATGACAACAATCCATAGGCATGATATCACATAACACCTTATCACAGTAATTTCCAATTTTCAAATTCACATAACATTGTTCACTTACCAAGAGTGTATGCTCATCTTTGATCCATGAAATTTGATAGGGCTTTGGGTGTTCCAGCCTTTTAAACTACAACTTTGTAACCATTTCCTCAGATGCCAAGTTCTCTGAGCTTCCACTATCAATGATTACCTTCCACACTTCATCAGAAACTCTACATCTGGTCTTGAACAAACTTTTCCTTACCGTCCATCTTCCTTATTACTTTCACTCCAAAGTGCTCTCCTTACCATCAAGTTCTTTTCCTTCTTAGGTTCATATAGTGACTCTTCTTGTACCAAAGCATTTCTATAGCTATCGACCTTCTTACTTGCATGTGTACACTCAAATGATCTATGCCCTTCTTCTCCACAATTGTAACAATTTCTTTGGAAACCACCTCTGTTATAACCACCTCGGTAGTTATTGCCTCTTCCTCTAGATGAACTTTCACCTTTCCACTCAGTCTTGCCTTTGTCCAAATTTGTCTTTTCCAGATCAGATCTACTGTTTTCACCATAGGATCTACCTCTTCCTCTAGGGAATCTACCACCTCTACCTCTTTGTCTTTGCTCATGTCTTTTGTTCAATTTCTCCTCAGCTTTCAAGGCAAACTGATAGGCTTCTTCAATGTTCTCCAATTTAACCAAACTGATTTATTCTTGGATGGAAACTCTCAATCCATTCAGGTACATAGCAATTCTTTCCACATCATCTTCATCATGTCTAGATCTGATATCTAATCTATAGAATTCCTCAGTATAATCTTTTACCGAGCTATCTTTCTGCCTCAAACTTTGCATTCACCTAGCTAGGTTAATCTGATAATCACAAGGTAAAAAATTTCCTTTCAACTTATTCACCATCTTATTCCATACCTTAATTTTTTCTTTGCCTTTCCTCTTTTTGTCCAACTCCAGATGTTCCCACCACAAGGATGCATGACTTTTCAACTTTGTGCTTTCAATTTTCACCTTCTTTTCCTTAGGGACATTTTAATATTCAAAGTACTTTTCCATCTCGGTGATCTAGTCCACCAATTCATCCGCATCCAATTTTCCACTATACTCAGGAGGATTGAAATGTGGTCTAGATTTCATATTTGTCAAAGCTTTCAACAATATTTCCTCACCTTGATCCATCGCCGGTGTAGGTTCTACATCACCTTGTTCTTCCTCAATTTCATTATCACTAACATCTTCAAGATGTCTTCCTCTTTGCTGGGCTGTCTCAATAACTTCTAATCTAGAAGCAAGTTGTCTCAACATGTTTGCCAATCCTAGATCCCCATCTTGCCTCCCATGAACCATCTTGAAACCCTCTGCAATCACAGGCCAGATTACAATCTGCTACCCCACAACAAATCAACTAGGGTTTGACAAGAAGGAACCCTCAAATCTAGATTCAAAAAGCTATATCCAGATCTAACCTCAGCTCTAATACCACCTAACGCAAGGGAGGATGGGGAGAGGGGCCAAAGGTACACCCTAACTAGATCCACCTTGCAGAGATCACATGTGGAAGAAAACAACACACAAGTGAGAGAGAGAATACATATCAACTTCTTATATTTCTTCAGATTGATTCATACATGTCAGGTTGTAAGGCCTTCCCGATTAGGGCCAGATATTACAATTCAAGTATAGAAGTCCTCCAACATGCGAGGATCTAAAACTATCTACAATCTTCTAACTTCTACTACTGATATCCTAATTGATGTCCCAAAAATACAACCAAAGATTATAATATATACAAGAGGCTATCGAACAAGTCAACCTTCAGATCCACCATCAACAGAAGGAACGACCAGATCTAGGTCCACACGCTTCCCAATGATAGATACTAGCATTAAATCTATGACCATAATTAATTGCACAAGTCATCCTCAACAGGAAACTAAAACAAATAACTCGATAAGCAACGATAACCGAGTGCTAGAAAAGATAACTGAGCTCCAGGGAATTAACTGAGTGCTAGAGAGTTAACCGACCAACTCTGTTAACAAAGGAAATCGAGCAACTACCGAGCCAACTCGGTCAAAGCAAAAAACTGAGCAACACAGGAAAACATAGACTTGTTTTTGGTGACACAGGATTGCCAAGGACTCGAGATGCTCCTGCATCAGGAATCTACCATAACTGGGGAGACTGGTTTTTCTACCCCAGACACACTATTATCAGAGTTTACAGTGCATGAGTTAAACCCCATGTTTTGCCTAGATATGTGTCGAATAAAATTGCTTTCTTAGAAATCGTTTGGCAGTTGAATGAGTTTGACAAGGATCATTTAAGAAACCCAAAGGTAAAGAAGGGATCCTTCCTCCCCAAAACAATATTTTTTCTATGATTTTGAGATCTCGAGAAAAGAAAGATTCAACTTGTTGTATTCTAAGTTACTGCCATACAAGGTGAATTTTACAAAATTTAGAAAATGTGATTCAGAACACTTTATTTAGCAGACTAGGGCCGGGTTTAGATTGGTAGCCTTTGATCACGTGCATGATCATTTTGAGGACTTAATTAGAAATGCTTCTTCTAATGTCGAATTTCAGAGGAGAATACATACAACATAAGAAAAAATGAAAAAGATTGACCCAACATACAAAGTGGTACACACTCAATTGGAGGAACAAAGTTCCATAAATTTTGAAAGAGTAGAGGTAGGAGATGATGTTAGAGCATTTAAATGCTCTACATTTTTGTATGATGTTAAGTGTGTGTAGTCCTAAGAGTTCAGGGACATTCTCCTAACAAAAAGGGAGCAATTTTCTAGCATGCTTAGAGAAAGGTTGACATCAGGGAATCTGACAGACACCGATATTGATAGATTTATAGCTAAAGTTTTAGAGGAGGTTAATTATTTCACATCAAAGATGACCCTTGAGGAGGTAAGAAAATTTGTAAGGAATAGTGGATGTTTGTTACTTGAAGGATGAGACCTCTCTTATACAATTGTATTGGACACCATAAGAAGGGATTCTTCAGACTTTCTAGCATTACCAATCGAAGAGCAGGCTTAGGAGTTGTAGTTTGGATAATGTTATAGCTCTTAGTATGAGACATTGGCAATGTGATCAATATTTCATGATGACCAAATTTAGAAGGTCCATATTAAGAAGAGGGTAGGAGATCTTACTAGTAACTTGACTGTTGTGAAAATGAGACCTCCTAACAAATTTGTAATGCTCTTAACAAAATAGACAATGACTTCTTAGGTAGATGTTAACAAGCTTCTAGAAGAAATAAGTAAGTTAAAACTTCAAAATGAAAAATTTCCGTAGGAGTATAATAAGGTGGTTTCACTCCCATCTTCTCCTCATCCTACTTCAACTTCTTCTTGTTCCCATCAACTGACGTCAGATGTTTCAAGTTCACTTCAAGAGATAAAGGTGCTCAAGGATGAGTACCAAGGTTGGAAGATGAGATCAAAAGGAGCAAAGTGGCTAAGAAAAGTTCAAACGATGATGAAGAGAAGAGAGTTAATGATTTGGTAGAAGAGAATAATACCTTGTCACAAGAGATAAAGGCGCTAAAGTATGAAGTAGAAAGGTTGGAAGATGATTTCAAAATGAGAAAAGTAGCTGAGAAAAGTTCAAATATGATGAAGAGGAGAGTCAATGATTTGGTATAAGTGAATAATACCTTATCACATGAGGTAAATGTTCTCAAGGAAAAAATAGCAAGGTTGGAAGATGAGCTCAAAAGGAGCAAAGTGGCTGAGAAAAGTTCAAATGATGACAAGGAGAAGAGAGTTAGTGATTTGGTAGAAGAGAATAATAACTTGTCATAAGAGATAAAGGCACTCAAGGATAAAGTAGAAAGGTTGGAAGATGATATCAAAAGGAGAAAAGTGGCTAAGAAAAGTTCAAACAATGATGAAGAGAAGAGAGTCAATAATTTTGCAGAAGAGAATAATACCTTGTCACATGAGAAAAAGGCGCTCAATGATGAAGTAGCAAGGTTGGAAGATGAGCTCAAAAGGAGAATAGTGATAAGAAAAGTTCAAACAATGATGAAGAGAAGAGAGTCAATGATTTGGCAGAAGAGAATAATACCTTGTTACAGGAGAAAAAAGGTGCTCAAGGATGAAGTAGTAAGGATGGAAGATGAGATCAAAAGGAGAATAGTGGCTGAGAAAATTTCAAATGATGATGAAGAGAAGAGAGTTAGTGATTTCATAGAAGAGAATAATACCTTGTCACTCCACCCTTCTGTTTCCATGCTATCGGTGACAAATGATTCATCTGTGTTGACGAAAAATCTGTGTGAATATAGGATGACCCACACCTATGACATTACTAGACTTATTTGGGCGACTTATAAAGAATTACATAATACATTAAATAAGATTCATGTTAGGGAAATAGTCAGATTAAGATGCTTTAAAAAAATGGTCTCCTCAAGTGGAATGTTTACAAATGTTTCTCAAACATGCAAATTTGGATGATATTACTCGCAATTCCATTTTGGAGATTACTGAAAAATTTGATGAGTTGTGCAATATTCTACAAAATCATATCTTTTTCCATGACAAGTTAAGTCAGTTGGCGAGGTTTTATGAGGACCAACCAATACAGATTCCTCTTATTTTGACAACAAAAGGGGAGCTGAAGAGATTTTCAATATGGAGGTTTGATTTTTATCTTAAAGTTAGACACACAACAAGAGGTTATGATAATTATGGCGTTATAAACATGGACGTGCTGAATTCTATGTTGGACAAACTTTACTCCATTTTGTATTGGATGCTCGAGTTTTGCAAGATTGTGGAGATTGTGCTTGATAAATATAAGAATTATCATAT
This sequence comes from Chamaecyparis obtusa, assembly GCA_027943335.1. Classification (NCBI taxonomy): domain Eukaryota; kingdom Viridiplantae; phylum Streptophyta; class Pinopsida; order Cupressales; family Cupressaceae; genus Chamaecyparis; species Chamaecyparis obtusa. The sequence goes on from BSBK01001417.1 coordinate 226,880, forward strand.
GACACAAGTCAATCGATTTCCTAGGGCTGAAGCCTAAAGAGGATTTCAAACAAACTTAAAAAGAAAAATATCCAATTGTAATTGGACATACACTTTTTTTTTGACAACGACATGTTACATATATATGTATCCATACATACATTTATTAATTCCAATATCCATGATGGCATAAATTTTATTTGATGTACTTCTCATTATTTGGATTTGAAAGTGAATATGTTGTTTATTTTACAACTAAAAGTGATATGTCATTTATTTTACAAGAATTTTTCATTACATATGTGAAACTAAAATATAATCCTATTACACAAAACCCTGCCTAAATAACATTTCTTAGAATCCTTTAAAAATTAAAATGAAGTTCATATTAAAACAAACTTTATTTTCCAATGAAAATTGAATGACTAGATAGTCATAGAAGACATAAGAAATTGTAATTTATATTCTCTCTTTTATACTAACAAGTTTACAAGGTACAATTTACATCTCTTTGGGATGGCTTGTGGTGACTGGTCTGAATGCCCTTTGTAGCATGCTCCACTGATCATTTCTTTTTTTGGGTCATATGTGAGAATTACCCTGTTCGATGCAAGTTATTCCTCAGAAGCTGCAATAGCCACAATCCTCTTTACTTTATTCTTATTTAATTTTTATACAAATTGATCAAAGAAGCATTGTAATAGAAACTTGGGGTTGCCGATGCAATTGAATGATTGAAAGGTGGAATAGAACTTGAAGCGATGTACGAGCCTCCACCTATGCCTATGGTTCTAACTAATGCATTTTAAGGATTAGCAACACCCATTCCTAATCCTACCCCAGTGACACTTGCAAGTGGAGTTTTTGGAATCTTTTGAGGGGTTTGTTCTAAAGTTGCAAACAATATATTTGGAGTGGCAATTGATAGAGTTGGAGTTGTACTCACCATTCTTGTCATAACCTTTTGCTTCTTCACAATGCCTTAATCACTAGGATTTTGTAAGTTTATAGTATCTTCTGTTAGGAATGAATGCTGAATATATCCTATGGGGGAGTATTCACAGCCATTCTGTAGCAGTTGTTGTTGCATTCATGACTGTGATTGTCATTGATGTCAACACAGTGATCTACTGAAGATTACAAAGAAGCATACAATGTTTGAGTTAGCACACGTGGGATATTGAAGATCAAGCTATGAAAAGTTGAGGAATTACTCTATGATGTTCTACAAGATCATGGTTAAGAGTGCATACAAAAATTCATTTATTCATGGAAGTTATGAGCATTTCAGTGGAAGCAGTATTCAGGTAGTGTTCTTGAGTAGCGGTTTGTGGAAATCGGATGATATCTCCTAATCGGTATTGAATCTGATCATGTGTAGTTGAGCAGAAGTTGAAGACATGTTGATAGTGATGTGGTAGTGATCGCAAGGTCCAAGGTTGCACGAGTGAAGAATTATCTTATTTGGAAGCTGACAGTTTTGAGTAGTTACGAAATTTTAATGTAACGTGTGGAAGATTTTATTTTGTAATTTGTATGTCGACTCATTTGTAATTATTTGAGTGTGGTATAAAGGAAGGAATTTTTTCCTTATTGTAATATGTAATTGTGTATGTTATTGTGAAAGAGAATTGCAGAATTGTGCAATACTTGTTGAAAGAGGATATGCGAAGTACATAGATCCAGTATTGAGATCTGTTGGAGCAGTTAGTATAGTTTGGCACAGTCAAAGAAGAAGTATTGAATTTTTGCAATCAGTAATCTTTTGGTATTATTCTATTGAGTAATTTACAAAGATCAATTGGACAGTGTGTTCAGTGATCTTACACCTGAAGATGTTTGGGCAATGGGTCCTTTTGTCTTCTATAACTCCTAACAGAGTTAGAATCTTTTAGCAGGGATTCAAAGTCTCATAGCAGGGACTAATATGTACTGAATGTATTTCATAAGAATCCTAACAGAGTCCATCCTCTCACAAGGAATTTTCATATTAGTGCATCTTTTGTGGGCATCATTTCCATCAGGGTTTACTCTTTGATCAAGAGGTTCCCTAGTCAACATATCTTGTGTTATTGTGTTATTATGTATGTATATCTTTCTATGGTTGTTGATTACATTGCTTACATGGTTGAAATCTATCGAAGTTGATAAAAGTTGTATTTATTTGATAACTGATTCACCCTCCTTCTTAGTTATCTTGGTGGACTTTACTTTCTAACATCTTCTACTATTGATCTCTTGTGAGAGATTTCTTATTGTTGCACTTGTTCATGAAAACTAGTATTAGTACCCATGCCATCTACACCGGTGGCAATGACCCTTAATTCAACACCAATACCATGTTCTAGTTGTGATTGAATCTAAGTGTGGGTACTATATACACCAATGACAATGGCACTTGATTCAAAACCATGAACAATCCTATGTTCTGGTTATGATTGAATATGAGTGTGTACTATCCCTAGATTCCCCACTAGTGGAAGTAGAACTTGATTCATCACCAATAGGAACACCATGCTCTGGTAGTGGATGTGATTGAGTCCAAGTGTCTACATAAATTGGATTTGAAGCTCTAACAAAATGAGGGGGGCATGTGTAATACCTTTATGTGATGATTCAACTCCAATGATTGGTTTCTCACAATGTTTTCTTGGAACAAGTTCTGTGAATGGTGGCATCATATTGCCTTCTCATCGAGGCCCAGACCACGACCTTCATAACTCATTTTCTCCATAATGGTTGCCCCTTTGGTATATGTTTGTTTCACAGGCTCACTCAATTTTGCAGAGTCTGTAATAGCTATTGGAGTGGCTATGGGATTCTGATCAATATCATCCTCAATATCCTCATTACTTATTTCATATGCTTCACTAGGATTCTCTTTATTCCAAAATTTCTAAACTCATCATCCTCCATGATTTGATAAAGATTTTAAATAGTCTTTGGTTCACCAAGATTCTTCCTCATAGTCCATAAATTAGTAACTTTGGTTCTAGTCCACATTCTATTCTCACATTTTTTTTTATTAATGTTTTGATAGATAGCTTTTGTAGACAGATGAAAAAATTTTAGGCAAAAAATATCAGACCTCCTATTTTATTTTATATTTCAATTATCTTTCTTTTTTGTTCCTTGTGGGTGCAATGCCATAATTTGTGATGACAATTCTTCTATTAAAATATTTTTGTTAGTGGCAGTTTCCTCCATCAGTTTTTTGACCTCATCCCAGGAGTCCCTATTTTTTAACAACTCTAGCAATGTTGTACTTTCATGTTGAAATTTTCTTGTAGAGTTCCTATTCCCCACAAGCCCTTTCCAAATGACCTTTCATGGGTCATACTGCCAGTAATTGACAACATCAAAATTAAAAAAAAAACTAAAAATTTATGTGCCCTGAATGATTTTCTCTCAAATGTGAACCCTCCACATGAGAAAGGTAACAAAGGAAATATACTCTTCTTTTGCTGGCCATAGAAGAGTTAATCTATACTCTCCATTCAACATACATATTCCAATTCAAAAACTCTCTATATCACATATATTGGAAGCTTGTGGGGTTGAACTCTTGATCCATACAACCTTAACACTGTTTATTCTTCCATGAGGAAGCAGTCTTCCAATTGTATTTGAGATCCGAGTTGAATGCAATCTCTACAAGACACAAGCAATCTAGGCATTGAAATGTTTGTAATTTCATGATACATTGGTGCCAAAAAGAAGACTAAAAAATGGGTGTAGTTCCCTTGTTTATCATGTATCCTTATCTTAGGTGCCTGTTCATAATCATTGTCATTCTTATACACCTGAATCTCATGCTTGTTGGTCTCGAATGTTCCATGATATTTTGCTAGAAGAAGATGATACAAGTAGGTTGTGAACCTAAATTTCTTAGAGAAACCTATTTTAATGTGCTCACAAAATTATATCTAACTAGTTGAGGAATAAAATGGATATTAAATATTATTTGAAGAAGGCTGGCACCCACTTTCCTATCACTTTCCAATCTGAGGAAAAAATTTAGTAGGGAAATAGTATCATCAACCCATGGCACAAAAGTATCAACATTATAAGGAGGCTTATGGTTGTGATCCAATTTGGAAACATCCCCTATTATACCTCTAATAAATCTATCTTTCTCATCTTCACTGACTCTTTCATATTCCTCTACAATCTTTTATAGGTCAATAAGGACATTTGAGTTTTCCACTCCAAGCGCTAAGTCCAACAAACTCTTAAATTCTTTCTCGACGATGGATAAAATTTCCTTTTGGGTATTTTTATTAACAATTTCTCTTCTACTTTCATCACAATTTTTGGTGCACACCATGAAATTTTTTGTTAACTTCAGGTAACATCATGGTTCCAATCTAACATCCCATGATGCAATTTTATTTGTTTGTTCTCCTATCTTAGGGTTATAAGCATTCCATTTTGACTTGCTAGTGCTAGTTGCCTACTTATTCTGCATTGCAAATCTTATTTCTATTATTTGCTTAGCATGTAGCACAAGATCATAAATATCATGGTATTCATTAGTGAAACCTGAGGCTTTAACCAATTTAGTACAGTCTATATCTTATTTTGCTATGCTTTTTGTTTTTCCCATCGTTGGTAATGGTTAAAAGATGGTTCTACACAAGCTCAAAAATATAAATCTTAACCCCTAGGTTTTACAATAAAAGTAAAGGAGTTCGGTATTTTACCTAAAATTTGATTCTTAAATTTGTAGTGATGAATACAAAGGTCACAAACTATTGTGGGAAGGCTTTGTTGCACCCCTCAATCTTGTTTTTGAATCTCAATGGTTAGCTAGTTAGTCTAAAAAAAGTCCCTTAATTAAAAAAACCTCAAAGAAAAGTTGGCACATTTCATACAATCATCAACACAGTATTAAAGTTTTATTGATTTAATTATTTCTTTGAAGACTGACCCATCACACGTGTCATTTTTTGAGAAACGTTATGAACAAGTTTTTATGCTTCACCACTTCAACCCAAAATAGATCTTGTGTCATTAATCTTCTATCATCCAACGGCCATTCACGAATGAGTTGAATGCAGTATATTCATTGATTATAGTTAATTAACTTTAACTATATAATTAAAATTTAAGTATACAAATAAAGGCTTAGACACACGTCTCTTTTCCAGAGGAAGTTTGTAAATTTTTTTATCTTTATTAATTTTATTCCTTTTCTTTATAGACTATGTTTGGACTAATAATTTTGGCCATGCACGATGGAAGCTCCACATCCCATGCGCCAATGCATTAGACTAAAAAAAACCTTCCAACGCACTAAGGAGCGACCACTCCATCTTATAGAATCGTCCACAATGGATATTATTTCCACACACCACATCACACTCATCGACATGCTGGAACAAAGGAAACCTTCCAATGCGCCAACTAGTGGCCAGCTTGTCATCAAAACTAAGCGGTATATTAACCCAATTTGCTAAATACTAATATAGAAGGTTTCCTTTGTTGCTAAGTTGGTCAAACCAATTGTGTGTCACCATATAGCACCATGTAAGAAAAAATGTGCCAAGTAATCTTGGTCAAGGCCATTTGATGGTGCATTTGAATGCATAAATGAAGTTTGAGGAATCCAAGAAAGAAGTGACACTTGATGTTAAGTTTGCAGAGGCTTTCTTATCAATACATGCCATGAAGTGATGCAACTTGCTATCAAAATATTTTGAGTATCCAACTAGGTTTTATATAGCCAAGATTTACCAAGCTTGAGAGATTTTTGCAAGGTACAATTGATGTAGGATTGCTAGAATTAAATGACATGCTGCCTCCATTGTTTGCAACTTAGAAATTGAGAATCATTGCCTAAGAGAGGAAATGATAAATACATCCTAGGGGGCTATACATTTGCATTTAGGAATTATTTACCTTAGTTAGATAAGTGTGTGTTTGTGATAGTAATGTGAACATGTTTAGATGAAAAAGAGTGCAGTTGCATAAGGCCTTGTTGTAGGAGATATACAAAGATCAAGGCTATGAGAAAGATGATGGTTTAGTTTGCAGCCTTAGAGATATCAAAAAGTATAGTGACAAACTTAGAGATACCAAAATCATCAAGTGCCAAAGCATGCCATTTCTGCATCTTGAAAATAATTCCAATCTCTATTGCTATCGCTCAGATTCCCCCTAAGGGGTGGGATAGAAAGGGAGATCCTAGTTTAATGCCAGAAGATGGGGATTTGGAGGCATTCTGCACCCCTTGAGGATTTTTTTTGAAGTTCTTTCCCAAGTTTCACGAGATTGTAAATCCTGCATTAGTGGCCTTCTGAGTTTGTATCATTGGCTTGTTGCATCCTTTGTTTTATAAAATGGATTCCAAGGTTGATAAGAGTAGGTTGGAAATCTAGTATAAATGACATGTACATATGAATTTATAAGTACATAGTCTTAGTCTAATAAGTTTGATGCCAATGTATTATTTAGGTTACTATAAATTATCCTACTTAGAATAGACAGAATTGGAAAGAGTTATAGGGGTGTCATCATAATCTAACAACTAGAGTGGCGAAAGAATGTGAGTCCCAAAGAATGTTCCCACAATATTAGGGTGAGGGACAAAGCCATTTATTCTTACATTATGCACATGACATTGTAACATTGAGCCTTTGAGTAGGACATGAATGGTTTACTCATGATCTTTATCCATCAAACACCTCTAGAAGAAAAAGAGAAAATAAAGCATTTTTGTCTCAGAGCTATATCGACCTCTAGCTAGAAAATTTGGACCTCTCAAGAATCATCTCATCATTATCAGGGATGGATATTTTTAATTTTTAATTTAGTGTTCTCAGTTCTTAGTTATCACTTCTTGTAAGTGGTCTATTAGGTTAATAAAGGTAATTCCACATTGCATTTAAGGGGTTACTCTAGATTTTCCTATATGCAGATGTGTAGATTTAGAGTAAAGGACAAACAAGTCACAAATTACACTTAGAATAGATGGGTTTGAAAAAATTAGAAGTGCAAGGGCAGGATGTTTCCATAGCTTGCAAATAATTACGATCTCTCTTGTTTTCTCTTAGATTTCCCCTCAAGGGAAGATTACAGAGGGAGATCCAGGTGTAATGCTAGAAGATGGGGGTTTGGAGGCATTCTTCTCTCCTTGAGGATCTTTATCGAAGTTCTCTCCCAAGGGGTGTCATGTACCATGTAACATTGAAATTCATTATTAACATATAATAATCAATCAATGGTGGTTGTTTATAAAAATTTATACAATAATTTGTTACTGGTACTGTTCTTTGTTATTCATTTGCAGTAAGGAATTGTTGTTTTTGTGCACATTTATTAATTTTAATTAATTAAATACATGTAAACAAGAGACAACACAAGAGACTAACTAAATATGTACTCAAACAGTGATTCATGAATGAATATATTATAGTTAATTAATTAATTATAGCTAAAATAAATCCAATAAAAATAAAGGTATGAACATGTCTCTTTTCAAGAGGAAGTTTGTAAAATTTTTCATCTTTTAGAACTTCAGCCCGAAATAAAGTTTACTCGAAAATAAAATTTTTATTCCTTGATTTTTTTTGATATGTTGTGTACTAAGTAATTTCATTAGGGAAAAAGGTAAATTAATTATTTAAGATCACAAGGCAAGATGGTATGATTCATATCGCTCAAGGAAACTTCTAAATTGTAACTGAAGCATCCACTAGCATCATCAAATTGATTGTTTTCCTATAAATTGGACATTGAGGTTTAGGTGGCTCCAATCTAACACTACACTTCAAAACTAAGATTGTTGGAAATGCTTAGTTACACTAGTGATTTCTTAGTTGGGAGAAGTGGACACACCTATCATGCTCGATTCGACAAAACCATAGGGATCATTTTGGGAAAAAGTAACTGATAGGAAGTCAAGTGGTGTACTGCAGAATGACCACATATATATTATGCATGCGGTGAAGCGAGTGATAGGTCTGGAGTTTTTACTCACCTGTCATAGGCACAAGTTTAGCTCAAACATCTCATCTTTTTTTCTATCCATGCTCTTATATGCAAGGGTTTCTAGGGAATGGGCAAATAAGCTTACCCACATGCTGTTTCAACATAAGTATCTAAAGGACATTGATGTTGCGCTTAACAATGTGGATGAGGCACCTAGGGAATTCTTCATTCACCTACCAGAAAAGTACTACATTTGGGAACATGGGGTGGTAAAACACCCAATTGTGCAAATAGAACAATCATAGTTGCTATAGGGTCAATGAGGTAACATAAGTATGCACATCAATTTTCTCCTCTGTTTGGCCAAAATCAAGGAACCCAAAGTGGATGGTTTTCACTGGGATTATCTAACCGATGAAGTGTTTCTTGATGAATTTCAATTTGATGAAGATGATGTTGATGGTATTATAGGGCGGTTGGAGCTGAGGAGCAGAGAGGAGTGGATTTTTGAAGATGCGTAGGACATAAGTGATGTCACACGAGGAGAAGCTCATGCCAATTGAGGAGAGGACTGACCATTCATCCTCCTTGTCAACCAAGTTAGGGCCAGACTGGCCCAACTATAATGAGAGGCTGTGAATGATGCAAGGCCAAGGCACCAGTGGGCCCAAACTATTTGAAGAATTAGGCGCTAAAGTTTGGGGCACTCTCTGCATCTGGTCTAGATTTTTTATTTTTGTGTTACTGTAGACTAGTAGTTTGTTAGATGAGTCCTCTATTATAAACCATAATTTATCCTCTTAGGTCTTTTTATAATTGAGGGTTTGGAAATAGTCCTCTTTTTAGTGTTTAGAAAGAATGCATGAAATGCATGTTGTAATGAATGATCCTAGAATACATTAATATAAAATAATAGATTTTATGTATTCACAGGTTATGTTATCAGAGTATTCTTATAATTTTAGTTATGTATTTTCTAGTTATGTTTTCTGTTATGAAGAGTTCCCACTTCCCACTTTGATTTATAATTTTAAAATTTTCAACCATTTAAAATTTAACTATCATCTATAAAATGAACCTAGATTTGATTTAATTAATGAAACCAAATGGTGTGAGATAAACACTAAAATAGATAAATTAAAAATGTTCATTGATATAGAAATTGTTGAATATTTACTATATACATTGAACAATATGTATTTGTAAGGCCTTATGCCTATATAATAATGAATTCCCATAAAATTCTGATTACACTCCAAAGTGGGAATACAAAATGGAAAAACATTAACCCCTTCATTAATTTTTAATTTTCATTAATTAAATATATGTAAACAAGATACTACAAAAATATGTACTCAAACATAATTCACTAGATGATTTGAATTTTATCCTTTCCTAGAAAAGAACCAAATCTACACATCACACAATTATGATAAAGTCACAATGAAAATGATAACAGGAAATAAATCATGTTGAGATTTTCATTAATTAAATACATGTAAACAAGTTAAAAGTGACTACCTAAATCAATTATCTCTTAAAAATTATAAGTAAAGGAATATTTGATTTCATCTCCATGAAACTGTTTGAAAACTTAAAAGAAAGAAATAGGGAACCACTCAAATTTCCTTTTGTTCTTCTCCCTCCATGTGGCACTTTTTCTTTTGCATAAACTCAATGTACTGCTTGATGTGTTCATCATACTGTTGGCATAATTGATGTACATGAGATGAGTGAGTATGTTATTGGTTTGATGATGTGTTTTGTGATGCAGATGAGATGAGTAAGTATGTTGATGGTTTGATGATGTGTTTTGTCAGTTATGTTGTTGTAATTGATGTTAACTTAGGTGTTCTTGGTTGACTATGTTCTTGATGTATCAAGTTATAAGATGGAGAAGATGAATTGAGATTTATGCTGTGAATTATGTTGTGCGATTTGGCACATATGTTCTTGAAGTGTGTAAAATGCTATATCGATGATCCCACATGTGTATGATGAGTATTATGCAAGTTACAGTTAGAGAGATGAAAATAGGAAATCAATTTAGCAGTGAAGGAACATAAAAGAAAGATTTGATTAGTATGTCCCACATGAATGGAATTAGGTGTTGCGGTCAGAATTGAGTGATCTTGATGAAATTATTAGACTGCTATTGCAATCGCATTGAGATTGATGAAACATGGACATATTTACAAGATTCCAAAGTTCAAGACAGTGAAGAAGGAAAAGGATAGTGAAGAACAATTAGTTAGATCCTTAACCGATGATTGAAGATCAATTTGTAAAGATGATTAAGTATTCCAGATTATGTGATGATCCATCTAAGATGATGTGGAATGTTAGGTATGATTCTTATAGGACGATTTGATAGATAATTCATGAAGAGGTGCATGAACCTAGGAAAGTGTAATATGTTTGACTTTTCCTTGTCAAATCAATGGTGCAATGGATCTGGAGGCCAACATGAAGTTGAAATTGTAATTGTTTATTGGTAACATGTTTTAGGGTTGAAGGATTGAGCAAGAATTAATTGTAATAATATAATTAAATTGTAATTTGGGTTTTAGCCGACCTAGTTAGTGAAGAACATATATATATATATATATATATATACATACATACATACATACATACATATATACATATATACATATACATACATACATACATACATATATACATATACATACATACATACATACATATATACATATACATACATACATATACTGTTGGAAAAATGGCCAGTGCTCCCCTAGGGATTCGTAACATGGCTTAACCGCCTCCCATGTCTTCTATAAGTCTAGTGGTTGTATCAGGCATTAATAGGTTGATCTTTTGGTGCAACGACAACCACTACTTGTAACAAGTGGTATTAGAGCTTGGTCACAGGTTCGAATCCCATTGGGTAACACTGAGGGGGATATTGTTGGAAAAATGGCCAACGCTCCCCTCAGGATTCGTGACATGGCTTAACCACCTCCTATGTCTTCTATAAGTCTAGTGGTTGCATCGAGCATTAACAGGTCGATCTTTTGGTGCAACAACAACCACTACTTGTAACATATACATACACACACACACACACATATACATACATACATACATATATATATATATATATATATATATATATATATATATATATATATATATATATATATACATATATATATATATATACATATATATATATATATACATATATATATATATATATACATATATATATACATATATACATATATATATACATATATATATATATACATATATATATATATACATATATATATATATACATATACATATACATATATATGTATATATATACATATATACATATACATACATACACACACACACACACACACACACACACATATATCTTTGATGTATTAGGAGAAGTGTATGGAAGAGGCAGATCACAAATACAAAAGTCTGATTCTAGTGTTTGGATGTTCTGCATGTGAAGTAGAGATTGATTTTGAACTAGATTTGTACTAGCAGGGGAAAATTTCTATTTTTCTCAGATCATTATCTTGTTGTTCCCTAATAGTTGAAGTAGGTTAAATCCCTTAACCGAGTAGATCCTAACAGATCATTTTGTAAAATATTTTAATAGGGTGAAACTTTAGCTAGTGTCTCAAGTCCTCTAACAAGGCCACTCCTAATACGATACGGCTACAAACAAGGCTAGATGTGAATCCCTTAACCAGGTGGCTCTTCAAAGGGTCTATTCTTAACTGGACATCATTTTAAGATTTTAACAGGGCTAAGATTTTAACCGAGCGTGCTCTAGAAGAGTGCATTTTTATTAGTGGGTGCCATCCCCAATTGTGGTTTTTTCCAAGCTGGATTTGCATAATAAAAATTCTGGTGTTATGTGTTGAATTTGTGTGGATGCTTAATTTATGATGTATGTTTATCACAAGTAAAATTTATTTATTGCATGCATGTGGTGAAGTTTTGAAGAATAAGTTTATCAGATTAGATTTATGTTTATTATTAGATTACTGATTCACCCCCTCTCTTAGTAATCTTAGGGCCTAATTATTCTAACAATTGGTATCAGATCCTAGGTCCTCTTGGTGGTAAGCTTAACCACTTGAGAAAAATATCCGATTGACAAGATGTTTAGAAAGGAGGCTCCCAAGTTCACAAAAGATAACTACCTAGTATGGGCATATAGGATGGAGTTATACATAAGAGGCATGGGTGATCAATACTGGAAGCATGTTGAAACTCAATATATTGTACCTTAGGGAAGCCTAACTATAGACTAGTTGAAGGAGAAACAAGAGAACACACAAGCACAATAAGCCATAGTAAGTACCCTTTTCGGTATTGAATACATTGATGTAAAAGGACTTAGAACAACTCATGATGTTTGGAATAAACTTGGATTAATCTATGGAGGTGACAAGCATTTGAAAAAGAAAAGAGAAGAAATTCTCAAAGGAAAATATGATGACATGGAAATGGTAGAAGGAGAAAAAATTACTCAGTATGGTGCAAGAATCAAAGATGTTTCTATAATCAGAGGTGCAAGTAGTATCATGATATAAGAACCTGTGGTAAGTAAGATGCTAAGAAATTTTTTATCTTCTTATGCTATTAGAGTGTTGGAAAGTAATGAACTGGGAACATTTGAAAAGGTGATTGTTGAGGGACTAATAGGTAAACTTACTACTTTTGAGATTAATAATTATGATAACAACATTCTGAAGGTTGAAACTTATTTTAAGGCTTCTATGGTAAGTGTCCCTACAAGAAAAGGCAAAGAGTTGATGATTGAATTTGATAGTTTTTCTAGTTTCACCAATGATATAGATGCTATTTTGGAGGATGAGAGAAGACAAGGAGAACTTGAAGCATTGATAGAAAGGAGGTTGGCTAGAGGAATCGGTAAGTATAAAGGAAAGTTACCTTTAAAATGTTTCTCATGTAACAAGATTGGTCACATTTCTACTAGGTTTCCTAATTGAGAACAACAAAAGGACAAGGACAAATACAAGAAGTAAAAATGAAATCCAAAGAAACAATGTTATATGGTTGTAGATGAAGGTGTAACTGATCAGGAATATGATGACAATAATGAAGAGGAAATTATTTTTATTTCTATAAAGGAAGATCATCCCGCAGGAGACAAAGGGGGTGAAAAAAAGCTTGTTTCATATATCAGATAGAATGATGATAGGGTCATAGATAGTGGGTGCTTGCATCACATGAATGGTGATAGAAGTAAGTTTATTAAAATCAATGAATATGATGGTGGTGTTGTGAAATTTGGAAACAATTCACCCTATTTAGTGAAAGGTAAAGGTATTATCTCCCTTAATGGATAAACCATTGCAGATGTTATCTATTATGTTGAAGGTCTAACATATAACTTGTTGAGTGTGGGTCAACTTAATGACAAAGGATACTGACTTGAGTTTAAAGGAGGAATGTGTAAGATCATTAGAAGTTCTAGTGATGAGATTTGTACTGGAAGACGAATTAGAGGTTGATACTCCTATAGAGTTATTTTGTTGTCATTAGTTATGATGAAGCTATATTGATTGTCAAAGTCATTCAGTAAAGAAGGAAAGCCAAGTCGATAAGAGCAATATGCTAGTTGATAAAGGAAATCAAGGAAAGACAATTTTTGGTAAAGAAAAAGAAGTTTAGACACCGAGCATCGAGTTGAACTAAGCTACAACATCTACCAAACTAATAGAAGATATAGTTACTGAGTAACAAGAAAATGTATTACTGAGCATATTAGACCGACACAAGGAGAATTAATAGATACATTGAACGTGGACACCGAGCATAAAATGGTTTACAAATCTCGAGGAGATTGTCTGACAGAGCATTGGAGATTCAAAATGATGATTATACATGATTACAAGGTGACATTCACCAATAAGAATTAAATGAGATGTATGCATTGGAGGAGTAACCAATGCTAGCACTACTTACGAAGATAATTCTAGAACATTTCCACCACTTCTATAATTGTATATAAAATTAGATCTAAGTGAGAAGATCAAATTGCGTATGTGAGATGAATGTAATGTGCAAATGTGAAGTAGAGATTGCAGAGAAATAGTTATGAGCAAAGAAGCTACCGAGTAACAAAGAAGTAAAGAGCAGAGTGTGAATGTGATTTAGAGTTGAATCTACCGAGTACAGATTTGATATTGAGGGTGAAGCACAATATGAGGTAATTAGCTGTTGAGCACATTGAGTCTGATAAGCATATGATTGATGCAAGTACAACATATATATTGGTTACTGATTAAGTTTGTAATTAGAATTGTAAATTCTCTTAACTGAGAAGATCTTAACAGATCTTACATTGTAAATCCTTTAACTAGGTACAATTCATAGATTAAAATTGTAAAATCCTTTAGAAAGGTAGAATTAACTAGTCTTTAGACTCTTAATCAAGTTAATACTCTTAAGAGGGTAAGCTATCAGAAATAGCTATCATTGTAGCTCTAATCAAGAAGACTTTTTACTGCATTAGTGAATTTTTTTGGGTGTCATCCCCATTATAGTTTTTATCCTCTAACAAGGATTTCCACAATACCAAAATGAATGTGTTATGAGTTATGTTTATTGTTAATTCTTTATATGTTTTATGAGATACATGAAAAGTTATGAATTTAGTAAATGATTAAGAAAGTTAATTAAAAGTTTTTGAAGTACTAATTCACCCATCCCCTCTTAGTACTTACCTTTCCATATTGAGTCCAACAATTAGTATCAGAGCCGAGTCTCTTATTGAGAAGTTTAACCACTTGAGAGGAAAGATGGGCAATTATAGGTATGAAAAGGTGATTGATAGCATGAACATTGAACTAAGGATGGCCAATGAGAAGATTGATGAATTGAGTAGAAAATTGAAGCATTCACTCATTAAGAGGAAGGATCTAGCACAATAATTGAAGGACACACAAGATCAGGTTGAAGAACTTGAAGAACTATCAAAAGGAAGTATGTTTGATGAATCTGAAGCTTTAATATTAGAACTGACTGAAAAGAACAAATACTTAACTGATTAGGTAAAAGCACTAAAAAGAGAAAAAAAGAATCCCAATCAATAAGGATGTGTGAAGTCCTTAAACAAAAGAATGGTTGAAGATGAGAGAATACAAATGAATGCAAGACTGAATGAGAAAGATGGGGAAATATTGAGGTTGACACAAATTCACTACAACTTGAAAGACCAACTAGCTGGAGAAAATTAGGAAGTTGCAAGGAAAGTTGGAGAGATTGCTGAACTGAGATCTGAAAATGAACATCTGGGAAGGAATTGAAATCTAAAAAATATGCTAATGAAGTCTTGAAAAGAAATGAAGAATCACTGAGGATATTGGATGAATAACTAAGAGGTCAGAGACAATTGAGAGATACTACTGGACTTGGATTCAATGCAAACAACACAACTAAGAAAGGAGAGTCCTCTAATCAGGAAACAAATTGAGATAATGCTTCTATCCCATTGAAGAAAAAGAAGCCTACTTGCTATCACTGTGGGAAAATAGGACATACAACAAATGTCTATAGGAGAAAAAGAGGTCATCTACTGATTAAACCTAAGTTTAATGGTTATTGGTATCAGTGAAAAAGTATCACTAGTACATTTGAGACCTTTTTTTGATGGCCGAACGTCTAAATTTAGATAGTATACTGTCGCTTAAGCGACACCACCCGACATCGTAGTTTTGCAGTCAAAAAAATTGACAGTTTTGTTAGGCGTCATAATTAGGACAACCATGGCCGTCGCAAAAAGAGGGTGCCAACAAAGAGAACCTGTCGTCAGACCTATTTGTGGCCATCGACATTGGGATGCCTATTCGTCGCAACAAATACAAATGATGGTGACCCATCAGAATATTCTAACAGGTAGCCATCGTTTGTAACTTGTTCACTGACGAAAATGCTATTAATGTAATGGATATCCGTCAACAGTTTATGATGGATATCCATCATTTATGGTTTGTAACAATGACTATGTTGTACATGCGATAGACATGTGTTGGACATTTATGACAGATATCTGTCATTTATGGTTTTTTTTCAACAATGATGCTGTTAATGCAACATCTAGATGTTGGATGTTTGCGATGGATAACCGTCGCTATTGTGAGGCCGTCGTAGTTGCAATGACAATCAGTTTTTTTTTATTTTAAAAATATATTTGTTGATTCAGAATGATGTTCTTGCAGATCTAGTTCCTGCTCGTGATTTGGTTATGGATCATTTGGAGATAACTTTGCAGTAGATTTGGTAGAGGCTCATGGATTATTGAGTCGAGTCTAGAGACTTGGATTTCGAATGGATCCTACTGAATCAAGACTAGTGATAGTGATGGCTCCACCACAAGAAGCTAGTGCAACAATCAGAGATGTATTCTTCCTTATGTGTTCATGGGATATATGCAGACCTGATTGCATTCAGATCTGATTTGAGCGACTTCTTGACTTCTTTGGTCCGAATTTGATGTGCTTTGTTCCTATGGAGTGTAGCAGTGACTTGACTTGGAGTTTGAGTAGACTATGCATTGATCGGCTTGAAGATAGAATCAAGCTACTCTTTGCATTGTTGTTGAGATCGGGTTGTGACAGATTGCTGGGATTGTCTACCATTTTTGCCATAGTTTCGAATGAGTTAGGTGTGATGTCGAGAGAGCGACGTGAAAAACTTGCACATTGGAGATTCATAGATCACTATGGTGTTCGTGATGACTTGGGAGAAGTCTTCTTCTTAGTGAACCGAGATGAGAGACTTAGATTACAAAAAGTGGATCATTTGATGCAACTTATGAGACATTGAATGCCTCTTCACAGTGGGTTCACGATGCGGTCTATGGTGTTTCTTTACGACTGGGTTCTTGACAGAGATATGTTGATTTGGTAGCCATTGAGATGGATTGATATATATTTATCGTACGTGGATTGAGATCTTAAATTATTGAGCTTCTCTATGTTTCAAGAATAGTTTAACATTTTCTACTTAACAGGGCCAACCACATGAAGGTGGAAGCTCATTTGACCCCTCCTAGGAGCCTCTTATGACCCTTTACAACATTTTAAGATCTCTAAGATGTATTCTTAGGGATCGTAAAGGGTCGTAAAGGGTCATAAGGGGTCTTAGGACACAACAACTGAGAAACATAAATGTAGGCATCATGGTCACAATTTTTTGGAAACACAACATAATTGAGTGGTATACCCATATGATGCAACACAATTACTCCTCCAGTTCCATGTCTACACTGCGTAAACAAAATCCAAAGATAAAGAATAAATTTAGAGAGCGCACAAGGAGAGTGATAACGACCAAAATAATATAGGGACCTGTATTACTTTGGTCGTGCTCGCTCTCCTCCGCTCTCTAAATTTATTTTTTATCTATGGATTTTGTTTATTGCAAAGTAAACTTGGAACCAGAGGAGTGATATATAGTTGTGTTGCATCGTCTAGGTATACCATTCAATTATGTTGTGTCTCCAAAAAATTGTGATTATGATGCCTACATTTATGTTTGTCAGCTGTTGTGATATCTTCATTTATGTTTCTCATTTAACGTGTTTATGTGAATATTCTTTGTGTATCTACTAGAAATTCTAAAAAAAAATTCAGTATCTATAATAGCCCTATGTTAACCACATTTATGCATATGGTCCCAACAAAGTAGTGCACAAACTACATAAAGAAGGCATCGCATAAATATGATTTCTGCTTTTGCCATTGAAGCAATCTTGGCGGCACTAGCTACCTCTTGAGCCTCGCACAAGTTGCACTCATTTCCTACATCAGGTATAGATGTAGATGGGGTAGATGTAAATGTGGTTTGATCGACCCACCGAAAGTATTGACATCCACTATTTCCCTGAAAATACCAAATGTACATCAATTCTTCATAAAATGATTAGTTGTCACATTATTTTTAAACATAAAATATAATTACGTATCTAGACCTTTTTCCTATTTGGAAAAACCCAAAATTGACGCCCAGGATTACTTATTGTGCGTGACATCTTCAACATGCATGGGCCAAAACCACATTGACACATAGGCACATTGACCGAAGTCATCGATGCTATTTTGACAAATATTGCATTATCACAAATATTGCATTGTCATTATTTTGTTCATTCATACTAATTATAATTACAATAAAAAGAAACATACTAATGTAGACTTGCACATTTTTTGGCTAAGTCGAAGTCTTTGGTTTAAATCACGAGACACTCAAAACAAAATGACAAACCAAAGACAAGCATGCAATTGTAAAGAAAGGTAATTTTCTTAATCACGTCACTAATTTGTGCATGTCTAAATACTAGTGTCTTTCAAGTGATTTGATTCTTGTCATGCCCACTACAAATGAGAACAGTCTTAACTAGTGAGGTTGTTTAAGCATATAGAGATTAAATACACTCTTTTAGAATGAAATCTCTCTTAACAAAAGATCAAAGATATATAAGTAGGACATATAAAACAAGGTGAATAAGAGTAGTACATATAAAACAATTGTTAGAACATGCCAAACATTTGGCATAATTGTAAATTTCATTCATGTCATTGATATTCTTCTTCATCCATCTTATCATCAAGATCATCGTCATCAATGAAATCATCATCACCACTATTGTCATCGTCATCGTCATCAGCATCGACATCATCATCATCGTCATCCTCATCATCATCATCATCCTCATCAGTAGCAACATCATCGTCATCAGTAGCAGCATCATCGTCATCTTCTTCTTCATATTCTTCTTCGACTAGCTCTCGATCGTGATCTGGTTCTACATCATCTTCCACTTCTTCATCTTCCTCAGTATCTTCTTCCATCACATTATACTTTATAGGTCTTCTTCTTGGATCATGTGTAACAACAAATGACCAACCTGGTTTATGTGGAATCTCTGAGTAAAATACCTGCTCACATTGGCTTGGAAGAACATAGGGCTCTTCTCTAACTGGCTCAAACAACCTTGTATTAATCATTGGAAATCTATTATCATGTTCAATAACAGTTCTATCAAGATTATTTTTATTGAGTCGTAGTCTGTACCATTTCACAACGAAGAGAACTAATTTGAAGGAATTAAAGTCACAGTCAAGTATATCAACCAAAATACCATAGTATCAATTTTGCGACTCTCGAGGATGTAAGTCATTTCTAGATGAAATATTAGTCACCTGGAACACTGCACTTATCACAGAATCACAAGTTCTCTTCATGTCATCCAAATTTTTGATGCAAAATTTATAACCATTGCAAAACATAGCCTTGTGGTGTTTCACCTGCAATAATGTCAAACATGTATAAATTATTGCATCATGAGTTGAAAAATATACGATTGATTAATTAACAAATTTACAAGTACTTGGTGATCTCTTAAACCATATGCTAAATCTATTTCCTTTTGTGTAACATTGGGATCTCCATTGCGATGAGCTAGTATAACCAATGAAGAGACGGATTCCCAATTGACATCGTTCAATCTATGCCGTCATCCAATCTTGATTGTTTGCAATAAAAAAATGTATTGCATCCCACTCTTTAGCAGCTATACAAAAGTAAATAGATGACTTACAACAGATTTATTTTGAAGATTAAGAATTAATTTACTACAATAACATCTCATAATTTATTACCTTTTAGTTTCCTAAATCTACCGTTGCCCACCAAGTACTCCCCTTCAAATTTTTTAATTGAGTCGAGATCCCAAATGCAATCTATATGGGTTTTGTTGCAAGATTAGGAAGATATTGAGTAACGTACACCATCATCTGGTATACCATATATCCTTCAACCATAGAACCCTTAGGATGTGGTCTTTGTCATACCAAACTTTAAAAAAATTTCAAGTGTCTCTCAACCATCCACATTGACTTAGCATGTACAGGTCCACACAATTCAATATCCTCAACTTGGTGTATAAGGTAGTGTTCTTGTGCATTGAAAAAAGCTAGAGGTAGCATTTCACACATTAATAGGCAAATTTTTTTTTTCCAATATTTTATATCTTCTTTATGGATTTCTTTAGATGACAACCACCTACAAAGGATTCAAGATATAAATATATAAATATGAGACTTTACAATATATTACTTATTTGATATATTCAACAAATATCACTGCTTACCTCATGTATTTTCTAAGATCATATATCACTTATTTGATATTATTGTTGAAGTTCTCTGGGAGAGATAGGGGTAGCAAATACTACAACAATTGTCAATTGATCATTTCATACAATGAAAATTGAATGCAATTACACAAATATATTGTAAATACAAAAGACTATGACTTACCTTGATGAAGGTATGTCAATCATGCGTTTTCATCCCTGACCCAAAATCATTTTTCTTTGATACGAGATTGCTTATATCTACAACAAATCTTGTAGGAAATCAAATTTTTTGGATCACTTCTTTTATGGCATTACTTTGTTGCTCTGTTAATAACCAAGGAAGAACACTTGCATTAATCCAGTCTCCATTGCTATTTGATTCAATGATATTTTTTATTGCATGATTGGAATCATGAATGTCACTACAAATTTTGCCAAGTTTTTTTTTGTCACGCCTTCCATCCAATATTTTCCACAGTGTCTCTGCTACATTTCTTTCTAATATACATAGTATCAAACAAATGTACAATTTGTAGATGTTCATAGTAGAGCAACCTACTAAATTCTCTAGGATAACATTTTAGTCCCTTTAGAAGCTGGTCGATGATGCCTTCATGACCTTCAAGATCATCAACTACATAATTAGCCAACAAAACACAATCAAAATATATAATTTTCAAACATTGACCATTACGTGGAATGATATTACCTTGAATTTTATTATGTTCCAATTGCCATAGGTGAGGTGTCATTCTTCGGAGTTTTGATGTAGTCTCTTCTTTCCCATTGAAAAGATGACTTTCTAC
The DNA here is from genome assembly GCA_027943335.1 of Chamaecyparis obtusa. Classification (NCBI taxonomy): domain Eukaryota; kingdom Viridiplantae; phylum Streptophyta; class Pinopsida; order Cupressales; family Cupressaceae; genus Chamaecyparis; species Chamaecyparis obtusa. Next base: position 247,745 of record BSBK01001417.1, read on the forward strand.
ACTTTGATACTTATGATTTTTGAGGAAAAACTGCCTATACTCATCAAACACCTATTTTCTTAAACTTTTGGAATGACAGGATTTCATCTTTGGACCACACATTGGACATGCAAATTTTTCTTTTGTTTTAAGACCTACAAGATAACAATAAAATTGGATTAAATATGTATATTTTTAAAATTAGAATTATCACATACAACTAGAATTCACCATAACATACCACAGAAATGTGTCAACCCTAGAGCATCATGAATTGTCCACACAAACATTGCATGTAATTGAATTTTTTTTTTTCAATTGGTCAGGAGATGTCATACATAGTGAAACCATTCTATAACACCAATAGCTCTTTGATAAGAGGTGCAATATATACATTCATATCTTTCACTTGGTACTTACCTAGTTGAATTAACAACATCATATAATTATTGTGGCCATTTCACTCCAAGACTTATAATTACATGTAGATAACTATAAAATAATAAGATACCTAGAAAAATCATTTCCAACATAATGTGCTCCTTCTTTATTGACATCCATGGAGGAAGGTTATTGTTTATAACAAAAATAGGCCACACCGAGCAAATGGATCTCATCTCTCCATGCGAATTGACACCATCTGCTGTCAAAGAAAGCCTAAAATTTTGAGGTTCCTCTTTAAAGTGTGGCCACTTTTTCTCTATGTCCATAAATGATGAACCGTCCATAGGGATTCGAATAATGTCATCTTGACTCTTATCACATGCATGGTAATCCATAAATTGTGCCAAGCTATTGCACTTGAATAATTATTTCAGACATAGAATAATGGGGATGTGATGAAGAACCTTGCGAGGCACCTTTTTTGTCACTGGATCATCTTGATATCTGCTCATTTGGCATTCAGGGCATTCTGTTGCATTTTCATGTTCTTTATAATAAATAATATGATCTTCAAGACAAGCATCTATTGTTTGATACTCCATTCCAATATGTTTCATAGTGGCACATAATTCTTGGTACGAGCGAGGGAGAACATTTGATGGTGGTAACATAAGGTCACCTATCAATCTGAAATAAATAATATAAGTCATTACTATAAACAATCTTAATGGTACATGTTTCATCTTTTATAGACTATAATGACATATATGACAAACCTTAGCATACGTGACATTGCTATGTTGGATAAACCATTCATAACCTTCAAATTCACCAACAACAATACAATAGAGAGAATAGTAGATTGGGAGCCTTCATAAAGGGCCGTGTCCACCTTCTCAAGTAGAGGTATATCATGGACGTCGCCAATGTCATCCTCATCATAATCATCATCATCTGCAGCAGCAGAAGCACTAGCAACACTAGTACCAAATGTGTCAACGATCAATGCATTCATACCATCATCTTCAAATGTGTTTTCTGGCACATGATCATCATCTTCCATGGGATCATCCTTTATATTCACATTGGGGAGATCGACCTATATAAAAATGATGATAATCAAACCTCCTTCCATGGTTCATATGTATATTAATTGTGAAAACAATATAACAAACAACTTACCACTGTATTATAATCAAAACCCCCCTTCCATGTGACCATTCTCGCTACAATGTCTCTTTGTTTTTTTGATTTTGATTTTTCTTGTCTTTAAGCTATTACAACTCTTGCATGGATAATAACATTTGTCATCGCCTTCTCTTTGAAAGTTAGACAACAATCTAGTGATGGTCTCCCTATTTTGATCGAATTCTCTTGTATTATCTGACATGATCCTTAATGTGTATATCTAGAAAACAAATTGGAGATGCCTCCTTTGATTAGCTTCATGTCACCTTCTTATAGTTTCTCATTTTCTGACAGATTTTTCCAAAAGCTTTGTAGGAAACCAAGGGGTATTCTTGAGTTCAAACACATTGAGCTGCTACAACTGAATTATAAATCATGAATTCACTATAAAATTAAAACTGAATAGGGACATAAGTAAGACATTTAATGCATTATTACTTCATCATGATGAGACTCAAAGCACATAGAAATTCAAAACAGTAGGATATCTTAATCTTTATGAGCTCAAATTCAAAATAGTAAGTGCATTATTTTATTACTGATGTCCCTATTTGATCTAATAGCATCAATATAACAAATAGAGCACCAACCAATCAAATAGAGACATGAGGTGCTCAAATAGTGAGCTCATAAAATAATATATTTAGTCTTAATAAAATCTTATAAAACAACATATATTGTGTGAAGTGTTTGATCTCTCTTTATTTGTTTTGTTTTTAATATTCACTATGTGGTACTCGCCGTTTATGATCATTTCATGAAGAAATGTCTTGATGGCTTGCAGATTGCAAGCTAGGGCATCATGCATTATTTATGAGCTCACTATTTGAGCACCGACCAATTAAATAGGGACATGAGGTGCTCAAACAGTGAGCTCATAAACAATACATGATGCCCTAGTTGTAGGTAGTTATCTCTTCTATAATGATAGAGGAGTGAAAGGTAATGATCAATGAGGTTGCTGCTATTAGATCATACATTAATACACTTACTATTTTGAATTTGAGCTCGGGCATCATGTAATGTTATTGCTGTCATTGCATACTTGCTGCTGTTGTGCACCATATATTGTTTTATACACAGTTTATTTCATTGAGACTGTGAGCTATTATAGTTGACTATATTCTTTTGGGGTCTGATCTATTGTAGTTGTTTCTTTTTTCTTTAAATCATTATTTACAATTACTTTTGATGCAATATTTTTGTGAAGAACAAGAGCAAAATGGTGAATGAGTGTATTTGACAAAGATAAACATGACACATTTTGTTGGGCTAATTGGGTTGGCCTAGTACCATTTACATGGCCTGACCAGATATTAAACAATTTTCTCATGAATAATGCTAGTATTAAATAGTGAGCTCATGAACAATGTATGATGCCTTAGCTTGCAGCCTGCGAGCCATCAAGATATTTCCTCATGAAATGATCATAAACGGGGAGTACCACATAGTGAATATCAACACCAAAATAAATAAAGAGAGATCAAACACTTCACACAATTCCTTGAAGGTAATAGAAATGATGCACTAGCTCTCAAAGCTCGCAGGTCATCAAGCATTCTAAATGAAAATATGTAAACAATGCTAGTATTAAACAGTGAGCTCATGAACAATATATGATGCCATAGCTTGCAGCAGCCCGCGAGCCACCAAGACATTTCCTCATGAAATGATCATAAATAGAGAGTACCACATAGTGTATTATTTTATTACTGATGTCCCTATTTGATCTAATAGCATCAATATAACAAATAGAGCACCAACCAATCAAATAGGGACATGAGGTGCTCAAACAGTGAGTTCATAAAATAATATATTTAGTTTTAATAAAATCTTATAAAGCAACATATATTGTGTGAAGTGTTTGATCTCTCTTTATTTATTTTGTTGTTGATATTCACTATGTGGTACTCTCTGTTTATGATCATTTCATGAGGAAATGTCCTGATGGCTTGTGGGTTGCAAGCTAGGGCATCATGCATTATTTATGAGCTCACTGTTTGAGCACCAACCAATCAAATAGGGACATGAGGTGCTCAAACAATGAGCTCATAAACAATGCATGATGCCCTAGTCGTAGGTAGTTATCTCTTCTATAATGATCAAGGAGTGAAAAGTAATGATGAATGAGGTTGTTTCTATTAGATCACACATTAATACACTTATTGTTTTGAATTTGAGCTCGGGCATCATGCAATGTTATTGCTATCATTGTATGCTTGCTGCTATTGTGCACCATATATTATTTTATACATTGTTTATTTCATTGAGACTGTGAGCTATTGTAGTTGACTGTATTCTTTTGAAATCTAATCTATTGTAGTTGTTTCTTTTTTCTTTGAATCATTGTTTACAATTACTTTTGATGCAATATTTGTGTGAAGAACAAGAATAAAATGGTGAACGAGTGTATTGACAAAGATAAACATGACACATTTTGTTGGGGTGATTGGGTTGGCCCGGTACCATTTACATGGCCTGGCTAGATATTAAACAGTGAGATCATGAACAATGCTAGCATTAAACAGTGAGCTCATGAACAATGTATGATGCCCTAGCTTGCAGCCCGCAAGCCATCAAGACATTTCCTCATGAAATGATCATAAACAAAGAGTACCACATAGTGAATATCAATACCAAAATAAATAAATAGAGATCAAACACTTCACACAATGTCTTGAAAGTAATAGAAATGATTCCCCATCTCTCAAAGCTCGCAGGTCATCAAGCATTCCAAATGAAATGATGTAAACAATGCCAGTATTAAACAATGAGCTCATGAACAATGTATGATGCTCTAGCTTACAACAAACCGTGAGCCACCAAAACATTTCCTCATGAAATGATCATAAACAAGGAGTACCACATAGTGTATTATTTTATTACTAATGTCCCTATTTGATCTAATAGCATCAATATAACAAACAAAGCACCGACCAATTAAATAGGGACATGAGGTGCTCAAACAATGAGCTCATAAAATAATATATTTGGTCTTAATAAAATCTTATAAAGTAACATATATTGTGTGAAGTGTTTGATCTCTCTTTATTTGTTTTGTTGTTGATATTCACTATGTGGTACTCCCTATTTATGATCAAATAGATAAAGCTCTAATGCCTACCTCAAGTGCCATTGCCCTCTTCCCACACGGTGCCCGCCTCTTCGCGTATGCCAAACTTGAATGCTCTCTTCGCGCCATGCAAAAGTGCAGTGCCGTCTTCACGGAAGCTCTTCAAATTCACAAATTACAAATGACACTTTTTTTTTTGTTTATAACCAAATGGGTGTCGCAATTTATGGGCTCACTTTTTGAGCACTGGCCAATCAAATAGGGACATGAGGTGCTCAAACATTGAGCTCATAAACAATACATGATGCCCTAGTTGTAGGTAGTTATCTCTTCTATAATGATGGAGGAGTGAAAGGTAATGATCAATGAGGTTGCTGCTATTAGATCATACATTAATATACACTTACTATTTTGAATTTGAGCTCGGGCATCATGCAATGTTATTGCTATCATTGCATGCTTGCTTCTGTTGTGCACCATATATTGTTTTATAAACATAGAACAATAGATTTGGGGACTTAGACTTATGTTCAATCCTTAGTAATGGTTTGGGGAACTAATTACTAGATGAGTGACTACAGTACCCTAATTTTCATTAGTAGAAGATCTTGTTTAATTTGTGTTCATTTCATGCAAAAATACATGTAAAGGAAAATAAATTTTTGCATTTAAAGATAACATGTATATATATGAAAAATAACTTGTATATACTATACAAGGAAAATAACTTTTAAAAAAAATGCAACAGTACAGGCATACATAAGAGGATGAACATAAATAATAAGGGTGCCAAACATTGCCTGAAGTGATGAATTTTTGACTCGGGTATGAATCTAGTGTGCCCCTGTGTGATCTAGAACCTGCAAAAAAAAGAGAGATGGGGGTTAGATAAAAAATATCTAAGCAATGAATGACATCCTATTACTGATTCTCATCTACAATTATGCATGTGCATAGTCAAGCCATACACTTCTGAAAGAAAAACCAAGCTCACAGTCTCAATGAAATAAACAGTGTATAAAACAATATATGGTGCACAACAGCAAGAAGCATGCAATGACAACAATAACATTGCACGATGCCCGAGCTCAAATTCAAAATAGTAAGTGTGTTAATGTATGATCTAATAGTAGCAACCTCATTGATCATTACCTTTCACTCCTCCATCATTATAGAAGAGATAGCTACCTACAACTATACTTTATAATTCCTCTTTTGAAGTATATATATATCAAGTATAATTATGAGTTTACATCATATATTTAGTCTTAATAAAATCTTATAAAACAACATAAAACTAACCCAAAATACTTTGTCTTAATAAAATTTTAATAAAACAATACATTTAGTCTTAATAAAATAATACACTTACTATTTTGAATTTAAGCTCAGACATCATGCATTGTTTATGAGCTCACTATTTGATTACTGGCCAATCAAACAGGGACATGAGGTGATCAAACAGTGAGTTCATAAATAATGCATGATGCCCTAGCTTGCAACCCTCAAGCCATCAAGACATTTCCTCATGAAATGATCATAAATGGGAAGTACCACATAGTGAATATCAACAACAAAACAAATAAAGAGAGATCAAACACTTCACACAATGCCTTGAAGGTAATAGAAATGATTCCCTAGCTTTCAAAGCTCGTGGGTCATCAAGCATTCCAAATGAGAAGATGTAAAAAATGCTAGTATTAAACAATGAGCTCATGAACAATGTATGATGTCCTAGCTTGCGGCTCACGAGCCATCATGATATTTCCTCATCAAATGATCATAAACGGGGTGTACCACATAGTGAATATCAACACCAAAATAAATAAAGAGAGATCAAACACTTCACACAATATATGTTGTTTTATAAGATTTTATTAAGACTAAATATATTATTTTATGAGCTCACTGTTTGAGCACCTCATGTCCCTATTTGATTGGTCGATGCTCTGTTTATTATATTGATGCTATTAGATCAAATAGGGACATCAGTAATAAAATAGCGACATCAAATAGGGACTTAAGTAATAAAATAATACACTTTCTATTTTGAGTTTGAGCTCATAAAGATTAACTTTCAGATGAATATGAATGAATGCAAACATACATAAGTGGATGAACATAAATAATGAAGGTACCAAACATTGCCTGAAGTAATGAAGTGTTGACCCAGACTTCAATCCAGTATGCTCTTGTATGATCCAAAACCTGCAAGAAATGAAAAGATGGGGTTAGATCCAAAGGATCTAAGAAATACCTGACACCCTATTACTAATCCTCATCTACAATTATGCATGTGCATAGTCAAGCCATACACTTCTAAAATGAACTATGCTACAAAACATGAGTGTGTGTTAATGTGATTCAAAAGCTATTATGCAAGATTATTTTATTATTGAGATAAGGATATCTTAATTTTACAAGAATAAATATTTTGAGAAATATTTGAATTTAATTTTGACAATAACATGAGGAGTGATATATTTCAAGCTTCAGCGAGATTTCATACCACACAGTGTTCGTAGATTACGTTCAATGCGTTATTTACGCTTGTATTGGTGAGAAAACTCTTGAAAATGTGCAAAAGAGATTGAATTCAACCATGTTGTTTACATGACACATGTAGTTTACCTCTAGCCTAAATCAATGTTACATACAAATCTGTAGACGCTGCATGGTACGAAGCCTCGCTGAAGCTTGAAAATGATAAGCATTATGATGCAGAGGTATGGTGTGGTAAGCACAAGTATAGTTTCTCGTAAGCTGCTATTGGTATAATTTTTTTTTTTCAATAGTTGTAGAATCTAACTTCTCCTATACTTACACATATGTATACATTTTGGGCTTGGCTTTAATGTCATGTAAATTTGAGTGAAATGGTAATAATATTTAAGAGCAACAAGTTTGACATTTTAAACAAGTATGCATATACATTATATAAAAGGAGGAGTGATATATTTTAATGGCAACACTTAATGAGAAGGATGCCTATATAACAAGAAGAGTGATATATTTTAATGGTAGTGGACATAGAAATTGTAGTGAAACTTTGTAACTTATTATTGTAAGTGGACATAGAAATTGCAGTGTAAGTAGTAGGATGATTGTTCATGAGCTCATTGTTTAATAGCTAGCCAGGCCATGTAAATGGTACTAGGCCAACCCAATCAGCCCAACAAAATGTGTCATGTTTATCTTTGTTAATTACACTCATTCACCATTTTGTTCTTGTTCTTCACACAAATATTACATCAAAAGTAATTGTAAACAATGATTCAAAAAAAAAAGAAACAACTACAATAGATCAAACCCCAAAAGAATACAGTCAACTACAATAGCTCACAGTCTCAATGAAATATACAGTGTATAAAACAATATATGGTGCAAAACAACAAGTATGCAATGACAACAATAATATTGCATGATAAAATTCAATACTCTTAGTTTTTATTCAAATCTATTCGAAACTCCTATCAGCTCATTGTCCAATAGTTAAACTAACTTATGAATTCAAAGGAGGAATTATGAAATATAGTTGTAGGTAGTTATCTCTTCTATAATGATGGAGGAGTCAAAGGTAATGATCAATGAGATTGTTTCTATTAGATCATACATTAATACACTTACTATTTTGATAGCAATAACATTGCATGATGCTAGAGCTCAAATTCAAAATAGTAAGTGTATTATTTTATTACCGATGTCCCTATTTTATTACTGATGTCCCTATTTGATCTAATAGCATCAATATAACAAACAGAGCACTGACCAATCAAATAGGGACATGAGATGCTCAAACAATGAGCTCATAAAAAATGCATGACGCCCTAGCTTGCAGCCCGCGAGCCATCAAGATATTTCCTCATGAAATGATCATAAACGAGGAGTACCACATAGTGAATATCAACAATAAAACAAATAAAGAGAGATCAAACACTTCACACAATGCCTTGAAGGTAATAGCAATGATGCCCTAGCCCCTAGCTCTCAAAGCTCACGGGTCATCGAGCATTCCAAATGCAAAGATGTAAACAATGCCAGTATTAACATTCATATTTTGCTATTAAATCAACAAATGCCATCAAAATGAAATTGAGCTAATGAGAAGACAAATCTCGAATGCCTAACTCAAGTCATGGCTGCCATTAAAGATCAAATGCTAAGAAACTATGTTATAAAATTCATACCAAATTTCAAGGCATGAAATTTTATATCTGTACATATATTTTCTTCGAGTCCCCCACATTGTAAAATCAATGCTAAGGAAAAAAAAGTATGATGTCAAAAAGTACAAAATTTTATGCCTTGAAATTTTATAACATAGTACCTTCGCAACTGCCATATGAAGAGCAGTGCAAGGTGGCAACTTTACCATTTTACCATAGTTAGGGCACTCTTTTACCATGCTTTATGAGATTTATGTTTTTGTTTTAAGTGAAGACAAAGATTATCTTAATTTGTTATCTTTAAATTTTATTCATTTTATGATTTTAAAAATTGAAATAAAAAATATAAACTTTTAAGAAACTTTTACATATTTTCATCAAATGACCCAAAAACATCAAGAATCGTCATATATGGTTGCTAATAGCCAACTTTAAGAATAATATGAATGAATGAAAACATACATAAGTGGATGAACATAAATAATGAAGGTACGAGACATTGCTTGAAGTAATGAAGTGTTGACCCGAGGTTCAATCCAGTATGCTCTTGTATGATCCAAAACCTGCAAGGAATGAGAAGATGGGGTTAGATCCAAAGGATCTAAGCAATGCCTGGCACCCTATTACTGATCCTCATCTACAACTATGCATGTGCAATGTGAATAAAAACTAAGAGTATTGAATTTTATCATGCAATGTTATTGCTGTCATTGCATGCTTGTTGCTGTTGTGCACCATATATTATTTTATACACTATTTATTTCATTGAGACTGTGAGCTATTGTAGTTGACTATATTCTTTTGGGGTTTGATCTATTGTAGTTGTTTCTTTTTTCTTTGAGTCATTGTTTACAATTACTTTTGATGCAATATTTGTGTGAAGAACAAGAACAAAATGGTGAACGAGTGTATTTGACAAAGATAAACATGACACATTTTGTTGGGTTGATTAGGTTGGCCTAGTACCATTTACATGGCCTAGCCAGATATTAAATAGTGAGCTCATGAAAAATATATGATTCCCTAGCTTGCAGCCTGTGAGCCATCAAGACATTTCCTCATGAAATGATCATAAATGTGGAGTACCACATAGTGAATATCAACACCAAAACAAATAAAGAAAGATCAAACACTTCACACAATGCCTTGAAGGTAATAGAAATGATGCCCTAGCTCTCAAAGCTCGCAAGTCATCAAGTATTCTAAATGAAAAGATGTAAACAATGCCAGTATTAAACAATGAGCTCATGAACAATGTATCATGCCCTAGCTTGCAGCCCATGAGCCATCAAGACATTTCCTCATGAAATGATCATAAATAGGGTGTACCACATAGTGAATATCAATAGCAAAACAAATAAAAGGAGATCAAACACTTCACACAATGCCTTGAAGGTAATAGCAATGATGCCCTAGCTCTTAAACCTCGCGGGTCATCAAGCATTCCAAATGAAAAGATGTAAACAATGCTAATATTCAATAGTGAGCTCATAAAAAATGTATGATGCCCTAGCTTGCAGCCTGCAAGCTATTGAGACATTTCCTCATGAAATGATCATAAATCAGGAGTACCACATAGTGAATATCAGCAAAAAAATAAATAAACAGAGATCAAACACTTCACACAATGCCTTGAAGGTAATAGCAATGATGCCCTAGCTCTCAAAGCTCATAGGTCATCGAGCATTCCAAATGCTAAGATGTAAACAATGCAACTGAAATTGATTTAATGAGAAGACAAAGCTTGAATGCCTACCTCAAGTGCTAGTGCCCTCTTCCTACACAGTGCCGACCTCTTCGCGCATGCCAAACTTGAATGTCCTCTTCGCACCATGCAAAAGTCTAGTGTTGTCTTCGTGGTAGCTCTTCGAATTCACAAATTACAAATGACACTTTCTTTTTCTTTTTTTGGTTTATAAACACATGGGTGTCGCAATTACGACAATATCATCACTATTATGACACCATCGGGGGCACTTGCAAAAAAAAAAACAAAAAAAAACACAAATTGTAGTGGCATCGCAAATTGGCATCAAAATTTGACCCCAAATGTTGTAGTGTATGGTCACAAAGAATTTGAATGTAGATCAAGGATTGCTAACAATACAAGGAATCCAAGGTTTGATGGCTATTGCAATAACTGTAACAAATATGGTCACAAGTATGAAGAATGCAGGTCACAAAGAAAGAATGAGAAATAGGTACCTAACCGATAGAATACTGCAAACAACTGACAAGGATCAACTATAGGCCATCCACATGGGACTATAATACAATAATTACTTGTACTGCATGTGGGAGATTTGGTCACATTGCTATAAATTGCATGTTGATGCATGAAAGGAACAATAGAAGGTTATGGAGAAAATTTGGGATGGCTTGTTTTTATTGTCACAAGGTCAATCATCTAGCCAGAGACTGCAGGTACTGAGGAACAACCGAGTGAGACTACTCAAGTTAACATTAATGAGATAAGAGATCATATGAATATAACATGGAGAAGGAAGTCTCAAGACGATGGAACTAAACTTGGAACAATTGATGATACCACATCCTCTGGATCGGGTGCACCTATCTTCACTTAATCGATCAAAGGTATGTGTAGGAGTTGATAATTAAACTTCTATCTTAAATTAGTTCCTAACATTTGTGAAGAGATCCATATTAGCATATTAAGATGCATTTGGATATATGATTGAAGTTGATATTTCATATTTTGATTGGTAAGAGTATAAGTTATTTTGTTCCATTCGGTGAAAGGAAATTATATTTGGTATTCGGTGAAAAGGGAGTCAGTAGAGAGCATTTAATGCTAAAATTATAGCCATTGGAACTCCTAATTGAAGAAAAACTATAAACATAGGTCATGTTATTTCATTTTCACCTTACACTTTTGAGAGCATTTGAAGCACTGTGCAGATACGAGTCTACCAAGATCATCCAAGTGATCATTCAGGAAAATCTAAGCTTTGTCAAACACATTCAAGACATTTCTCATGTTTTCCAACCTGGGTGAGAATAATCAAGTAGTTATTCAAGTGAAACCCTATCAATTGAAAGATCATTTCTGAGAATCAAATGACACCCAAAGTTCAAAAGCCGGTTGTTGTGGAGAAGAGTGACCCTGTCAATCCAAACTATAATTTTCCATTCGCCATTGTTGCTAAAGTTGACACATCTAGAGCTCTATCATCAACCCCACTGAGAGTTATACTTATTGAAGATGTTCGCGCCTTCATATATTGCAAGATTGAAGATATTTTCCAAGAAAAAATTGATACATCTTACATAAATCTATGTGTTAATGGAAAATTGAAAGGTGATCACACACATATGAAAACCAAGGGTTTGGTTGATGCGATGCATGTACCGACAATATTTAAACATGAATGGATGAGAATAGTTCTAAGCTGAGTACATGATCAGTTCATGTGGCTCAATGCTCCTGTGAAGATCACAAAATATGTATTACACATTGTCACAGGTTATACAGTTGGTGATAGATCAATAGCCTACAAGAAAACATACAAGAACAAACTATGTGAGCTTACTCAAGCTAAATGGGATGAAAGAGGTCTAAATTGTCTATTGTTGATGATCCCAAGGTAAGATTCGCATGGAACATGATATATTACCGAATCTTCCACTCATCTTGGGTAGACATTGTGCCTTGTGGAGTTAGCATATAATATTGGTAAAGAAGGATATGAAGATAGATCTGTGTAAGATCTTGTTGAAGCAACTGGATGACAATATGAACACAATCATAAAGGAAAAAAAAATACACTGAATTTCAAATCCCTACTGGTATGCATATTTTTCTACTTTTAGAACTTCTTTTCTATAATCAGTGAAGTAGTGTGGAAAGAAGATAAACCAATTATTTATCAAATCAATGAATTCATTCAAAGCATAGGAGATAATTTTAATATAGTTATGAATATCTACTTTAGAAATTTTCAAACTAAGATGCATAAGAGGTTTAGAATTCCACCCCAGCTTTTGGAACAACACAAAGATGATTTATGTTTTGAAGTAGATTTTGATACATGTATAGTGAGAGCTTTGGAGCCTAGAACCATGTGCCTACCACCTATGGGATAAAAAATGGATATTGATGATGCTTCTATACAAATCAAAGGATTATTAGAAAATCCTATTGGCAGAAGAGCCACTCGATATGGAACTTATGAGGAAGTGAAGAACAAAATCAAACTAGGTATATTGATACTTAAGGCCCTAAGGAAAAATAACAGAATGATTAGTACTTTGTTAGAGAATTTGGCAATTCCTGTTGAAGAAGAAGAAGTTGGACCATCAGAGGTTAAGGGGAAGAAGAGAAAAATAAAAAAAGAGACCCCTAGTCCAATCGGTGTAAGACCATCAACAAGGTCTTCCTCCACACTGAGTGAGAAAAAGAAAGAAGAGATTGATCCACCTAAGCCCAAAAGTTACATAAGAGAGAAAAAGGCTATTGGAAGGACTAAGAGAAAATTGAGACTGCATGAAGATGGTGAAAGATAGTGAGAGGGCTATTTAAAGTTGTACAAAGTGAAGCACCAAAACTAAAAGATCTTGATGAATCACTCAAGAAACTTAAGAAATATGGAGGATATTTAGGTTTGAAATAACTAAAATATGAGAAAAGGAATGATGAAGAAAAACATAAAATTGAAGAGGATATTGTATTCACTTTTCATAAGCTTAGAACTACACCTGTGGATATAGCCACACATTTAGCAGATGAGTTATATCAAAGGATTGATGCTAGATGGAAATATACCTTAGCATCTAAGAAGAAAATGAGGGAGAGATCCCTGGATATAACAGTACTAGACCTATCCAAAAGAGGAATCAAGGATACACTACAATAATACTCAAAGATATTCCCAGTGAAAAGTAGAGCACTAAGTATTATGGTTAGTAAATTAGAAGAAGTAAAATATGAGACTAATGATCTATGGAAAAAGATATTTTCTCTTGATTAAATGAATAATGCAGAAATTAATGAAACTTAAGGTAATTCAGATCCCATTGATTTGACAGTTGACAAAGATGAGGTCATCATATAGGATATTACTGATAACGACCCTGTTGAAGATATTAAAGATGATGAAGATATATTAGAAACCGAGGCCAAGGAAACTAAAGAAATGAACATAGATGATTGAGAAAAGGAAACACTAATGGATGCATAACCCATTATTGAGAAAATAATGAATTTTCCTGAGATAGAAGAAGTTATCTTAGCATCCACTCATGAAATTATAATAGATGCTGATGTCCACACTGAACTAGAAAATTAAACTGCACTGAACGATACCGAGGTTACTATAGAGACTGAGACTGTAGTATCCACTCATATTGCTTTCAATTTTAGTTGCCATACTCTTTTAGGCTATTATTTCAGTTGATTAGCCGTATTCTTTTAGGCTACATTTCATGTGAGCAGTTATTGTTTCAATGGGTGATGATTCTGGATTATGATTGTTATATGTTTATCATGTGGTTACATAGTTAGATGATTATATTATTATGATGTGATGTTTTATGTTTATTATGGTTTATGATGTTATTGACCCCATACTTGCAGGTGTATGGTTATCATGTGTGTGTACCTATTTTGCATGTTTGTTGTGGTAGAGGACAAAGACGTAGTTACTTGCCATGGTGAGATCCACATGTTCAATCATACCCTATCATTGTCTACTATATTTATATTGGATGTACATGCTTGTTCTTGTGATGTCAGGTTTGTAGGTACAAGGCACCATCTTCCCTAAATTAGGAGGATTGAGCGTGCCCATAAATATTCATCTCAATGGTAAAGAGGGGAGGTAACAGCCAGAGCCAAAACCCTAACCTAAGCCTATTTGTCATAAGATTGTATGAGTATCAATTTGACTACCTTGCCTGGATTCATCTAGTTGACATGAATTCGTAGATCCCTTTTTTTGAGCATGTTTGGTTTTGCTTTGTTTGGTCTCAGTTGATTGATTTCATAAGTGGGTGATTTTGTGTGATTATTGATTTAATGATTATAGTTGAAATTGAATATTAATTATGTTTCTATGTTTATTTGAGAAAATTAATTAAAATTCAAATATTTAAGTATTTGGATTTAATTAATTATTTAATTGAAATTAGAGTTAAATATGCTTTTATGCTTTATTAAATAATTAAATATTTAATTGCATGGTTTTATTATGCTTTAAATATTTAATCTATTTAATATATATTTTAATTAAATACATGTGCATTATTATTGTTGAAAAAGTAATTTGATTTAAAAAAATATAACTTATTTTAAAGAGTCAAAGTTGAGTTGTGTAATTAAAGATATTTTATTTATTTAATTAGGATTTACTTTCAATTTTGAGTGGAGTTGTTTTACGGATTGACTGGTGTGTTGTCATTAGGGTTTGCATGAAAGGGGGAAATTGAGTCTCTTTAGGAGAATTGTTTATTCATTTTTGGGTATAAAACAGGTTTTGGAGGATTTTTGGAGAGCTTGGTATTTTTGGCTTTTTGGAGAATTTGGGTGTTTGTGGTTGCATGTTGTTTTGGAAGCTTTATGTTTCTGGATTCTTGTGCTTGGAATCTACGTGGTTTCAGATCTATTGGTTGGATCCATTCTTGGAGGATTCAAATTTCTACATTCTTCAAGGGCTTCATTTTCAAGATTTTGCATTGGATCCAAGTTAGGGTTTGAAAACTCTTTTGTGGTTTATGTTTTGCAAATAAATGGTTTCTTGTGTTTGAGTAATTTCAGTTTATCTTATTAGATGTATTTGTAGTTTATATGGTTTTGGGTATTTAGAAAACCCTTAGATCTATGTTTTTTTAGATTTTATTGAGACTTGACATAGTAAGGTTATGTTGTCAAAATTTCGTAAGAAAATTTTCTATAGATCTCATAGAAAATAAAAAATTAACTTGGACTAAAGTTTAACTATTGGGTCTTGGAAAAATAAATTATCTTGTGGAAAAGAAATCAATTTTGGGTAGAAAAATTGAATTCTGGAAAAAAATTCACTCTTTGGAAAAAAAATACACAGTAAAAAAAAATACACAGTCAAATAGAAAAACCCAGAAAAAGACAAAAAATGAAAAAAGTCAAAAAGTATTGGAAAAAAAAATATAATATGCTTATTTCAGAATTTCGGATTAAAAAAAACAAAAAAAACCCTTTTTTGTGTTTCATGTTTTTAGGAAAATGTGCCTTGAAAAATATTTTTTAAAAAGAAAAAGAAAATAAAAAATAAAAATTAAAAGTTAAGGGGGCGGGGGCCACCACACCCCCTACCCCCTCTACCGCACGTACCATTGCAGGGCAATGGGTACTACCGACGATAGTACCCCACTGCCGTAGGAAGCACCCCTACCGTGGGGGCCACACATACATGAGTGGAGTGTGGGGGTGCATGGGGCCCGCCCCCCACTCATTGCTATATATATATATATATATATTGGGATATATACATATATATACGAAATGTGTTTATTAGTGTTTATATTGGGAATAGTAATTGGATAAATGTTTACGCATCTATTGTAATTGGGCATTTTTTATCAACTTGATAACTATTAGAGACTTTAGAGAACATTTTAGATATTAACATTGTTTTAGTGAATTATGGAATTTGTTTATGTTCATTGTTGAACTTAAATGCATATTGGTTTATTTTCAATTCTTTATAATGTAAATGTTAGTTATTTGTCCTTGAGTGTTTTCTTATGCTTAAATGAGTTAATGGGGCATTAGATGATCTAGGAGGAATACAAAGGCTAGGGTATGAGTCTTATAGACATGTTTTTTGTCTTATGATATGGTGCGTGTGTATTATGCTTTATCGCCCTAAATTGACCATGTAGGCTCATGTTATACTGTATTTTGTAAACGGGTATCTTGTAGTCATTTCTAGTTCTTGTGTATGATACTGAATTTGGGATTACTTGGTTGTATACCTATGTTAGATCTATGTGGGATCTATGAGCCTAGGGTAGGTTACCTAGATGTGTAGTAGAAGGTGGCTTGCAATAAGCATCGAGGCCCACAAGTGGTTGCCAGGATCACTTATTGTAAGTAATCTCAATCAAGTGAAAACCTAATATATCATTGAGAGGTATTAAAATGAACTTAATAAGAAATTCAACCTTTGACTTCCGCTCTGCAACTTCCCGCCCAAAATGATTTTCAAATTGCAGGCTCCCATGCCCGCCTGCTGGACCCCAGACCACTCCCGTGATTTCCTCTGTCACGAGCCCAACCATTGAGTCAATGGGGGAATCTCAAAAAGATGCCCCGTTGTCTCCCCCAAAATCCAACTGGAAAGGTGCCCTTGTTGGAGAAACTCATCAATCTCTGGAGGCCCTGTTGGTGGATTTTGTTTAGACTGAGGAAGGCACTGAACTGTCACTCCCGGACTCAGTGGTGAACCGAACGATGGTGGACTTCTAGCTATCCCTGGTTGGTCATTTCTTCAATTTTTGACCCACCATTGAAATGTTTAGGAAATGAGTTTCCAATCAGTGGAAGATCAAGGGTTCTATCCTGGTTTCAGCTATGCCTGGGGGGCTTTTTTTGTTTAAGTTTACCACTCTTGAGGACCTATCTTGTGTGCCAGTGGGGTCATGGGTTTATGGAAAGCACTTCCTAGCCCTCACAAAATGGAAACTCAGATTCAATCTGATGACGGACTTAACAAGAATGACCCCGGTTTGGGTTCGCCTCCCTGGGACGAACAAGTCTTCAGATGGATAGGTGATTCCTTCAGCTCTTTCATCACAATGGACCAGGTGACTCGTTCAAAGTCCAGGCTTGTTTTTGCTAGATTTTGTGTGAATGTTACTCTGAACAAAACCCTGCTCAACTTTATCATTCTGAAATCTAAGCTGGGTAGATGGACCCAAGCTCTGGTGTATGAGAATTCTACCCTATTTTGCCAAAACTATGATTGCAGGGGCCATGCTAGTGATACTTGCAAGTCCTCCAAGCTGGGAAAAAAAAAAGGGAACAAGGACAAAGGAGTGGCTGAGGGTCCTCCCCTCGTAGATGAAGAAGAGAAGGTGGAAACTAGGCCACCCTTGGTGACTAAGGAAACAAAAATTCTAGCTATTGAAGATCTGGCCCTGGAAGAAGGTGAGATCGTTCCCCCCCCCCGGGAGATGAATGTTGGGTGCCCTAATTTGGGTCCTCCCGAGTCCACAAAGGAACCAGTTCTCTAGCTAGTGGTGGAGCCGCTAAAAACCCCCTTGATGCCCCCCCAGAGGAGATGAAGACTAGCCCTACTGAGATAGAATAGCCTGCCATTGTGGTGGCTTTGGAGGTGCTTTCCCTAAAGCTAGATGCTAAACCCCCCCCAAGGCCTATGAAGAAGAGCCCATCCAGCTCCCTTGATGGCTTGGAGGATGATGAAAGGGAATGGAAAAAACAAAGAAAGAAAACCAAGCCTAAAAAGGCTGATGTGGGAATGGAAACACCCAGGGGAAGGCCTTCAGACAAGGCATAGAGATCATGGGGGACCACAAGGGATGTTGCAGCAGGTAAGAAACAAACCCTAGAATCTAGTTTCAAAAGTAAGAAATGAATTTCCTTTCTTGGAATGTGAGGGGATTGAATAGCTCCCTCAAGCAAAGTGCTGTCAAACACTACATTTTTGATCTCAAGCTTGATGTTATGCTCCTCCAAGAGGTTAAGATGTTTGCTAGTAATTTTGCTACCCTGCGCCCAATCTTTGGACGGGTGCTACCTTCCTTTATTCTAAAGCTGTGGGGGCGTCTGGTGGTATTGCTACGCTCTGGAACCCCAATAGGATATCTGGTCAGCTTTCTACTTCTCCCAACTTCCTTGCAGTCACCTTTAGGAAGAATGGTACTGAATGGACTATTTTCAATATTTATGCTCCTAATACCCAGGTGGGTAGAGCTTCACTATGGGGTGATCTTGGCCATCGGCTGGACCTGGACTATTCTGTGAATTTCCTGCTGGCAGGCAACTTTAATACCCCTCTTTACCCCTCAGAAAAGTGTGGTGGTCTTGTGGATTACTCAGATAGTATGGGGGAGCTGGCTCATTTTATCTGCTCCATAGGCCTTACTGACCTCACCCTGAAAGGGAACCCCTTCACTTGGTCTAATAATAGGAAAGGTTCCCACCTCATCCAAGTGAGATTGGACTGGGCCCTAGCCACCTCTTCATGGAACCTTTGCCTGAACTCCTGACTATCTTCCCTCCCTCGTACCACGTCAGATCATAACCCCCTCCTTCTCAGTTGGCTCGACACCCCCAAGGTCAGCCCAATGCCCTTCAGATTTGAAATTATGTGGTGCTCTCACCCATCCTTCAGGGACCAAGTGAAATTCTGGTGGAAGACTAACATCAGGGGTACTGCCATGTTCAGAATAGCCCAAAATCTTGAAATTATCCGAAGAGAGATTAAAGGCTGGAGAAAACATAATTTTGGTGACTTTCACAATGAGAAGATGGAACTGTCTAGAGTTTTAGACTCCCTCCAGGCCCAGTTGGTTGCTGGAAACTACCCACCCCAGATTCAGGTGGAGGAGGAGGTGACTAGACACAAGTGGTAGGAAACTTTAAAAAAAGAAGAAATCTACTGGAAGAAAAGATCCAGAGTCCAGTGGCTTGCTGAAGGGGACAGGAACACAACCTTCTTTCATAGGTCTGCCAGCATCCATAAAAGAAGAAACACTATTGCTACTATTAAGGACGAAGGATGGAATGAAGTCAAGGAGAAGGATAAGATCAACTAGGTGGCTGTCAACTACTTTAGGAGACTGTACTCTAGTGAGGGTCTGATATGCCCAGACAACATCCAAAACCAACTTCTAGACCAAAACCAAAGTGCTATAATGTTTAGTGACAATAACATGCTTATGGAGCAGGTCTCTTATGAAGAGGTAAAGAATGCGGTCTTTGCCATGGAAGCTTACAAAGCCCCCGGACCGGATGGATTTCCTCTAGTGTTCTTTTAGGAGTACTAGGACATCGTGGGGACCGATGTTACCCAGGCTGTTAGAGACTTCTTTAGGACTAGGCGCATCCTCAAATAGCATAATTAAACCTACATTGTGCTGGTTCCAAAGCATGACAATCCTACCACTATGATGGATTTCAGGCCCATCAGCCTGTGCAATACCTTTTACAAGATCCTTACCAAGATCCTGGTGGGTAGAATCAAACCTCTGCTGGACAAGATTATCAGCACTACTCAGAAAGGTTTTGTGCCGGGTAGACAAATCCTTGATGCAGCCATTACCACCCATGAAATCATCCATTCTATGGACATAAGCAAGGCTCCAGGTATGGCTTTTAAACTAGATATCTCCAAAGCTTATGACAAAGTTAATTGGTCATTTCTAATTAAAATTTTTGCTAAAATGGGGTTTAATGAGAAGGTTATCCAGATTATACAAGAATGTACTCAAATTGTTAGCCTTTCTATTCTAGTCAATGGCTCCCCTGGGGGTTACTTTAAACCTGAGAAGGGTCTTAGACAGGGAGACCCCCTCCCCCCCTACCTCTTTATTATGGTGGCTGATGTGCTTAGCAGGAATCTTTGTATGCTGTCTACCATAGGAAGAATAAAAGGCATCAAACCTGCTTCTACTCTTCCTCAGGTGGTGTTAGAACAATTTGTGGATGACACCTTCCTTTTTGGGTACTCTTGTGTGATTGAAGCCAGGCAGTGGAAACAAATACTGGAAAGTTATGCTTGGGTGTCTGGATAGTGTATCAACTATCAGAAGAGCAGACTATTCTTCTTCAATACCCTCATGGAGCTACAAAATAAGGTGTTTAGAATCCTTGGTTGTATGGCGGGCTCGCTCCCTTCTACCTACCTGGGCCTCCCCCTTATGGTTAAAGAGGTGTCCCAAGATTTCTGGAACTCCATCCTTGAAAGAACCCAGAGGAAACTTGCTGGCTGGAAGGGGAAGTTTTTAAGCAATGCTGGTAAACTTCAGCTGGTGGCCTCCACACTCTAAGCGATTCCTTTTTACTTCCTATCCCTCTTTAAAATCAGAGGCTACATGGCAGACAAACTTGAAAGGATCCAGAGAACCTTTATGTGGGCTGGAGCAGAAGAAAAGAAAAGGATGTCTCTTGTGAACTGGGATACTATTTGCCTCCTGAAAAGAATGGTTGGCTTGGGGCTAAGAAAAATTGGGCTGATGAACAAAGCCCTTACCATGAAAGTGGCTTGGAAGCTTATAGTAGGGAAGGTAGATTGGTGTAGACTTATGGAAGCCAAGTATCTCCAAGGACAGCCCTATAGGTGGACGTACCATGATGGAGACCTCCCAATTGGATCCAAGCTCTAGACGAACATATGTAAATGTAAGACCCTCCTATCTAAATGTGCTTTCTGGCGGATTGGAAATGGGAGATCTACCAGATTTTGGAATGACCACTGGATTGTGAACCAACCTAATCTGGGCTACAGATTCAAACCTCTTATGGACTACCTCAGACCTATCTTGGGTAACCAGCTCTCCAACTATATCACTAGTAGGGATTGGGAGGATATACCTAATCGGGTAAGAAATAGATTGGACCTGCAACACTTCGCCAAGGATCTCATGGAAATTACAGCTAATGTCAGAATCTCTGGGCTTGAGGACTCTATTATCTGGGCCTCCACCCAGGTTGGTACCTTCTTTGTTAAGTCTTCTTATGATCTACTTTTGAAGGAGGAGAGTAACCCGGGGGACTGGAAGAAGGTGTGGATTCTCCAGCTCACATCAAAAATAATTTTTTTTTGGTGGACTTTAATGCATGGTAAGGTCCTAACCTAGGATAACCTAATAAAGAGGGGCATCCCCATGGCCAACAGATGTATCCTATGTAAGGAGGAAGAAATGATGGAACACTTGTTCATCCACTGTGATTATGCCTCTAGAATATGGCAAGAGGTTATCGATAATTTGGGTATTTCATGGGCCTTGGACAGAGAAATGCATCAATTTAGCAACTTGAAATCCCACTCCAATCACCCCCTGCTCCAACTCCTCTGGCATATGCTACCTTCTCACATTTGCTGGGCCATTTGGAAGGAAAGGAACAACAAGATCTTTAGAGAAGAGAGCAACCGTCCTGAGAAATGTCTTCATATAGGTACTGAGATCCTATGTGAGAATGCCAAGATGGCTAAATGGAAGCTCCCCCCTTGTCTTGCTGCTACCTGGGAAGTGAGAATTGCTGACAGATGGAATATCCTTGATGGGTTCTCCAGATTTGACGATGCTAAAAAGATAGCTAGGAAGGCTACCAAATGGGTTGCCCCCCCTAGAGGATGCACTAAATTAAACTTTGATGGGACATAAAATAATTTGAGCCAAGGTGGGGGTGGTGTTCTCAGAGATTATAAAGGCGATTGCCTATTGGCTTATGCTGGCCCTATCAATAACTGCACTGTCACCCAAGAGGAAGGATTGGCCCTTTTCTAGGGGATTAAATTCATAAAACAAATGAATGTCAGATAGCTGGAAATCGAGGGGGACTCCAAAGTGGTTGTTGAGGCTATCAAAAGGGGTGCAAGTGCGGGGTGGCAGGCTAGACCTATTATTTTGGAGATCGGTGAACTGATTAATAACTTCTAGAGAACCACTATAGCCCACATGTTCAGAGAAGGGAATTTAGTTGCTAACTCAATGGCGACAATGGGCCTAAAAAAAACTAAACTCAATAGTTGGAGGGTGGTTAGTGATTTACCCCTAGCGACTTAGCAAATAATTGGGGGAGAAATGAATATCAAGGTTTAAATGTGCCACACCATCTTATTCATTGCGAATCGTTACTAGATCACGTGCTGGCGTGTTTCGATGATTTTTGTGATTATGGAAAGGAGAACCCAAATTCCCATAAAAAATTATAATTAGTCCTTAAACGTGTGGAGTAGGTGCTGTCCAAATATGAGGGCTTACTTGGTGAACGAGGACAGCAAGTGTGTCCCTAGTATTATTACTATTTATGGCACCTGGAGATTCGTTAGATCTGGCGGTATGGAGCTTGATTTCCAAAACTTTTTGCCAAGCCAACATTTTAAGTATAAACCATTCTCAAAAAGGCTTTGCAATTTTGAAGGGTTTTTTAAGCTTTGTAGAAACACTCGGCTCTCTATTTTCCAGGGTATTTTGGCATTGGAGGGTCTAAAATTTGAAATGGGCGACAACACTCTCCGCATTAAACTTGATAAAATTGATGAGGCCTTCACCTCTGATGCGCTAGTGACACATTACTGCAAGGAGAGTGACATTTGGGGTTTTATGGAGAGAATGAAGGGGGGTCATGACGAATGAATCTCTAAATAATTCATGTCATCCTGGAACAACAGGAGTGTCTTTGTTGGTGGCATCCACTTTTAGCTGAATGAGGAGGTCATAGCCAAGGTGACTAGGCTTTCTATGATGGGGAGAAAATATAAAAAAATAGTCAAACTCCCGACCCTACTAGCCTCAACCAGTTCTTCAAGGACGGAGAGCTGCTGGTGAAAAAGCAAGGGGGTTTCAACAGGGAGGAGCTGCCAGATTTCTGGCCAAAAATTTGCCTCATTGTGATGAAATACTTCACGTTGGAAGGTAAGTTTACTATCTTTTACTACTACCACTTATCATTCCTGAACCATGTTAGAAATAAAGATTTAATCTCCATCCCCTTCTATCTTCTGCACTCCTTAGAAAGTAACATTCTTGATATTAAGGATAACCCAGATAAGCCTATTCTTATCCTCCACTAGGGCCTCCTTCTCTGCATCTACTAGTTCCACAAAGCTATTTTCTCGACACCCCAAACCCCCCCGATTATCCAAGAAATGCCCCAGGAGGATTCCCCGGCCAAAATTGAAAATCCCACCCAGTCCTCCTTCCAGTCCATCCGTGTCATCTAGGAGCCTGAGCCGGGTGCCAAAGAGGGCAGGAACTGAAAAAAATGTGTCAAAAACCCGTTTAATAAGAAGGATGGCCAGGAGGTGTCCTATGTCTCTGAGTTTGAGGAAATTAAAAATAGGAAGGAGGATGACAATACTTTAGAGACCGATTGTAGGCCCAAAAAAGGAAAATAATGGAGAGCTAGGTTAGCCTAGAGGTGGATTTGAGTGGCTCGGGTTGCAGGAGGTCAAACAGACTCACCAAGGAGCAATGTAAAACCAGGCTGCTGGAAATGACTTCTAAAGAACATTCCATGATTGAGAAAGACTCCCAAACTAATGAGTCTATGAATGATTCCTCAGATGACCATATGAGCCCCCCTAGGCCTAGTAACAACCCTGTTCCTGACCCCAAGCAGGCCATGGAAACCCCCATTCCTACCCCACCCCTGAGTCCTACTCAAGACCCCCAGGATAAGCCCCCCTTTGTTTACAATACCGAGGCCCCAGAGGACAGTCTCAGAGGTACCCTTAAAAGGAGGTTCGTGAACTTGGACAGAGAGATTGCAGAGATCAAGAAAAACATGCAGGAGCTGATGAACCAATGTATGCTGACCAATAAATTTGGCTTGAAGGTTATGCACGCTTCAGCTACTACTCTCTGTCATGTGCAGGAGAAGCTGGCGGGTGGTACTCTGGAAGCGAACGAGGACAACAAGGACTTGTTCCTATTTCTACAGGAAGAATGGGTGAGGACCCTCCTGTCTAAGCAGTTGGGTTGGAAAAATTAATTCTGTTTCCCATGTGCTGGTTATTTTTGCCTGGGCCTAGCCCGAGGACCCCCTATTTTTTTGATGGGGTCAATGTTAATTTTTACAGCTTTCTGTTCAGCCCTGTGTGGCTTTTAACTGATACTTTACTTGCTACTGCTCGGTCTAGATACTCTATTTTTGTGGTTTATGTTTTTGATAGGGACAGATTTAGACTGGTGATTATACTGTTAAACTATTTATTTTCTATGACCGGTTACATTAATGTGCTCTTAATGTGCTACTAGTCCTTTTTTGTTCGGGCCAGCACCCTCTTGCTGCTTTATCTATCAAAAAATTAATAAGATGTGATTCCTCACCCATGCTTGAGTGCTAGTATAGACTAAGATGGAGGATGAGATGATGCTTGCTGCCTTGAGAGGTGTGTGTTTGGCATAGTTAATGGCTTTGTCTATATGAGAGGTCATTGATACCATGTATGGTCACTTGAGTGTTGGGGTCCAAAGAGACTACCAGGATGAAACTTAAGGGTTAGACGTACATGATGACACCTTCCTATACATAGTCTAGTTATCCTACATGTGTCAGTTGCCTCTTGAATAGTGAGTCTTTCCTATCACTATATTTTGTGCACCTGGAGTTAGAGAGTTTTCAGGATCCCCTTGCCTAGTGGTTTCATCTTTCTTGGTTTTAGTTTTTCAAGTAGGGTCTACTATTATCTCCTTAGCACGGTGGGGTGGACCTTTGTGGATCCACATGGACGCGTGGTAGTGATTCTTTACCATTTGAGATTTGACGTCCTTGTTCTAGTGCTTGATGGTTCTTCTGCAGTTGGGTTCTTTATGATTCTTCATTGGTGGAAATTATTCTTAACTTCATTTATTGTAATCTTGTATTAGAGTATCACATGTGATACCTAATCTAGATATTGTACTATTATTGTTAGTGTGATTACTACATACCCTGTGACATGTGCAGTGGATGTGAGTTTATGTAGGTTTCATGGTTGTCCATGAGGATTGGAATTTTTGATGTAAGTTGTATTTGTTATATCTATGATATGGAATCTTTTGTTATGGTTATTTAGATGACTTCTTTTCTTACGTAATTCTACATCATGGTACCCTTGAGTTTTGTAATCTATGCTGCTTGTTGTGTTAATGTGAGTAAATGGTTATTGCTTTCACATTAATGTTTATCTTGTTATGTACACTTTAGAAACAAAATTTTTCATCAAAATTAGTATCATGTTCTAGGTTAAGCTCTCTTGGGTTCCCTGGCAGGGTGTTACAGAGACTTCCCAAGGACAGAATCAAGAGTCGATAATCCCTATCGAGGCCACAAAACTGGTGAAGGAGAAATAAAAGGACAAAGAAGAAAAGAAAGAAGGAACTCAAGAAGAAAAGGAGGAAAATAAACCATAAGAGAAGATGATAGAAGATAAAAAGGAAGAAACAAAAGATGACAAAACTGAGGATACTACTACCACATTTGATGCAAAGAAGCCATCTACAAATAAGGGAAAATTAAAGAGAAGGAAACATTAAAAGGAGAAGATTGATTTGAGCCAACATATTGTTATACCTAAGGTTGATATATCCACCATGAGCAATAAAGAATTATTTGAATTTGGTTATTTATTAAAGAGGAAATCTGCTCAAGATAAGTTGCTTGCTAAGAAGCAAAAGACTAATATGTTAGAAATTTTTGAAGGGATACTACAAGAAATTGTACTAGAGGTAGATGTTAATGAGAAAGGAGACATTTACAGTCAATTAAGTGAACTGGTGAGCTAGATCAATAAGCTTGGTACTGAGTCTATAGAGTATCTTAGAAAGTGTTGAAGGGATACTACAAGAAATTGTACCAGAGGTAGATGTTAATGAGAAAGGAGACATTTACAGTCAATTAAGTGAACTGGTGAGCTAGATCAATAAGCCTGGTACTGAGTCTATAGAGTATATGATGCAAGTGCATAAGAAGCATATGGGAAATAAAATGATTGAAGAACTCCTTCAATCGGTTGCACTTGATAAGGTAACATTATTTGAGCTAGTTATTGAGTTAGAGAAAGAGGTATAAAACATTCTTTTATTATTTCAAAATATTTGTTTAATTTCAAATTTCACCAAGGACATCAAAGATAAGGATGATAATGTTGAGAAGGAGCTAACTGAACAGTTATCAAAAGTCTCTACTGAGCCAAGTTTAGTCAAGGAATATTATGAAAGGTTGAAGCACTTAATGGGAGTGCAATATGAATTAAGAAAATAGGAGAATGAAATTAGAATGAGTCTCATGGAACTACAAACATTTTTGATTCCACATATTAAATCATTACAAAAAAATGTACATAAGGAAAAAGATTTGGTAAGCACACCAGATGTAAGTGTTATGGACAACATGATTAGTTTAACAATTGACCTCAGTGAACAGATCATAGTGTTGTAGACACTCAAAGATTCCTAGAAGGCATCACTGAAGGATGCACAAGAAAGGTATAAATCTATTTTTCACAAGATCCCTCCACCAGGCAAACAATAAGTTATTATTTTTGGCATTTTTGTTAAAAAAGGGGGATACTAAAGATCATTAGATAAAAAAGGAAAATAGATATCAAAGGAGGATAATAATATGATGGATAGATACAAGTATAGAGATTATTACTATAGGGGGAGTAATAAGTAAGTTTAAGTAATGGAGATATAAGGTTTTACCGAGATATGTATAAGGACATAATTGCCCGAATTTTGATGACTTTGAAGGTTTTTAACAAAGATACCAAACTAATGCCAAAGGGGGAGATTGATACTCCTATAGAGTTATTTTGTTGTCATTAGTTATGATGAAGTTATATTAATTGTCAAAGTCATTCGGTAAAGAAGGAAAGTCGAGTCCATAAGAGAAATACGCTAGTCAGTAAAAGAAATAAAGGTAAGATAGTTTTTGATAAAGGAAAAAGAAGTTAAGATACCAAGCACTAAGTTGAACCAAGCTACAAAATATACCAAATTGAGAGAAGATAAAGTTACCGAGAAACAATAAAAAGTAATACCAAGCATGTTAGGCCGACACAAGGAGAATCATTAGATACATTGAACTTGGACACTGAGCAGAAAATGGTTTACAAATCTTGAGGAGATTGTCTGACAGAGCATTGGAGATTCAAACATGATGATTATACATGATTACAAGGTGAGATTCACCAATAATAATTAAATGAAATATATGCATTGGAGGAGTAACCAATGCTAGCACCACTTAAGGAGACGATTCTAGAACATTTCCACCGCTTCTAGAATTGTATAAAAATTGGATCTAAGTGAGAAGATCAAAATGCGCATGTGAGATGAATGTAATGTGTGGATGTGAACTAGAGATTGCAGAGAAAAGGTTATGAGTAAAGAAGCTGCCAAACAAAAGAGCAATAAAGAGTAGTGTAAATGTGATTCAAAGTTGAATCTATCGAGTACATATTTGATATTGAGGGTTAAGCATAGTATGAGGGAACTAGTTATTGAGCACATTGAGTCTGATAAGAATATGATTAATGCAAGTACAATAGACATATTGGTTATTGATTAAGTTTGTAATCAAAATTATAAAGTCTCTTAACTGAGCAAATCTTAACAAATCTTACATTGTAAATCCTTTAACCAAGTACAATTATTATATTAGAATTATAAAATCCTTTAGTGAGGTAGACTTAATTGGTCTTTAGACTCTTAATCGAGTTAATACTCTTAACAAGGTAAACTATTAGAAATAGCTATCATTGTAGTTCTAACCGAGCAGACTTTTTACTATAGTAGTGAAGTTTTGTGGATGTCATCCCCACCATAGTTTTTATCCTCTAACAATGATTTCTGTGATACAAAAATAAATGTGTTATTGTTAATTCTTTATATGTTTTATGAGATAGATGCAAAGTTATGAATTCAGTAAATGATTAAGAAAGTTAATTAAAAGTTTTTGAAGTACTTATTCACCCCTCCCCTCTCAGTACTTACCTTTCCATACTAAGTCCAACTAAGGTAACTTATTTCAGTTGAACAATACATTTAACAATTGTTTGGTTGCTAGGATTGAAGATATCTAGCTATAGAATAGAAGATTCTACCATGTAAACTTTGATAGCATGGTGAAGGTAAGAAAGACTAATGCAGTAAGAGGAATGCCACAACTTGTGAAACCAAATAAATTGATGTGTAAAGAGTGTAAACTTGGTAAGTTAACTAGTACATATTTCAAGACCAAATCTTATTCATCAGAGAATATACTTGGTTTAGTACATACCAATTTGTGTGGTCCTATGAGACAAAAGACTTATAATGGTGATAGATAATTTATTCTAGTTAATGATGTGTACCATCTTAAAATGGACGCACTCATTATTTAAGACCTTTTAGCTCCCATCCTTTAGTGACCTTATTGACCATGGATGGATTTGTGCTTGATCACCTCTTTTTCCTATTTTGACCCATATCTTTCACTTTCACTAATGCAATATTTGAGACCTTAGGGTAAGCTTTTTGTGGGCCATCCCTGCAATAGGTCGACTAGGTCAACCTATTCCAGGGACATGATGACATTGTCGACCTATTTCAAAACACGGTGACTTGGTCAACCTATTCCTGGAACACGTCGAATAGGTCAACCTGTTCCCTAGGTATTTTAAATCAGGGGGCTGGTGTTGTCTTGGGGAATTAAATTGCAAAATAGGGTGCCCCCATCAACTTTCTTTGTTTACCCACTTGGAAACTAGTATAAAAGGAATCCTAGGCACCTTATTTTGGGACACACATTGACTATAAAAATCTCACATTCATGCATTCAAGTCTTCAAGTCTTCAAAGATTTGAGGATCCTTTGTGAGCATTTCCTCTTCAAGATCTAGCACTTTGTTGGCCATCAAGGGAGGATATTTACATTGAGGCATTCATCATCTTCTTCATTGGTGCACATTTACATCTATGGCTCCATCATGTGGTTTTGATAGATCTATTGCATTTATGGAGATTTCCTACATCCGTTATTACAAATTCAACATCTGCAAGATACAAGCATCACAAATCCTTATTGACAAGGGTCTCTACAAGAAAGGTGAATACTTACATTTGTCTTATTTTATTTACACATTTACATTGCAATTCAAGGTTGGTACTCAAATTGACTGGT
Organism: Chamaecyparis obtusa; assembly: GCA_027943335.1. Taxonomy (NCBI): domain Eukaryota; kingdom Viridiplantae; phylum Streptophyta; class Pinopsida; order Cupressales; family Cupressaceae; genus Chamaecyparis; species Chamaecyparis obtusa. Next base: position 277,367 of record BSBK01001417.1, read on the forward strand.
TAGAAATCTTATGAGCTTTCCTACTCAATGTTGATACCTGTTATACATTGAATTTGCACCTGTGATCTCAAGCTCTCATAGTCTTGATAATCCAGTATAACATGGGAATCATCTCAAGGTTGTGGGACCTTTTGCTAACCGAGATGAGACCTCCAGATTTTAGGTTGGTTCCTCTTGGATAGTCACCCAGATTTGCTCTTAACAGGAAAGTAAAACTTTGAAGGGAAAGGGATAGAAGGAGTGCATGAAAGGAAATGACTGAAAGCAAATCTACCTACTAGGTGATGCACCAAACTTGGGTTTGGATCTCAGTACAGAGGGATGAAATCAATGAAGGAATCAGGTCTAATAAGTCACCACTCACTAGATAGGTTTGCATAAGTATTTCATAGGAAGGCTTGAACAGAAAACTCAACCTATGACCTGCAAACAGACATCCTTTTCTGCAACTAGGTGTAGGAATGAGACAAGGCTGCTAGGGGTTGTAGTATACCCAAAAAACACCTAAATCAGATCAGACATAGGAAACACACAAATTTGCAAAAAATGAGAGGGACCAGGAACCCCAATTTCCATTGAAAAACATGCATAAACTTCAATCCAATAAGAGACAAACCAAACAAGGAAGGCATGAGGACAAGAAAAATGCCACAGAATGCTTTGCAATATTTGAATTCATCAATGAAAACTTACAAGATGTGGGAAACCAGAGAGCAGGAAAAATGCTACAGATAGTTTTCCGAGAAAAGAGTCTTTTCTTTTTTACAAAATGCCAATTCTGAGCACTACACGCTCCAAAAAACAATATATACACCTCGACTACATGCAGGCAGGAATAAAAAATATCTCTATTAGGGCAACAGAGGTTTACAATAAAATATTCCACCCTAATTCAATCCAATCTGGCCATAAATGTCTACGAACATATCCCAGCAGATCAGATATTTCTCCCCTTGCGTGTCTATTCTGCACTTGATCATGCCTGCCGAAAAAATCTCATCCATCTACTTCTCTACAAGCCCATACTGCCATGAATGCGCAAAAATATGATCCTAGAACTTGGAAAGGACTCAAAACGGTTGACAAAATTTCCTGCAAAACTCTCCCAGCAACTGCCTCCAAAAATCATCAATTTTCAGCGACCTGCAGTTGCAAAAATGTCCTCAGAAGAAAACCTGCCAAAAATAGGCCGCGCTGCCTTGGAAAAGTCATTGGTCGCATGATCGCATGCGGCTAGGAAGGCCCATGCGATCATGTGACAAGCTCTTTTAAACCTTGCCTCTGCCACATAAGCATCGCTTGAGACCCACCAGATATCAGACTTGCCAAACCCCGCCACGTGTCACAATAGGAGCCGACCACACGGCCTAGAAAAATTAGTGGTCGTATGATCGCATGGGCCGAAAGGCCTTCATGTGATTATCCGACATCTTTTTGAAAATGCCACCGCTCCTCAAAAAATGCTCAGGCCCACAAGATCCGCCACACGTCACACCTTGCCACGCGGCCGAACCGGGGCCGACCACCTCGACCGGACCCACGAAAACCCCATTGAAAAAATGTAGAGGATCCGACAGTGGTCGTGTGATCGCATGGGATCGAAAGATCCCATGCGAACATGCGACCACCATAGATTTTGAATCTACGGGGCCCATGTTACCGGGCCCGCAAGAACCTCCGCCAACTGCACATAGAACTGGGCCCACCTCCAACTACGCAATTGCATAGCCATGTGTCACTCCCCCATTGGGTCCTACCGCCACCTCAGTGAACACCTCGGCACCCCTGGCACAGGACCCACCACAACCGCTAGATTCCCATCCAACGATTGTCGCATGATCGCATGGGATCAGAAGATCCCATGAGATCATACGACCACCATCGGATCTCCTCGCACTTGCGCCAATGTAGAAATCTTGGCCCCACTAACTACTTTTCATAGTTGACGGTTTGTCGCATGATCTCATGTGGTCATGAGACCGCATGCGATCATGCGACCAACTGCTAGACGTTAACTGCCGAACCGTGAACCATCGCTGCCAAAACCGCTGACGGTTTGTCGCGTGGTCGCATGGGCTAAAAAACCCCCATGCGATCATGCGACAAACCACATGATGCTAACTGATGACCGCTATCGCTTGTGAGCTGCTTAAGATCTTGCATGATACCGCATCAATGGTTGTCGTATGATCTCATGGGATCGGAAGATCCCATGCGATCGTGCGACAGCCGTCAAATCTTCTCTGCATTGGCACAGCTTGAGGAACTGGGACTCACCCGTCAGAGTTGTGCACTTAGGGCCGAAAACATAGAAGGTGTTGAAAAAATAGAGGGTTTTCGAGCTAGGGTCGAAAACACACCAAATTTTTAGAGTGGAGAGGTAAAAAACACACCAAATTTCTGGACCGAAAGACAGAAACTTCCTGAGCCTGCAGAGAGGAGGTCGAAAACACACTGGGTATTCGACTTTGAGAAGAAAACACACTGGACTCTCGACATTAAAAGGTAGAAAACACAGAGAGTCTCGACACTTGAGCATTTCTTTTGGAAAACAGGAACCGTGGCTGAAAATGAATGACAGGGAATTTTTGGGCAACAATACCTTCCAACTCAATTTGGCCAACTGATAGGAATAGTCTTAAAAGATCCAATTCCCTGTACTTTAGGCTCTTCAGGACCTAGGTGGGCACACTTTTTCCTCAACCCTAATCCTGGTTGGAGGATTTTTATAGCAAATAAATTTAAGAGAAATTGGTGGTTCCTCTTGAGTTGGCAAGGAATTCTCAAGAAAAACCAAATAGTAACTATGATTGCTTTGTAAACTGAACTGAAAATTTTGAATGAGTGCTTTAAATGAAATAGTACTTTGATTGTGAAATATAAATATGAAATGGAATTTTTCTGGAAATGATTGATTGAATTATCTTACATCCAATTTAGACCAATGCATTTATCTTTGACTGAATTCTTATTAATTCAATCATATGATATTATGTACAAGCTTAGGGACAATTTTAATGACTTGCTATTAGAAACAAGACTATCACCTCAAGGGCATCTGTATGAATTGCAATTTAAATTTGTATTGTTACAATTAGTCTTACTAAATTTAACCCTAAATATGAGAGACCAATAAGAAAAAGATAAGTTTTAAAAGCAATCCTTCTAACTGATGCTCAAATCACAACTAAATTTGAAATCACAATTGCATAAGAGTTGCACAATGAAGCAATCTTATGAAATAGATTTATCCAAGGGACTAATTAGATGATCTTGAAATAATAGATTCTTTAGAAATAAAGAAATACTGATTCTTTATATTGAAATAAGCACAAGAAAACTGACTAGTCAAATATATAGTCATTCACAGTCTGACATTTTAGAAACAAAACCAAAAATCTATATTGACATAGTATAATGTTCAACGTCGCTCTCTTCAGAACTTCACATCCTCTATATATAAAAAAGGATTTAGCTTGGGTGAAAAGGCACATCCTTTCACAAAGAGTTGCAACCGCCAACTAACAAACTGACATAACAACTTGATTACATAAAAAATCCCCGAGAGAATAATTTTAAAACATTTGGATGCAAAGGACCAATCTCTTGAATTCACCACATGCCTCGATTTGCACTGAGCATATGCATATGTGTCAAAGATAATATCTCTAACTGTAATTTCAAGAATGATGAATTGTTTCATTAGGATTTTATCACTCTACATATCCTCTCATATTCTTATGTTGTTTAATGATATTCTGCATCTAAAATAAAAGAAATAAGATAACAATATATATTAATTTATGAGAATAAAACATTACTTGCATCTAGAAATGATTAGAAAATAAATTACATCCCTTTTTAGAATTTTATTTCTACTTATTTTATCTACAAGTTTTTCTAATATACTCCTTTCAATTCTAAAGAATTTATTCCTCGACTTCCACGCATCACAAATTCGGGGTTTTTTTCTCAATCCTCAAGCTTTTTATTCACGGGATCTCAGGATCTCACCACTTGTCACCAATCTGTTAGATTTTTTATAACTTGTCCTTCGTACAACTATAACTTCAAGAAGGTGGGCCCCATTCTTCCTTCATAATTTTAGGATTTGCATCTGTCCTCTTCCATTTCTGAAAACCCGCACCTCTCAATACCCGTTTTCTAAGTGTCAAACCTTGACGTCAAGAAGTACGAAACCTGACTCCCTTTCCTTCATTGGCGGTGTCTTTTCTCTCTATCCTTTTCTGGCAGACAATATGCCTTTTATTATGGAAAAATTAGTGGGGTCCATGACACCTGTCATCAACTATTAATAACCATTGGATGAACTTCAGATCAAGGGCCCATGGAGCATTTCAGGCTGATTTGAGGATTTACCTCCTCCTTTTGGAAAATTTCTCTAGAAAGAAGACGCATGTCTTGAGTGAGAACCTCAAAATCCATCATCAAATATTGACAATTATAATATGATCATGAGATCTACGACCCACGATGCATTTTGGGCCAAATTTTGGAAAACACCTTCTTCTTTGAGAATGTGCAGTAGAATGAAGACATGTGGCATGAGTTACTTATTAATTTGGATTTAAACTGTTAGCTCCAAATTTATTTTGCACACCCATACCCTTGTGATTTTAGAGGGATTTGGGGGTGGTTAGAGTTTTCATCTCCTGAGGATTCTGATGGTAAGCCCGGGTGACAGTTACTTGCTTGAGCTAGTTGCGAGCCATGTAAAATTTAGAATAACACATCAAACGAGCTTCGATCTCAGTGAAAATTGAACTAAAATATTTTGACATCAAAATATTAGGTGGGTTTTTTTATGATTTTGTAAATTTGAAACTTTTTTTGTCGCATTTTTATGCCACGGGTCAGTAAAAAACAATTAAAAACCATGCCAAAACTTTTTCAATCTCCATGAAATTGTACAGGAACATAGTCACATAGACCAAGAAAATTTTTACCAAACAGTTTTGAAAGATCCCTTTTGAGTGTGAAGATTTTAATTGTCAAAGATTTTAATTGTCAAAGATGACAACTTTTCATTTGTAATAATTTCACTGATGAACATGCTTAAAGCTACATTTACTTTTTTTCCTTCAAAAAAATATCAAATGAGCTAATGAAGACCTGAAACCTGGAACATAATTTCATTTCCATATAGGGAATCATGAGGATCACTTCATATGATAAGATATCTATCCGGCCAATAGATAATAAATTCCAAAGACATCTCCTGACCAATGTTGTATCCCTGCAAACAACAGTTTTGCAAAAACTCCATTTGGTTTTAGGCAACAAAAAATAGCAAATGATATCACATGAATCTAAAAATTGACATGATGAATTTAAATTTATATAGAATGCAGAAGAATGATCACATTGAAATAAGAATTCTTTAGTGCAAAGAAATCATGATCCAAAAATACTTACCTAGATTGATTCTGCATTAAGAAATAGTGAAACACATAGATACCTATATGGAGAAACTTACTTCTTAGCCTGGAATTTGGAACTCTAAATTTTGCAAAATTTAGGGTTCCAATAGTGGCTCTTTTTGGGGACATATGCTCCCTGTGAGCATAGAGATATTCTAGTTATCTCTAGAGAAGTAGACCATTGTAATCCTTCCTCATGTATATCCTTTCTTGAATTCAATTTGGTGGCCTCCGACCCCCAAAAGTAAACACCATCCTTTTCCTCTCTCAAAAACTTGGTTTTAATAATGTAATAATGTGCACCTTTTGAATATATTATTTTTACTTGCTTCACCATTCATATTTCTTGTTATATCCCTCTTCACCATCTTATTATAATATTTTTGACAGATGCATCCCATTGACATCACTTGATTATTATATTCACTTCCTTTTTCACATTTGGCTTTAGGACTTTTAATTTTACAATTATTTTTTCAATGTTTCATTGAAAACCCTAATATTCCATCATGCTCCTCTTCGTTTGAAAAATATTTTAAATCACCTTTACTGTCACATGTAGATTTCACCTGAATGTGATTTTTACGGCAAGGGTCAAAATTATCAACGTCATAGATATGATTATCCTTTTCACCCTGTAATTCATTTTTTGAGTTGGAATCATTCTTGAGAGGAAACATTTGTGGTGAATTTCCCTTATAACTTCTTTCTTTTGAAATATTTGTCTCTTGAACCATAGTATCCAAAGTGGGTTCCACGAGTCTTTTACAAGATTCATAATTATTATTATTTGCACCATATTGTATTGACATTATATCCTTATGCTCCCAACCCATTTTATTTTCTCTGAATATTAACTTTGGACATATATCATATTAGGAGCATTTTGCAAAAATATTTCATCACCACATATCATTGACATATCTTCTTCTATGGTTTATGTATATATTGTTTCTGAAAAATTATTTTCAAGCATAGTTTCCTCTAATTATCCAAACAATGGAAATAGAAATATAGGCATACCTCCATGTGATCTTTCCCATGATTCATCACACAAGAGACCATATGGTGTATTACAATGTTTGCTTTCACAAAATGTGTTCTCTTGAGAGTTATCATCCACTTTATCAATATGAAAAATAACTTCATCTCTTGAGATTTCCTTCTGTTCATATATTGTATGCATTTCTATTTCATCCTCATGATCTGGAAGGATTACATTCATTTCACAAAATGGATTAAAAAATCATACATATTCGAAAAATATTTTTCCATAATTTTTAGAAACATTATTGTCCAAGAAATTTGAAATTTTTTCAAAACCATTTAGAAGTTTATTTCCTTCATCATAATCAAATGTTTTATGATCCTGAGATTTATTTTCCATTTCACAAAACACCTTTTGCATATCCATTGATTCATTAATTTGTTTATTCTAGTGGATTGAGAAATTTTTTGGGCTATTATTCTGAACATGCTTATGATATTCAATATCTAATAAATCTGAAATTTTCTTGATGCTAAGAGAATTTTCTTCCTCATTTTTACATTCCCTACAATCTATTTCCATACAAGTCTCGTCAACATTGGATTTTTCTTCAATATGATCCAAAATTTCTTCTTCATCTGAATCTAAAACTTTGTTAGGGTTTTGTTTCACTTCTATGTATATTTCTTTGTATTTACCATCTTCAATTAATATATGCAGAAGGAGCTTTACAGAGGGATCATTTGGTGGGATTCCAAACTCACGCAGGATGCTGAGAGAATTTTCTTCCTCATTTTTACATTCCTTGTAGTCTATTTCCATACAAGTCTCACCAACAATAGTTTTTTCTTCAATTTGATCCGAAATTTCTTCTTCATTTGAATCTAAAACTTTGTTAGGTTTTTGTTTCACTTCTATGTATATTTCTTGGTATTTACCATCTTCAATTAATATATGTGCAAGAAGCTTTACAGAGGGATCATTTGGTGGGATTCCAAACTCACTCATTTTATTTATTAATTCCTTGAGTAGAGCCATAATGTCCGAAGGTATTTCTTGCTAAATGTTCACCATCCTTATCAACAAATGTGCTAAAGATTCACTTTCATATCTTTCCAAACTGAAAAAGCATCCAAGAGAGACACATATGGTTCTTCTTCCATAATGAAATTATGATTTTCATACATGTTATCTTCTTCCTTACTGGCATCATGAAATTCATATAGGAACCATTATTCAAATTATCTCCTTGATGAGATGCTCTGTGTAGGCAGTGATTCATATGATTTTCTTTCATAATCCTTTAAAGTCTTGAAAAATAGCTTCATCACATGATCATCTACCCAAATCTCATAATCTTCTATAAATGTGTAAAATGCATCCAAATGGTCAAATGTTGATTCATCCCATTCTCCATGACAGTTTGGTATGAGTTGTGAAAGTTTTGGGAATAAATTATTTGGAATACATTGAAACCTTCTAAGATTCAATGACCTGATGCCATATGGAATAAATGGTTTTTTGTGAAATGACTATTTATTCTGATACATTTTGAAAAATTGCTCTCTTTTAAAAGGAAAATTTTCATCTCCTCCTGGATCTTCTCCCTTAGTAGAGTCACTGACTGAAATATTTATTTAATAGAGTCACCAACTCTTTAAGAGGAAAATTTTTCTTTACTACTTATAATTTCTTATCTCCAATAGAGTCTTAATTACATCACCAGAGCTTGTAGAGAATCTCCAAGGCTATCTTTCATAGACAACTCCCCAATAGAGTCACCGTCTATTGTGTGACTCGGATGGGGAAAACTGAACAATTAAATATTCTACAAGTTATCACCAAAGATTTTAGGTAATATTCAAGATATTCTTATGAAAAACTCCCCAAAAGAGTCGCCAATCTGTTGGTACTCAAATTGACTTGTTGGAAATCCTATGAACTTGCCTACTCAATGCTGAGATCTTCCAACTCAATTTGGCCAATTGATACGAATAGTATTAAAAGATCCAATTCATTTTCTCTTAGGCTCTGCAGGACCTAGGTGGACACACCTATTCCTCAACCCTAATCCTAGTTGGAGGATTTTTATAGCAAATAACTTTAAGAGAACTTGGTGGTTCCTCTTGAGTTGGCAAGGAATTCTCAATAAAAACCAAATAGTAACTATGATCGCTTTGTAAATTGAACTAAATTTTTTGTACGAGTGCTTTAAATGAAATAGTTCTTTGATTGTGAAATTTAAATATGAAATGGAATTATTCTGGAAATGATTGATTGACTTATCTTACATCCAATTTAGACCAGTGCCTTTATCTTTTACTAACTTCTTATTAATTCAATCATATGATTTATGTACAACCTTAGAGACAGTTTTAATAACTTTCTATAAGAAACAAGACTATCACCTCAAGGGCATCTGTACAAATTGTCACTACTAAATTTTAGCTTATTTTTTGATGAGGTTTAGGCAATTATTAGATGAAAATTGGTCAAAAAATCAACCATAACGGTCATCGAAGTTTTTTCATCGATAATACGACACATCACACCTTCGTCGAAAGTGCGATGTCACCAATGGTTGAATTATCGATGGCAATGACGTTGAAATAATCGCTTCAACCTGGAAGAATTATCACTTGTACCATTTATCTCTGTAATGAATGTTGGTTGAAATTGTGACAACACATTATCGAAATAAATGTTGAAAATATAGCATTATCGTTGATATGTCTATTCCACGTGCGTCGAAAAAGCAACATAAACTTTAATTTTTTTTATAAAAAAAATATTATCAAATTAAGCACAACAATTTTATGTCGCTATTGTTTACAAACAGTCACACATTTTCTATCTTATTTCACACAAACATGTTCTTTCTCGAGGTCATTAACCTTTTAATAAAACTTTCCACTTCTAAAGATTTTCCTGACTCTGAAAAAAAGAAAGAATAAGCCTCACAATATTTCAATGACATTCATAGGAGATGACTAAGAAATCTACAGCTATGCCAAAAATAATACTTAAAGATTATATCTAAAACCAATCTCCCAATTTATTAGCCAGGCTATTTTCCTTCTTGTTTGTGGGGTTGCTATGAGGAGTGAATGGGTTGTGGGAGAGTTTGGGAAAGGCTTTCTTGGACTGCCACTCTCCACCTGCCATTTCCACGTTAATTAGCATTCCCATTTCTTAAGGATACTTCTCACCGTGTATGACAAGGTAGAGCTCCTTGTCACAACAATATTGAGTCTTAACACAAATAGTAATATAGCATATTCTTTTTCATTAAGATTGGATCCATAAAATAAAGAGTTCTCCCTCTTAAATAAATAGATTCTCGTTAAATAAGCTTTTCCATTGTAACAAAAAAATTCTCACCCTTGATACCATGTGCATATACGTCTTCTCAGAATCTAAAAACTCTAGCCCATCATTGATTCTCATCAATGTACCAATTTGGATAGTATGTCTAATTTAATTTGTCTGTGGACTGAGACCTTAAATTATTGAGCTTCTCTTTGTTTCAAGAAGAGTATAACATTCTCTACTTAACAGGGCCAACCACGTGAAGGTGGAAGCTCATCTGTTCCCTCCTAGGAGCCTCTTATGACCCTTTACGACATTTTAAGACCTCTAAGATGTTTTCTTAGGGATCGTAAACGGTCGTAAATGGTCATAAGGGGTCCTGGGACACAACAACTGAGAAACATAATTGTAGGCATCATGGTCACAATTTTTTGGAGACAACGTAATTGAGTGGTATACCCAAACGATGAAGAGCAACTTCTGCTCCTCCAGTTCCAAGTTGACACTGCGAGATCCAAAGACCATAGATAAGGAATAAATTTAGAGAGCGGAGGAGGGTCATAGTGAAAAAAATAATATAGGACAAACCTCAAGTTAAATGAGGCAACTACAAACATTTTAATAGATTTTTATTATTAAATAATGAAATTTGCATGTACTAGTGTTCTAAGAACCCTCATTACATGATTTATTATTGTAAGCCCCCTCTGACATACGCATCTAGAAAATGAAACTACAACCTATTGGGATCGAGACAAACCTTATAGAACAACAACAACTAAGAAGGATCACTTGCCAATATCTGTTGAATACATCTGTTGGAGGACCTTGTATTCATGAGCAACATATGTATTCAACAGATGTTGGCAAGCAATCCTTCTTAGCTGCTATTGTTCTATAAGGTTTTTCTCAATCCCAATAGGTTGTAGTCTCATTTTCTAGATGTGTAAGTTAGAGGGGGCTTACAATAATAAATCATGTAATGAAGGGGCTTAGAACACTAGTATATGAAAATTTCATTATTTAATAATAAAAATCTATTAAAATGTTTGCAGTTGCCTCATTTAACTTGAGGTTCATCTTATATTATTTTGGTCATTATGGCCCTCCTCCGCTCTCTAAATTTATTCGTTATCTATGGTCTTTGGATCTCGTAATGTCAACTTGGAATCAGAGGAGCATAAGTTTCTCTCCATCATCTGGGTATACAACTCAATTATGTTGTCTCCAAAAAATTGTGACCAGGATGCCTACAATTATGTTTGTCAGCTATTGTGAAATCTACATTTATGTTTATCAGCTGTCGTGTTTATGTGCATATTTTTTATGTGTTTGGGAAGACATCTTTCTAGCCTGGGCTTGGATCCTTTGGCAATTAGCTTCAGAAATAATGAAGTAGATGACAGATGAGCTAATTTCTCAGCTCTCATCTACTTCATTTATTATCAAGCTAATTGTCGAAGGATCCAAGCCCAGGCTAGAAAGATGTCTTCACATTTTGTTTAAGCCATATTCCTTGTTCTTGTCAAACTTCCTTGGTACGGTAGGCTTGCTCTCTGCAGTACTCTTCTTCAATCTATGTTCGATGATAAGCATCTTCTTCTTCTTCATAATTGTAACCAGAGCTTCCCCATCTCATCATCCTCGTCCACTCATCCCGATTGATTAATATCTCAAGGAAAATGTAATTGAGACAATGTAATTGAGTGGTATACCCAGACAACAGATTTACATTATGTGGTATACCCAGACAATGTAATCATCTAGGTATACAACTCAATTACGTTGTCTCCAAAACATTGTGACCATGATGCCTACAATTATGTTTCTTAGCTATTGTGAAGTGGAGTGGGTGTGGTCGAATTGATGTATCAAGGAACAAATGGAATAACCAAGAAAATACTATACATTAAATCATGTGATTGATAGTAGATTGGGGCTCACCTGAGCCATAAACATGAAGAATTATTGTAAAAAAAGATGTAAACCATATATATGCGCACTTGAGGCAAAGAGAAAGTTACGCCATATCCATTTTAAAATATTATTTATAATATGAAAATACTAAATTGACTAATTCCTGAGCTCATCTCCTCATATGGTTGCAACAAAGATATGCAATTACAATACAAAGAAGGCATCGTAAAAATATGATTTCGGCATTTGCCCTAGCCTGACACATTTTGCACTCAAATCCTTCATCATGGATAAGTGGAGATGGGTGGATAGATGCAGATGAGTTGTCATCAACCCAACTAAAGTATCTGCAACCATTATTTCCTTGTGATGCCCAGTCTACATTAGTTCTTATAATATAATGAATAGTATTTACATTAGAAACATTAAATATATATACTTTAGCAACCTTTTTTCTATTTGGGCAGCACCAAAATTGTCGTCCAGGGTTGTTCGGTGTCCATGAAGTCTTCAACACACATTTTCCACCACCACATTGATAGTTTGGCACATTGACAAGAGTCATCGAGCCTATATCAATCATGCATCACACCATCGTTACTACATTTATTATTTTTATATGGAATACACCAAGGAGTACCATCAGAAATATTAACCATTTACAATAATGAAAAGTAAACCTAAATCAAATAGCTCATTTTTTATCATCATGTGTAGTCTCTATGTATATGAAAAATTAAAGAAATATCAAGCTGAAATAAAATAGTGAACAAAATAGTATTCCACATAGAGTGAATGAAATATACCATCAAAAGAAGGTGACAAAATCCTGTCACGAAGCACAAACATAGGAAATCAAAAAGGGACAAAAGACAAGAAATAAGAAAAATCATTATGACTATAGAAAAATAATTTATAATATAATAAAAAAAAGAATCACTCTTTGTCAACAATTTTCAAAATCATTAGGACTATAGAAAAATAATTAAGACTATACAAAATCAAATTTTAGAAATGGACGGTTCTGATGCTTTTCCATTACAACAATTGAGCATTCATCATTTGGTATTGTGTATTCCATTTAAGTATGTCAACAATGTTCAAAATCCTATCACCAAGCACAGACAAGAAATAAGAAAAATCATTAAGACTATAGAAAAATCAAGTTCTAGAAATGGACGATTTTGATATTGCTTTGCCATTACAACAATTGAGCATTCATCATTTGGTACTTCTTGGTGTATTCAAGAACTTTATTTTTTTTGTTGTTTGTGCAAGAACTTTGTTGTTTGTGATACCAAAGGAGTAACTGGTATTGTGTAGATAGTGACTGGCCAGATTATTCCTAAAAAAAATTACAAAACTAAACCAATGGTCCTTTTCTTTATCATGATTTGGTCCTAAGTTAGGGGATTGAAAAATGACCAATAATGGTTTTAAATGATGTGTTGCTGGGTAAGCTCCCAGTGATATGATTTTCACAATAGTACATGTGTTGTTGGGTGCACATAGATACAATCAAGATTTTATGAGCTGATTTTGGTTAGAATTCATTGAGGTCTAAAACAAAGGTTAATTGTCATTGAAATAAGACTTGTCCATTACCAATCTGAAATATTTTTGTTGATGGAAGCTAAGATCTGTCACACTTAATGCCAAGGGAATTTCGTGTTAGAAAGAGGAATATATTAAAGTAGTCTTAATGAGACCTAAACCTTTAACAATGTATTAGGGGTTAGATTAAAGATTGGAGTCTAGTTGTTAGAAAATGCACAAAATTGTCAAAGTTGCAATGACAACTTTTACAAATTTTTGTGCAAAAAAATGCAAGAAGAAGGGAACTAATGGGCAACTAGTTTGAAAGTCAGTTATAGGCATTTGCACCCATAGAAAACTGTGCCCCCATGTCCCATGGGATGCCATGCCTCCTCCAATGTTTATGTCATACACCCTGCAGTAGTCAGACTGTGTGTCGTGCCTATGCAGAGAGTATTTATTACATAATTTTCAAAGATGATATAAAGATATTATATTTTATACTTAGAAAGATTTTAATATTAATATTCTTATCAAGATCTTGCTAAATATAAAATATAATCTTGATTATACATAATCTTGCTAAGTAAAAAAAAAAGGTGAATTTCATTTCTCATTTCATTATTTCATTTGCAAAAAAAAGAATAGCAGCGCGCGCGAAGGAGGTAAGTCCCTTCATTTTAATATTAATATATTTTTCATATTCATTTTGTCAAAATTAATTGATTTTGCATACGAACTGTACAACAGGATGCATTGGAGGAGGCATGGCATCGCATGGGACATAGGGGCACAATTTTCTACGGGTGCAAATATGTTGCATCGTAGCTGGTGCCGCTCTACAACAGGGCATAGATATCCATCAAAGCATGAAGGGTAGAGGATTTTCTCCAAATGTTGTGGTTGCAACTTCCCTGGAGGACATGTGCACCAAAAGTGGAAGCATAGACAAGGCATGTGAACTGTTTCACAAAATGCCTCAAAGAAATGAGGTCTCATGGAATGCCATGATTATAGGATATATTCAAATTGGATTTGTTGAAAAGGCTTTAAAAAATTTTAAGCAAATGCAATTGGCAGATGTAAAGCCAAATTTCATAACCTTTGCCAGCATACTTCCAGTGTGTGCCAAAATGGGAGCTTTGGAACAGGGTATGAACGATCAAAAATAGATGTGATGAACTCTATTGATCATGGTCAAAAGATTCATCTCTTTTTTTAGAAGTTGTTTTACCATAGTTGTTTGACCACATAATTAGATTTCTTCTCAAATTTGTATACAAGAAGGGCTTGTGAAAAGATCTATAGATATGTAGTTTTCTTTGTGACATTCTTTACTAAATTAAAGAAATGGTTCATTCATTGATTATGCTAGGAAATATGCAAGATCAAAGATCAATTAAGTAGAAAATGAAGGTTGACAAAGAGGATTTTTTCTTGGGATGGTTCTTGTAAAACTAAATTTTAATAAAGTATTAAAAGGAGATTTTTGTTTTGTTGGAGAAGTGATATTGTGGAATTCAAATTTTTTTGTATGGTGGTTTGTTTATATGGCGGGGAAAATTCATAATGAGGTAAAATAAGAGACATTGTCGAAGATACTTGGTGTAGTGAAAGCCCATAATTTTTAGGTTTAGTAGTTGAAGGAAATTTGATGATAGCAATCAATGGAATTGTGAAAAGTTCATGTCGAAATTGGTGTTTTACCTTTATGTGGAGGAGGTTCAAGCCTTGAAAATGTATTTTAACATAATAAGCTCTTTAATTTTCAATGGCTGTTGAATTTAGATGCTAATTATTAGCAAATTAAGGTGTTTTACAAGAGTTTTCAGTGGTTGCATACTTAACTCCTTGAAGAACCTTGAAAATTTGATTTTTTTTGGAATCGTTTATATATGGTTGGTTGGAATATTATGTATTTTTATGTTCATGTAAAAAATTTAGTTTCATATTAGATTATTTCAGATGAATCACGTAGACATATCAATATCAAAGCATACAATTTACTATTTAGGCTTGTCATACATAAACAAATCAAAACATAGAATTTATTGTTCAGGCTTGCCCAGTTTTCAACTGAATAACTTACCAATCAAAACATAATATGCTATTTAAACTTGTTCGATCTATTTTAAACCTTCTCAATTTCTTTTAATAGTTCTTTTAATCTATTTATGATAAGATCTATCAGATTTGCACAATTCATAGGTATAATAAATACTACTGAATATGATTGTGCGTGAAATTTTTTCTTCATTAATATTTCTGATTGTGATCCATTTATAACAGTCAATAATGGTTTTATGGAGACATGTCAAGTGATGATGCTTGGTTGGATTTTAACTACATAGGCAATTGTATTCTTTGAGGTTGGCATGTCAGTTTGTAGTTTTAGTTGGAGATTTGAAGTTGGGTGAATTGGAGCATCATCTCTTGATATCACCCACTTCTTTGAGACTATGTTGATTTTTTTCCTAGTGATACTATTGATTTACTTAAAATTAGTCTCATTACTTTCTTGTCATAGTCAATACCACTTCATTTTTTGTGTATCCTAATATCATCAATTTTTTGTTGTCAAGGCTTCCATTATCATTCATACTTGGGACTGGTTTTGTGACTTATTCACTATCTTTATCAAGAGTGTTTTTTCTATGTTGATAACTATATTTTAACTATAAGAAGGATTTTAACACAACCATTTTCTACATTTTCCTTGTAGGGCTGTCCTTTGAGTAGAATTAGGTATTTGTGACCAACATAAATGACTGTAACATGATCTCAGATGACTTCTCTTATCTTTAATGAACATAATCACTTCCTTCTCTACTATCAATTATTATGTTTTCATACTTTCAATATCCCCATACTTATATAGATACCTCATTTATTTTCCTTGTCAATTTTTTTGACAAGAGATTACCACAAGATGATTCTTCCAACTATCAATCTCCTTGAATGGAACTTGCAAAATCTTTAAGTAACACTATTTCTCTCTCTCATCGGTATCAATAGCATATCTTTCTTTAATCAATTCCTAACTTCTAACAAGTATTACAATCTTGTTTATACTTCCTAGGTTACAGTCTCACAAACATGTAAGGCACTTCCAACTGCCAAACATATAATACTCTGAATTTTACTACTCGGTTAGTCTGCAACAGTACTCTTCCCTGCAAATCTATTGGTAGATTCAGTCATAATTACTTAGCATGGGTTTCCTACTGATCTCTATTTCTAGCTTGGATCCATAAGGCAATAGCAGCCAATCTTATCCAGTGCCTTCAACCGGTCTCAGGACACTCTAACCTAGTTGATCAAGTTAGGTTAGGGTTGACTGGAATGGATTGAAGGTGGGTGTTGAGACTGATGTTATTGATAAGTAGGAGATATTTTCCACAGCAAGTCAAATTGTGATATTGCTATTAGGATTGTAACTGTGTAGTTTTTTTTGAGTCAAACTCATTGACCCATGATTCATGAGTAGTGGTTCACCGAACCCATCTCTCATGAGAATGAAATGGAACACTTAGCACTCATTGGATCTAGGTGATGCTCACAGAGGTGAAGCATCGAGACTTCTCAGGAGGTCACCCATCCCAGTACTACTCCAGCTCGAGCACGCTTAACTATGGAGTTTCCTCCATGGTTAAACCCACTCTACTTGCATCCTCATTTGCAAAACCTTCACCAAGTGTTGTGCCTTATGAACCATTCATTAGAAAGCCCCTTAAGCTCATCAATTGATAAGTAGGAGATATTTTCCACAAGTCAAATTGTGATATCGCTATCAGGATTTTAACTGTGTAGTTTTTTTTTAGTCAAACTCATTGACCCATGATCCATGAGTAGTGGTTCATTGAACCCACTTTTTTGAGTCAAACTCATTGACCCATGATTCATGAGTAGTGGTTCGCCAAACCCATTTTTTGAGTCAAACTCATTGACCCATGATTCATGAGTAGTGGTTCACCAAAAATATCTCCTACTTATCAATTGATGAGCTTAAGGGGCTTTCTAATGAATGGTTCATAAGGCACAACACTTGGTGAAGGTTTTGAAAATGAGGATGCAAGTAGAGTGGGTTTAACCATGGAGGAAACTCTGTAGTTAAGCGCGCTCAAGCTGGAGTAGTACTAGGATGGGTGACCTCCCGGGAAGTCCCGGCGCTTCACCTTTGTGAGCATGACCTAGATCCAATGAGTGATAAGTGTTCCATTTCATTCTCATGAGAGATGGATTTGATGAACCACTACTCATGAATCATGGGTCAATGAGTTTGACTCAAAAAAAACTACACAATTAAAATCCTGATAGCAATATCACAATTTGACTTGCTGTGGAAAATATCTCCTACTTATCAATTTATGAGCTTAAGGGGATTTCTAATGAATGGTTCATAAGGCACAACACTTGGTGAAGGTTTTGCAAATGAGGATGCAAGTAGAGTGGGTTTAACCATGGAGGAAACTCCGTAGTTAAGCGCGCTCGAGCTGGAGTAGTACTGGGATGGGTGACCTCCCGGGAAGTCCCGATGCTTCACCTTTGTGAGCATCACCTAGATCCAATGAGTGCTAAGTGTTCCATTTCATTCTCATGAGAGATGGGTTCGGTGAACCACTACTCATGAATCATGGGTCAATGAGTTTGACTCAAAAAAAACTACACAGTTAAAATCCTGATAGCAATATCACAACTGATGTTATTGTCTTCAATGACTATCAAGGACCCTGAATCAAATAGTCTTAAAAAATAATACACTTTCAAACCGCTACTGCAAACATTCATTTCTTCCGCTAGCTAAATACATGAATTGTATTTTTCTTAGGGCATCAACCTTGAAGCATTGGAACAGTCTTCCAGATTCTGAGTGTTTCAAATCTTTATGTACATCACCTTAAATTGCTTTCCATCCAATGGCATTTAATTCCCATGGAGAAGTCGCAAGTTAAGGTCTAAAATCCATAACAGAGCCAAGTGGAGATTTCTTCAAACTTGGTCTGTCAGGGAATTGACTGTCCCACGTAGAACTAAACAAACTCTAATCAAAATGAAACTCTAAAATGTAAATGCATAAAAGTGAACTTGCTGTGAAATCTAATTCATCTATTCCCTTCACAACAGACTGTGTATAATGGAAACAAAAAAAATGATCAAATGAACACCAGACACTGTGGATGCATCAAAAATGAACTTCAATACCCGTAAATGCATAAACAAATTTGCAGAGATATTAAGTCTATTTATTCATTACAAGACCGACTGTGCTTATTCATTACAAGACAAACTGTGCTTATTCATTACAAGACGGACTGTGCTTATTCATTACAAGTCTATTTATTTATGCTTCCAAGGTAATCTCTTATTCAAAATAATGCTATCTATTAGGTATTAAATCTATTGACAGGTTCCATGGGCAACAACTAATCCGATTCAAACCAAGGATAAAAGGATTAGCTGTTGCCCATGGAACAGAGATTTACTATTATTCTTTCCTGTAAGTCTATTGTCAAAGATTTTCTTAGGGCATCGGCCTTGAAGTAGTGGAACCATCTTCCAAATTTTGAGTGTTCGATGTATTAAATTGCATTACCCTAATTTTCTTTTCATCCAGTGACATTAGGAATCCCATGGAGAAGATGCAAATTAGGGCCGTGACTTCATGACAAAGCTGAGAACAAGGGTTTTGAATCTGGTTTTGAACATAACAAAACTTGATATAACAGTAAAAAGCTACTTATTCATTTCACATTCAAATGTGTAAAGCCAAATGCCACAATCTTATGCATAAACCCACAAATAGACATAGGATCTCAAACCCTTCATTATTTTTAACACTAAAAAATAAGAACATTTAAGGAAGCCCTTGTTAAATACATAGAAAAGCAAACAAGAATGCATGAATTAATAATCCTCTGCCATGTACCTTATGTAAATATTGAGCTCAAGCTCTTGCTGCTACCCTACAATGTCAAGTTGGGACGTATCTCCTTCACGCGTACGCTGCCCTTCTTTTTTTCCCAAATGAAATAATGAAATGAGAAATGAAATTCAACTTTAAAAAAAAAAGTTATGCCTGTGTTTATCTAAATTTTGA
Source organism: Chamaecyparis obtusa (assembly GCA_027943335.1). Classification (NCBI taxonomy): domain Eukaryota; kingdom Viridiplantae; phylum Streptophyta; class Pinopsida; order Cupressales; family Cupressaceae; genus Chamaecyparis; species Chamaecyparis obtusa. Next base: position 296,655 of record BSBK01001417.1, read on the forward strand.
CCACCACAGAATTTGTCACTATTTTGACAAACATAGGCATAAATTAAAAAAAAAACAAAGTTTTCCTTCGATAATCCGACCAAGCAAAACCTTCTTATTTTTTGGTCAAAAATTTTGGCAGAAAAACTAGGCCAAATGTACTAGTGTTTGATTTAAATTTGTATTGTTACAATTAGTCTTATTGAATTTATCCCTAACTTTGAGAGACCAATAATACATAGAGAAGTTTGAAAACCAATCCTTCTAACTGATGCTCAAATGATAACTAAATTTGAAATCACAATTGCATAAGAGTTGCACAATGAAGAAATCTAATGAAATAAATTTATCCAAGGGAAAAATTAGATGATTGAAATAATAGATTCTTTAGAAATAAAACCATACTGAATCTTTATATTGAAATAAAAAAGAGAAAATTGACTAGTCACACATATAGTCATTCACAGTTTGACATTTCAGAAACAAAACCAAAAATGTATATTGACATAGTGTAATGTTCAACGTCCCTCTCTTCAAAACTTCACATCCTCTATATATAAACAAGGATTTAGTTTGGGTGAAAAGGCACATCCTTTCACAAATAGTTGAAAACACCAACTAACAAACTGACATAACAACTTGATTACATAAAAACTCCCAGAGACAATAATTTTAAAACATTTGGACACAAAGGGCCAATCCCTAGAACTCACCACATGCCTCAATTTGTATTGAGCATATGCATCCATGTCAGAGATAATATTTCTAGCTGTAATTTTGAGCATGATGAATCATTCCTTTAGCATTTCATTACTCTGCAAATCCTCTCGTATTCTTATGCCATTTAATCATATTCTACATACAAAATAAAAGAAATAAGATAACAATATATATTAATTTATGAGAATAAAACATTACTTGCATCTAGAAATGATTAGAAAATAAATTACATCCCTTTTTAGAATTTTATTTCCACTTATTTTATCTGCATGTTTCGCTAATATACTTCTTTTAATTTTGAAGAATTGATTCATTAACTGCCACATGTCGCGATTTTGGGGTTTTTTCTCAATCCTCAAGCTTTTTGTTTGCAAGATCCCTGACTCTTGTGACTTGTCACCAATTTTTTAGATTTATGATAACTTGTCCTTCGTACAACTATAAATTCAAGAAGGTGGGCCCTATTCTTCCTTCAAAATTTTAGGATTTAGATCTGTCCTCTTCCATTTTTGAAAACCAACACCTCTCAATACCCTTTTTTGAAGTGTCAAACCATGACATCAGGAAGTACAAAACCCGACCGCCTTTCCTTCATCGATGGTGTCTTCTCTTTCTATCCTTTTCTAGCAGACATGATGTCTTTTATTATAGAAAAAGTAGTGGGGTCCATGGCACCCATCATCAACTATTAACAACCATTGGATGAACTTTACATCAAGGGCCCATGGAGCATTTCAACTTGATTTGAGGAATAACCTCCTTTCAGAAAAGTTCTCTAGAAAGAAGATCTGTTTCTTGAGTGGGACCCTCAACATCCATCATCAACTATCAACAACCACAAGATGATCATGAGATCTACGACCCATGATGCATTTAAGGCCAAAGTTTGGAAAACACCTTCTTTGAGAATGTGCAATAGAATGAAGACATGTGGCATGAGTTACTTAGTGTCCAATTTATTTTTTGCACCTATACCCTTGTACTTTTAGAGGGATTTTAGGGTGGTTAGAGTTGTCATCTCTGGAGGATTTTGATGGTAAGCTTGAGTGACAGTTACCTGCCTGAGCTAGTCATGAGCCGTGTAAAATTTAGAATAACACATCAAATGAGCTTCAATCTCAGTGAAAATTGAACTGAAATATTTTGACATCAAAATATTAGGTGGGTTCTCTGATTTTGTAAATTTGAAACTTTTTTCTCACACATTTTTATGCCACGAGTCAGTCAGAAAACAATTAAAAAGCATGGCATAACTTTTTCGATCTCCACGAAATTGTACAGGAACATAGTCCCATATATCAAGAAAAATTTTATAAACGGTTTTGCAAGATCCCTTTTGAGTGCACAGATTTTAATTGTCAAAGATGGTAAATTTTCATTTCTAAAAAATTCACTGATTAACATGCTTAAAACTACATTTCATTTTTTTCCTTAAAAAACATATCAAATGGGCTAATGAAGACCTGAAACCTAGAACATAGTTTCATTTCCATATAGGGAATGATGAGGACCACTTCATCCGATAAGATATCTATCCATATAATAGATAATAAATTCCAAAGAGAGCTTGTGACCAATGTTGTAACCCTGCAAACAACAATTCTGCAAAAAATCCAATTGGTTTTAGCCAAAACAAATAGTAAATGTTATCACAGAAATATGAAAATTGACATGATGAATTTGAATTTATATAGAATATAGAAGAACAATCACATTGAAATAAGAATGCTTTAGTTCAAATAAATCATGGTCCAAAAATACTTTCTTGGATTGATTCTACATTTGCAAATAGTGAAACACATACATACCTGTATGGTGAAACTTGATTCTTAGTCTAGAATTTGGAACGCTAAATTTTACAAAATTTATGGTTCCAATAAGTCGATTTCTCAATCTAGGGCTTGACCAAGGCAAGCCATCATCCACTTTAACCTCAAAATGTAGTTTTATGTGTGTAGGAGCCGGATCTCAGAATTGTAGGTACAGATCTAGAAGTTACAGAAAAAGATCTACCAAAAAATTCTGGGTCGACTTCAGTAAAGTTCCTAAGGGAACACAGTGACTTGGTCGACCTATTCCAGAACACAGTGACATTTTCGACTTGTTCCCGATAGCCTAAGATTTTTAGCATTTTTTGGGTTTTCAGTCGTGATCGTAGATCCATAGTTGGAAATTCAACTACAAGTCCAAAACAACAATTTTCAGAGAAAAAAGCATATTCCTCTTCATACTTCAAGGTGAGTACCTCATTATCTATTTCATATCTTATCTTAAATCTATTTTCACATATTAATTGGGTTTATTGCTTATGTTTAGCACCTAGATCTCGATTGCTTATCTTTCTAAATTAATTAGTTCAATTTTACAAGTGCATTTATACAACCTTAATCAAATCTTAGATTGGATGAAAGAGGACTTTCTTGTGTACTTCCTTATTATAATTTGGGTTTAGCATTAGCATCCCCTCATCTTCTTAGGTTTTTTCTAATCTAAATTAGGTTATATTGAGAGTTACGCTTGGACTCCCCTCTTTCTCTTGTATTTCTAATGTTAGTGTGGAAATGGTTAATTAATGAACACATCACACATATTTTACATTACTAAATTCATTGACACCATTTCCCCCCTAAACATTTTGGTGAACCCGATGTGTTACAACTTCCTTTTGATCTTGGTGTTAGATTTCCCTTTGCATTATCTTGTGTGTTCACCTTCCCTAAACATTTTGGTGAACCCAACCTCTTACACCTCTTAATTGCATGTTGGAGTTATATTTTTCTACCTTGTTTTGGTAGGCTCTTATTTGTGAAGTTAGATTGTTTCTTTGTGCATCTAGATATACTCTTGTTTGTATTAGTAGTATTTAGGTCTTTTTAGCTAGATCTCCTTTTCTTGACATTTACATCATTGAGTATATACTTTTCATGCCTTATCTTTGTAATATTCATTAAATCTTGCATACATTCCAATCAAAAAATGGTTAGTTGGATCTAATCTATTTGCACTTCTCCTTTTCTCATGTTGCACAAGTCATTCAAATAATTCTCTAAACAACATTCCATTATTTTTGACATAAAACACCACCCTCCTATCAACTTAGCTTTATCATGCAATCTTCCTCTTAATGGAAATGAGTGGCGGATTGGTATTGTGCCTCCTTCTAATACCAACCTTGACTATGGGGATAATTTGGTTTAGGGTGGTCCTATATCTTCTTTCAATCCTCTCACCTTTATGAATTCCACTTTACCTCATGACTATTCCTCTTTTATGGTGTGCCTTATTGATAGAGATGTTCCTTCCACTCATAATATAACTATTTGGGATGAACCTCTAGATAATAATGTTGACTATTCTCATGAAAGAGAAACCTTTTATCTTCAACATGACACACTTGATGTTTCTCCTTCTCCTAAAACATACTCTCCTCTTATGGATATTTTCGAGAAAGAGGAAGACATTATAAATACTTTTATCAATATAACTTTACCTTTATTTAATGCTTCTATTAGCAATGAAGCATTAATGGAAGTCTACAATCTGTATTCTATGGATTCCTTAGGACAAGAGGATAATATAAATCTTCTTAATGTTCTCCCTTCTAGTGATGATTCTATGGAGAAGCAAGATCTTAATAAAGTTAATGTTTCTAAACCTATTTTCACTCTCAAAGATTACCCTCCATCGAATAAATCTCTTATCACCCTTAAAGGTTGTGTTTCCATAAATCTTAAGGGGGAACATAGCGGTTATTTGGATTATCATGTGGTGTCTAACACCTATCATACAAGAAATAATCCTCAACCTACTACTTTTCTCCCACCTTCTCAACCCATTCTTCCCCCTCCACCCTATCTTTATCAAAACCTTGGAATGAAATATGATTTGGTAGTGCAATTACAAAATACCCCCACCAATATTTATCTTTGGGAAATTCTTCAAACATCACCTATATATCATGAAGCCTTGTAAAAATATTTAGCTACTCTTCCAACTTCACCTCCTAATCAAGATAACATCAATGCCTTTTTACAATGCATGAATGCTACACCTGCTCCACCTCAAATTGTGTTTACTCATGATGATTTTCCTCCTAAAGAGATTGAAGATCATGATGATGCTCTTATGGTAGCCATCCTTATCAATGGTAACCTCATTCATAGAAACTTAATTGATAATGGATCCAGGCTTAATATTTTTAGTATGGACATGCTCAAATAAATTAAAGCTAATCTTTCAAATATCAAACCTGACAATGTGCCTATACATGGATTTGATAATATTTCTAAGAAAACCTTAGGCATCATCACTTTACCTATCAAAGTAGGTCCAGTTATTTTGAATACTCCCATTCATTTCATGCCTAGATCTCTTAATTAAAATCTTCTTTTGGGTAGACCTTCATTACATGCTATGCATACTATTCTTTCAACTCTTCATAAAAAAATCAAGTTTATCTATAGCAATGTGATGTACACTCTTCATGTAGACACTAAGCCAAATAGTTGTCTAAATATTGAGGAAAAGAATATCAAGAATCTAATGACCATCCTTGTTCTACAAGTTTTCTTTCATAACATGATTGGGGATCTTTAGATTTCACACCAACCTTTATTGGAGAGTATAGAGTTAATGATCTTTCATTCATGAAATCTAAAATAAATCCTCTTTCTAATAAATTTTTTGCTACTTTCACTCATGATGAATCTATCAAACCTAGTTATATGGCCTCTTGCTATGGTTATCATAGATTCATTGAGAATGGATTTGGTAAACAACAACAAGAAAATCAAATTCCCTTAAGCAATGTGGGGCATCAACATTCTTTCAACACCATTGTTGATCATAATTCAGGATATGTGCAATGAAGTGTTGAATCTAAGTTCCCTCCTTCATCATCTTACATATCTTATCCTATTAATCAAGAAATCATTTTACCTATACTTCTTCATGCTAAGGTGATTACACGTACAAGACCTAAACATAGAAAGAAACATAGTAAATTTTTTCTGAATCTTCCATTTTGCATGTATCACCATTATCATGATCACTCTACTAATGAATATAAATATTTACATTACAAGATTCAATAACTTGTTAATAATGAGGTTATTCACATATTTGCTTATGATGAGCTCTATTTCAATCCTGATTTCTTTAAATAACACCTAATCCCTATTATGTTTCTCCATGCCATGTAACATTGTTGGCCTATCTCTTGGGAGCTCATCGTCATGCATGGTACATTTTGTGAGTAGCATAATAGGTCCTCTTTTCTCTTGTTCCTACACTTGGGGGAAAGGGAATCATATTCATCTCTCTCGTTCTCCCAAGAATCCAATTTTCCTTTGGTTATGTGTTATTTGTTTATCACGTGACATCCAATCTCACAAATTGGGTTTCCATGGTAGATAAGTCACCTACCTTGGAGCCTCACAAAGTGTGTATCCTTTACAAGGATTTTATTTTAACTTCTTGCATGGTATCTTGATGCATTCTTCCCTTCTATGGCCTCATAGGAGTTGTGACCTCTTTGTCTTGGAATGGGTGTTGCTTGTGGATACTATCTTGATGTTGCAATTTCTTTATCTTTCTTCACCACTTCCTTGAGATGCCAAAATAAGAACTTATTTTTCCATCTTAAGGGGGGATGCATACATGGTTCCCTTATTTTCATATGTTTTTCTTAATTTCAAGCATAACATATAGAGTACACTATCATAATACAACTTTCTAGGGCCAGTTACTCTTCCTACATGTCCTGGATTGGTTGAATAGCATGCCACACACACTTCCTAGACCATTTGACCTATCCTAGCACATACGAAAACCATTCTCATAGTATAGGAGTACTATATCATGGGGATGTAAAGCTGCCACAAGGAAAAATTTTTTTAGGGTTGATTATCAGGCACACAAACCTGTTAGACCATTTGATCCTACCCCTTTTGTTTTTATGGGATTGACTACCGGGCACACAAACCCGCTATACTATTCAATCCTATCCCTTTGGTGTGGTTCACAATAAGGAACACAAACCTTATTGGGTGGGGTGATAAAAATTTCTCTCTCTCTCTCTCTCTCTTGACATAAACATCTCTTATTATGATTTTAGATATATGAAGACTCACGTCTATGGAGGGGTTAATGGTTTCTTCATCTCATTAATCATGATGAGATCAACTCTTTCTTTTGATATACTTTACCATGAGTATGAGGTAAATCATACTCCCACTAAAGTGAGGGCTAAATGTACCATCTTAAAATGGACGAACTCATTATTTAAGACCTTTTAGCTCCCATCCTTTAGTGAATTTATGGACCATGGATGGATTCTTGATCGATCACCTCTTTCTCCTATTTTGACCCAGATCTTCCACTTTCACCAATGTAGTATTTGAGACCTCAGGGTTAGCTCCTTGTGGGCCAGCCCTGGAACAAGTTAACTAGGTTGGGAACACAGTGATATGGTCGACCTGTTCTAGAACATGGTGACTTGGTCGACCTATCCTTGGAACATGTCGACCAAGTTGATTTGTTCCCTAGGTATTGTAAATCCCAAGGTTGGTGTTGTCTCAGGGAATTAAATTGCAAAATAGAATGCCCTTGTCAACTTGCTTTGTTTTCCTTCCTAGAAACTAGTTTAAAAGGAAGCCTAGGCACCTCATTTTGGGACACACATTAACTATATAAATCTCATGTTCAAGCATTTAAGCATTCAAGCATTCCAACATTCAAGTGTTCAAGTCTTCAAAGATTCAAGGATTCTTTGTGACCATTTCCTCTTCAAGATCTAGCACTTTGTTGGCCATCAAGGGAGGAGATTTGCATTAAGGTATTCATAATGTTCTTAATTGGTGCACATTTACATCCATGGCTCCATGATGTATTTTTGGTAGATCTATTATATTTATGGAGATTTCCTACATCTATTATTACAAATTCAACATCTACAACATACATGAATCACAAAATCCTTATTGAAAAGGGTTTCTAAGAGAAAGGTGAATACTTACATTTGTATTGTTTCCTTTACACATTTACATTGCAACTCAAGGCTGATTCCTCAATCTAGGGCTTGACCAAGGCAAGCCCTTATCCACCCCAGCCCCAAAATCTAGTTTTCTGTGTGCAGGAGTAGGATCTCAAAATTGTAGGTACAGATCTGGAAGTTGCAAATAGAGATCTACTAGAAAAATATGGGTTGAATTTAGTAAAGTGCCTTAGGAACACAATGAATTTCTTGACCTATTCCTGATAACCTGATATTTTTAGCGTTTTATGGGTTTTTAGCAAGATCACAAATCCCCAATTAGAAATTCAGATACAGGTCGAGAACATCAGTTTTTAGAGCAAAAAAACTTATTTCTCTTCATACTTCAAGGTGAGTACCTCATTATCTATTTCATATTATCTTAGATTTGTTTTCACATCTTAATTGGGTTGATTGCTGCATTTAGCACCTAGATCTCTATTGCTTATCTTGCTAAATCAATTAGTTCAATTTTACAAGTGCATTTATACAACCTTAATCAAATATTACACTGCATGAAAGAGGACTTTCTTGTGTACTTCCTTAGTATAATTTGGGTTTATAATTATAATGCTCTCATCTTCTTGGGTTTTTTCTAATCTAACTTAGATTATATTTGAGAGTTACACCTAGAATCCCCTCTTTCTCTTGTATTTCTAATATTAGAGTGAAAATGGTTAATTAATGAAAAAATATCACATAGTTTACATTACTAAATTCATTGACACCATTTTCCCCCTAAACATGATGACTTTTTAATAATGATGTGGGTTAAATTTCTTAAGGATAAATATGATGGATTTAGTAATTTCAAGGATTTTAGAGCATTGGTGGAGAAGGAATTAGGAAAAATTCTGAAGTTCTTAAGATTGGATAGAGGAGGTGAGTTCACATCAAATGAGTTCATGAAGTATTGTGAAGATAATGGTATAAAAAGATAGATGTATTCTCCAAGAAATTCCCAACAAAATGATGTTTCAAAAAGGAAGGATACAACAATTGTTGATGCTGCAGGACTATATTGATACAAGAAAATGTTTTGAAAGATCTACTGGAGAGAAGTCATCAGTACAATTGTTTATACTTTAAACTAGGTGAAAGTGAAGAAGGGAACAAAAAAAACACCCTATGAATTATGGTATGGTCATTCTCCTAGTGTAAAGTATTTCAAATTTTTTGAAAGTAAATGTTATATAAAAAGAGATGATTTTTCTAGAAAATTTGATCCCAAAAGAGATGAAGGCACATTTTTGGGTTATTCAACTAACAGAAAGGTCTTCAAATGTTTTAAAAAAAGGTCTAATAAAATGATTGAAAGTGCTAATGTGAAGATAGATGAATTTCTTGAGAGAGAAGAAGTGCAACCAGTAGAAGAAGAAGTTCCTAGGTCTAAAATGGTAATCCCAAGGTATGTGAAAATGAATCATTCTTTTGATCAAATAATTGGAGATAATAATGCAGGTGTGTTGACAAGAAGTAAGGTTAGAGAAATCACATGTATGATATGACAATTTGAGCCCAAAATAGTAAAGTAGTTAAAGATGATGATTAGGTGAGAGAAATGCATGAAGAACTGGATCAGATTGAAAAGAATGAAACTTGGACTCTTGTGCCAAGTCCTGAAGAAAAAAATGTGATAGGTACAAAATGGGTTTTTAGGAATAAATTAAATGAGGATGGTGAAGTGATTAGAAACAATGAAAGGCTTGTGTGTAAAGGTTATGCACAAGAAAAAAACTTGGATTATGGTAAGATATTTGTTCCTGTAGAAATATTAGGTGTCAAGATACTACTTGCTTATGTTGCACTCAAGAATTTCAAAGTCTATCAATGGATGTGAAATCAATATATTTGAATGGAATTCTAGAGGAAGAGGTTTACATTGAGAAACCATATGGATTTGCATTGACAAAGGATACAAACATGGTTTATAAACTTCAAAAAACATTGTATGGTTGGAAGCAATCCCCTAGAGCATGGTATGGAATATTTCACTCTTATCTTATTAGGATTGGTTTCCCATCTAGTAGTGATGGCGAGTCTAGCATGATCGATTATCCTTGTCTTCATGAGAGGATTTCAGGTTCCGCATATGATCACACTTGGAAGTCTAAGTCCAACGAGATCTTTACAAGGTATTGACATATGTGATGACACTTCCCTAAATTTATTCTAGGTTTCTTACATGTGTTGGTTGCCTCTGAGTTCTAATGTGTACCTTTGACTTATGGGTTGTACCCTTGAGATAGGAGCTTCTAGGATCCTTTCTTAGTTTACCTGATTGATTGACATTGTTATTTGAATGGGATTTGATGTTATCTCCTCAGTAGAGTGGGTGTGGAACCAAAAGTTTCCACGAGGTTGGGATGTAGTGATTCTTGTACCATTTGAGACTCTAATGTCCTTGTTCTAGTGTTGGATGATCCTGGTTGTAGTTACTCCCTTTCCTATCTTCTTGGAGACTTATTCTTGATCTTGTACTTCTCTATTTTGTACTTTGTATTTTATTGTAATTACATACCCTGCGACATGTACAATGGATGTTGATGATTATGTGTATTTTATTATTTAGATGTAATTATGATGTAATATGGAATTTATAGATGTAATTGTATTTCATAGTTTCTATGTCAAGGAAACCTTAAGATGTGTAATCTACTATGGAGATTATATTTATGTTTATGTACTTATGGACTTTATGGTTTACTTTCACTTGTTTATTCATCACTGTTTGTAAATATTTAATAAACAAATTATTTTGTAAACTTAGTAGCATGTTTAAGGTTAATATCTCCTAGGTTCCCTAGCGGGGCATCACACTTAACATCAAAGCCCATGTTTCAAACACTGGAAGCTCTAGGAATATTGTACACTCATTAGCTGTCTAGTGGTCAAAACTTGAAAATAAAACTTAGACATATAACACTCTTGTATTTCAGACTATTATTTTTACAATCTTATCATATTTTATTTATTTTGTCCTTCTTGTTGTATGTTGTAGGAAATATGGTTACCGAGACTAGATCCATGGCTAGGGGCCAAAGTGGAGGCCATAGTAGGGGACATGGAAGAAGTAGACTTCCTTTCCCTCCTGTTAGTCAGAGAGTTGAGGAGAGCAGGGAAGAGGATGGTGGAGAACAACATGGTGATTTAGGAGAACTTAATGCCATGAAAATTCTCTAGACTATTTTAGAGTACCTTCCTGTGCAAAAAAAGGATGATCAGTAAGTATCACATCATTTTGATAATGAGGAGAGACATAGATCTAGGAGTCTAAAAAGGAGGGACACTACCCTCAGTCAGGGACTCGTAAAGGCCAATCAGATGAGAGACCTTATGAGATCATGACCACCTTCTTTAAATGGTCTTAACACCAATTTTGAGGCAGAGACTTGGCTCATTTCTTTGGATTTTTTTTTCACCATGCAGTAGTTTGACACCAATGTTAAGGCAAGATGTGTTGTTATGAGCCTCAAAATTTTTGAAGCTTCATGGTGGAAAATCGAGGAGCAAAAACTTGGACTTTCTATGGAGACTATCACTTGGGATCTTTTCCTTGAAAACTTGTATGAGCATTTTCTATCTGATCTATGGCAGTGACAGTGCATAGATGAGTTCCATAATATATGATAGATGTCCATACCTCTTCAGGAGTATGAGCGACATTTCTTTTTCTCAGGCCCTATGTAGGATTTAGTGATCAGTTACCACTCATGTTACAAAATTTCATTAGAGGAATCAATGGCCGCATTATCAGTGGGGTTAAGGTTTTGAAATCCAAGACCCTCAAGGAAGAAATTATTAAGGCTACTTTAGTTGAGGCAAATCTGGCCTTAGGACATGGTGGAATATAGGGGTTTAGACAAGAGTTCCTACATCTTCAGGGTATAAAGGAAATAATGCAGGAGCATCCTGGGTGTAAGAGCAATCTTGCATCACCCAAAAATATTTTTGTTTTTGAATTCAATAAGGGCTATCTTGTGTAGGGCTGCTATTTATGGAAACTTTCTATTTTTAGTAAGTTTTTCATACGATCTCAGAATGTTCTGATTTCACATGTGGAGGTTCATCTCAGTCGTATCAGCTTGTTGGTAAAGTTTCATGGCTAGATCAGGTCTAGTTTTGAAGATATTGAAGATTTTTGGTATTGGCAGCGGGTACAAAAACTTTGAACTCAATTTTGAAGGCTTTAGAGGCCCCAGATGAGGTCAAAAATTTGGGTGATGGGCACTTGCACCAATCAAGCCTGTAGAGTGCTTCGTGGCATTTCCAGAATGGGGTTATAATAGTCAATCGGGTCAACTAGCGATGACTTATGGTCTTCGAAAGTTGGGTCACCTGAAATGGCAGAAAATAATTTTCCTTCAAAATTTCTGTTTGGGTTTCAAAAGTCATTTTGAGTTGACTTTGATGTAATAAATTGTAAAATAAAATAATTCTAAGTTTGGTCGGCCCTAAGGGCTAAATTTCTGGAACCTTCTCGGGCGGTGGAAATTGCCTATATAAAGAAGGCCCGTAGTGTTGTCTAGGGCAGTTTTGGGTAATGATTTGAGGCTTGTCCTACATAATATTGTAATGGAATGCCCATGTGGCTTTGCATATTGTAATTCTGAAAGTTTGTAATTCCACATTTGTGGAGATAATAAGAAGCCAATTTTCTGTTCTTGCATATTGTTGTTGCTTCTCTATTTTTGTTATGTGTTTGTGGTATTAAGGGGAGCACCCTTCATCAGGAAATCATAAGAAAGGTGCAAGAAACTTCAAGAAACCCCCTCCCTATGTTTGTAGTCAATAATGGAAGGGCACAAATCCTCCAACACAAAATGATGGTTCTCACACTAAGAACTTCCATAACTTTTCACACAAATGGTAGAAGAAATGGTTTCTTCTCATGTGGACAACATGGTCACATTACAATAAATTTCCCTTAGCTTGCATCATAGTATTTAGGATAGAGACCTGCATCTTTTGAGCCTACTGTAGGGGATTCCAAAATATCTCATAGGGTATTTACAATAGTTGACCATCATTAAGCAGAGCATCAAGGTATTGTGGTAGAGAATTCTGGAGATGCCAGAGGTATTTCTCTTTCTCTTTTATTTAATTCATGAGCTACAGATTCTTTTATATCTTCTTTTATAATATAGAGACGTATACTAGTGGTAGTAAAACAAGACATTGGTTGGCACGTAGAGTTAGCCTCAGGGGAAAGAGTATCAAAAGACTCTATAGTACATAAGTGTGAATTAGAACTAGGTAAATTCATCACCATAGTAGACCTTCATGTGATTCCTTTGGGATCATATGACATTGTCCTTGGAATGGGTTGGTTAAGTTCTCATGGAGCCAACATCGATTGTAGAAAAAAATGAATCAGATGAAAAGATGATGTTGACAAGGATTGTGAGATAGTAGGAATTCAACACCCTATATCTCTTCATATGATTTCCTCTATGCAACTCAAGCGAAACATGCAAAAGGGATGTCAAGTATTTTCTATAACTATGAATGAGATGGATAAAATGGAAATAGAGGAAAACACTCTTGATCGTAATATACTTCAAGAATTCATCGATGTCTTTCCTAGTGAGATTCTAGGTATGCCACCTAAGCATGACATATATTTTCACATTGGTATTGTTCTAGGAACACAACCCATTTGTAGAGAACCTTATTGGATGACCACTTAGGACTTGAGTGAGCTTAAACTATAGTTAGAGGATCTTTTGGTGAAGGGAAGCATTCATCTGTGTGTTTCTCCATGGGGAGCACTTGTACTCTTTGTTAAGAAGAAAGATGGATACTTACGCTTGTGCATTGACTATAGACAATTGAACAAGGTAATGATCAAGAACAGGTACCCTTTGAGAAGGATCAATGATCTCTTTGATCAGATAAAAGGAGATAAGGTATTCTCCAAGATTGATCTCAAGTCAGGATACCATCACTTGCGTATTAAGGATGCAGATATTCACAAGACAACATTCTACACTCGCTATGGACATTATGATTTCACATTTGTTCCTTTTGGTTTGAAAAATGCTCCATCTATTTTCATGTGCTCAATGAATGGAGTATTTCATTCTTACCTTGATCATTTTGTTCTTGTCTTCTTGGGCGACGTATTGATATATTCTAAAAATATGGAAGAACATGAGGAACATCTACGACTAGTTTTGCAGTGCCTTTGTGACAATCAATTATATGTTAATGCAACGAAGTGTGACTTCTTTCAATTTGAATTTCAATATTTGGGTTATGTAATCTTAGGTGAGGGTATTTTAGTGGATTCTTCCAAGATTCAGGCTATAGTTGTGTTGGTGCCCAAAATGATGGATTCACTTTTGGCCAATTGACAGGTATAATCTAATACCTCTACAGTTTTGGCTTAATCAATCCAAGGCTGGTACGCCTAATTTCACTTTGAACTATCAAATTCTTTGTGTCACACAACTGCGTACATAAAACAAGATTCCTCCAAAGGTGGTGAATGATCCTTTGAGGAAAATAACTAATCTACTAAAAATATCTACTCTATAATACTTGACTAAATGGATTATATTAAAGATTGAAAAGTAATGCTTTGAAATAATGATTTAATGATCTACAAAATACAAATGAACTGAATATAACAATTTCCAATTAAAGATTAGATCAGTGCCTTTTAAATACATGGGCTATAGAGTCATAAAATTTTCTGTCCTACATATGATCAGAGATGGTTTTAAAAATTTGCTTTAATAAGACAAGACCATCACTTCACAGGCTTCCACTTGACTTATAATTCAAATCAATCTATATAGCTAATCTTGTTGAGTTAACTCAAATTAAGAGACCGATAAGAACAATGGTAGGTTCACAGACCATACAATTGATACTCAAGTTATATATATTAATTTTGAGTTATGATACTCAGGGAATTCAACACAGTGAAACACTCTATTTAATGGAATATCTAAAAGACTAATTGAAAACATATAACTTATAACCAAAAATAAAAAGAAGAGCACTTATCTTTATTAATGTTGAAAAAATAGTACATTAGAGTTCATATTGTAGTTGTGATTGAACTATATCCTATGAAAATTTGAATTGTCTTCTCCTTACATTTTACATTATGTATATATATATATATGTGTGTGTTTGAGTGGCTTTTACACCTCTTTAGGGTGAAAAGGCACAACCCTTATTACAAATTATTTTGAAAAATAATAAATTAACTAAAAAATAACTACCTAACTTTTGAATTTGGGTCTGGTTGAAAAACCAAAACACCTCGTGGAAAACTAAGATTTTTACTGGAAATAGGAAATTTGATTTCCTGAACTGGGTCTTTTTTTAGATTTTTAAAATTCGACCATCTTCATCCTCTGTCGACATCATCTTTGCAGCAGGTCAAAATTCCAGCATTTTCTGAAGGCTTTGATCATAGAATTTTGATTGTTCTTGTCACAGAGCTTCCTTCCATAATCTCTCAACTTTTTAATTAAAAATTAATATAATGTTTTATCCCATTTCATGTACTCCATCATTAATTATTTGGCATGAAAATTAAGAGGCCATCTTTTAGGGTTTTATCACTATGTAGGACTCCAAATTTTGTCCAAAATTTAGAGCTCCAATAGGCTCTTTCTGGGGACGTATGCTCCTTGTGAGCATAGCGAGATTCCAAATATCTCTAGAGAGGCAGACCAAGTATCCATACTTAATTTGATGCGAAGTAAAATTGGGTGGCCCCAGGCACCCCAAAATTGAACATTGATCCTTTCCTCTATCGAACACTTGGTTTTGATCACGTAACACTTTGGATCTCTTGAACATGATGCCATAATTTTTGTGAACAATACTTGTTGCTTTATCAATGTATTTTTCGGTATTCTCTTTTTATTTTTCCTTTGAGAAATCATCAAATGCACTTTGGTCCTTGCCAAATTGAAGCTCCCTTTGGTTTTGCATGTGATCAGTCATATAAGCATCAAAATAAATCTTCTTTGCATGATTGTCCTTTTGTATACAATTTTCTATGTCTCCATATTTAGAATGCAGATTATGTTTGTCTAATCCAATCTTTTCCTCAGGCATATGGTGCAACACTTGTTCATATAATGGTTTTAAAGATGTTTCATGTCAAGGAGACACTTCTTCACATATACTAGGACTATGGTCAGGTGAAATATTTGAGTAATCTTCAAAACTATCCTTTAATATATTTCCCCCATCATGCTTGGATGATTCCATCTCATCTTCACATATTGGGTGTACCTCCGGCTCAAAGGATGAACTAAAAGATATCTCACACTCTAAATGCACTTCATGAGTTTCATCAACTTTAAAATTAGGACTGCTATCTTCATTATGATGCTGATGGATTCCATTGCATAAAGGATCCTCTTCAAACAATGGATTCGATAACATAGAGAAATCAAACATATCTTCATCTACTCTCTCTTCAAACAATGGATTCAGGAACATAGAGAATTCAGGCATACATTCATAAGAATTTTCATTTGGATCATCAAGTTTTTCATCAACAAGACTAACATCTTCATTGACATTATCTCTTGAAACTTCCTCCTGTTCATGCAGTTCTATTTCATCTCCACAATTTGATTTCTCTAGAATATGGGTTGATCCATCTACCTCCTTACCATGGTGGATTGAGAAAAAATTTGGACCATTCTTCTTAGTGTGTCTTCGGTATTCTATGTCTAATAAGGATGAAATCTCTTCTACATGGAGAAGATCCTCTTCCTCATTTTTATATTCACTGATGTTTGACATCATACAAGTATCATCATGGAAAACATTTTCCTCAGAATGTCCAAAAGAATCTTCTCCATTCAAATATGAAACCTCACTTGAATCATATGTTATTTCAGTTCTACACTCTTTCTCCTCTGCAACTAGTTTATTATTCATAAGTTTGAGAAAGGTAAGGAGCTAATGATCATATAAAAGACCTAGTTTTCGCACTCTATTGAAAAGATCAGAGGATGTAGGTCTGCACTCTAAAGGTATTTCTTGATAGATATGAAACATCCTTAGGAAGAATTGTACTACAAATTCTTCTTCTTGTTTCTCTAAGTTCAAAAATGTGTCTAAAGGGGATATATAATTTGGATCTTATTCATCATCACTGAGATTTCCATCACACACAAGGCCTTGTTCAATTTGATCATAAGCCTCCTCTTCCCTATCTTTACTATCTTATTCTAATATCTTAACAAGAATCTTCAGATCATGGTCATCTAGCGAGATTCCCAAGTTTTTGACCTTTCTCATTAATTCTTTTCGTGAAGGCATAATTGTTACAGGTATCCTCCGATAAATATTCGCCATCCTCAAGAATAAGTGTGCACAAGACTTCCCTTCAAATTTCTCCAAACTGAAAAATGCATCAAGTAGATACATACTACGATCCTCCTTCATGCTATAGCTTTGGTCTTCACACTGTTCATAATACATGTTATTTCCATCGCTTGCATCATGGAATTCATATAGAAACCATTGTTCAAATTCTTTCCAAGATGAAATAATTTTTGTAGGTAATGATTCATATGCCTCTCTTGCATTATCTTCTAATGTCCTAAAAAATAGTTTCATTGCCTGATCTTCTGCACAAATCTCATAGTTCTTTATAACTACATAAACTGCATCCAAATGTTCAACTGCTGATTCATCCCATTCTCCATGGAACTTTGGTACATGATGCGAAAACTTAGGGAGCAACTTAAGAGGAATACAATGGAATCCCCTAAGATCCAATGGTTTGACACCATCTAGAATAAATAGTTTTCTCCAAAATGGTTTTTTATTCTAATACATTCTGAATATTTGAATTGGTAGTAATTTGTTTCTTTATACATTAGGTTCTTGACAATGGAGTCACCACCTCTTTCAAAGAGGAAAACTTTACTTATCTCCTTCTGGGTCTTCTTCCTCAGTAGAGTCACTGATTGAAATGCTTTATTGAATAGATTCACAACCTCATTTGTGGAATGTCTTGCTTCTAGGTTATTTCTTCTAGTACAGTGTGCTTCCAAACAAACTAATATAACTACTTGCTGATTCTAATATGTGAAATCTGAAATTCTAGGTAACTTCACAATATATATTGTGAGCAACTCTCCACAGTAGAGTCACCAATTTTTTGGTGCCCAAAAATGATGGATTCACTTTTGGCCAACTAAGAGGTATAATCTAATACCTTTGCAATTTTGGCTTAATCAAGCCAAGCCTGGTAGGCCTAATTTCACATTGAACTATCAAATTATTTATGTCACACAACTGCGTACACAAAACAAGATTCCTACAAAGGTGGTGAATGATCCTTTGAGGAAAGCAACTAATCTACTAAAAATATCTACTCTATAATACTTGACTAAATGGATTATATTAAAGACTGAAAAGTAATGCTTTGAAATAATGATTTAATGATCTACAAACTACAAATGAACTAAATATAACAATTTCCAATTAAAGATTAGATTAGTGCCTTTTAAATACATGGGCTATAGAGTCATAAAATTTTCAATCCCACATACAATTAGAGACAGTTTTAAAAACTTACTTTAATAAGACAAGACCATCACTTCAGAGGCTTCCACTTGACTTATTATTCAAATCAATCTATATATATAATCTTATCGATTTTAACTCAAATTAAGAGACAAATAAGAACAATGGCAGGTTCACAGACCATACAATTGATACTCGAGTTATATATATTAAAATTGAATTATGATACTTAGGGAATTCAACACTGTGAAACACTCTATTTAATAGAATATCAGAAAGACTAATTGAAAACATATAACTTATAACCACAAATAAAAAGAAGAGCACTTATGTTTATTAATGTTGAAAAAATAGTACATTAGAGTTCATATTGTAGTTGTGATTGAACTATATCCTATGAAAATTTGAATTGTCTTCTCCTTACATTTTACATTATGTATATATATATATGTGTAAGTTTGAGTGGCTTTCACACCTCTTTAGGGTGAAAAGACACAACCCTTATTACAAATTATTTTGAAAAATAATAAACTAACTAAAAAATGACTACCTAACTTTCGGATTTGGGTTTGGTCGAAAAACCAAAACACCTCGTGGAAAACTAAGATTTTTATTGGAAATAGGAAATTTGATTTCCCAAACTGGGTCTTTTTTTAGATTTTTAAAATTCGACCATCTTCATCCTCTGTCGGCATCATCTTTGCAACAGGTCAAAATTCTAGCATTTTCTGAAGGCTTTGATCATAGAATTTTGATTGTTCTTGTCACAGAGCTTCCTTCCATAATCTCTCAACTTTTTAATTAAAAATTAATATAATTTTTATTCCATTTCATATACTCCATCATTAATTATTTGGCATGAAAATTAAGAGGCCATCTTTTAGGGTTTTATCACTATGTAGGACTCCAAATTTTGCCCAAAATTTAGAGCTCCAACAAGTTGATTGGCCAACCCCTACCAATGTATCTGAAGTCCCCAGTTTCATGGGCTTGGTAGGATACTATTGCAGATTTGTCAAAGACTTCTCTAGAGTTCCATATCATATTACTTCTCTCTAGAGGAAAGGGAAGAAGAGCATGTCTGGACAAAGAAGTGTGAAGAGGCTTTCCAGAACCTCAAGAAGTGTCTGACCAATGTACCTATCTTAGCAATTCTAGACCCCACAGGTGATTTTATGTTGTGTGTTGATGCTTCTTTGGAAGGTCTAGGAGCAGTCCTTATGCAGGAAGGATGGGTGATTTCTTATGAATCTCAAAAACTCAAGGAGCACGAATTGAATTATCCTACACATGACCTTGATTTGGCAGCAATAGTTCATGCATTATTCTGATGGAGACATTTTCTATTGGGACACCAATTTCAACTTCATAGTGATCATCACAGCTTGCAGTATATCTTTACCTAGCCTAATTTGAATGCCAGACAAAGGTGATGGATGGAGTTTCTTTATGAATATGACTTTGAGGTCAAATACATCCAGAGTAAGGAAAATGTGGTAGCCGACATTTTGAGTTGTAGTACACATGAGATATTAGCTTTGACTCTTGGTGTAGATTTGTGGAGTTGTATACTCTAGGAACTTCCTTTAGATACTGGGTACAAGGAGGTGAGAGCTAAAATTGAGTCAGAGAGACCTTTTGAGGGAAGGTTTTTAGGATATGTTTTGGAGTCTGATAATCTTTTGCATTACATGAGCTGAATATGTACTCCCATCAGATGATCTTCGTACCTTGATCTTATTTGAGGCTCATCGTGCACCTTACTCAGAACATCTAGGTGTCAAGAAGATGCATGCATACTATGTACAATAAGTACCTTTATAGGATTAGTTTGACAATATTTAAATTAAATAAAGCTAAATTACAACAATTAGTAAGTTATTTAAAGAAAATAATGACAATAAGCATCCTACAGTTCTCTAATTAGGCATGCTAATGCAAAGCTCTCATCAAGCTTCCATTAGTGACAATCCTAAAATGAGAACTAAGCTATTTGATTGCACAATTAAAGCCTATTTCCATGAAAACTATGCTTAATTATGCTAAAAATAAGATTCTAGCTCAAATTTGCTATAATGATGATGCAATTCTCAGATATGTGGCTCCTTTTCTCCTGATTTTATCCCTCTATTTTAGCAAGCATAGGGGGTGGAGTTACTTTGATCATGGTTGAGTTAAGGTTAAGTCCATGGTTTCAAATATGGGGATAATTTAAATATTTATTTGTAATTAAAGCTTGGGGCAATGAGACAAAATGAGTGGTAAAGATTCTCTCTCCTTATGAGTGATTGAGATTCAATTTGGCTTTGACCCATGTGAGTCCAATCCTTAATTCCTATTGGTTGAGGTAATTCCTCCCATGTGGTGGGTGAGAGAAACTAGGAATTAATTAATTGAATTGAATTAATTTCTTTAGCCATGTGTACCCCTTGAATGGGTTAAATTTGATTTTAATTGAAGTATACAATTAATTAGATTAATTACATAATTAATTGATTATTTTGATTTATTTAATTCTTTTGGCTTTCAATTTTAATTAATATTGGATTTTAGTTTGATTGCAATTAATGCCTTGATTTTTCCTTAGTTACTTGGTTTGATCTTGACAATTTTTAGGTGTCTACAAATGGCCCTCTTTGAATCAATGTGCGAAGAGCATTGGTTCAAAGAATGTCCGATATCCTAAGATTCCTAATTTATGATTTGATTCCAATGATAGATGCAAATTCCTTGGTGAAATCCTGATTGATTCATGTTCTTGATGGTTGTCACGATGATTGATCTTTGATGTGATGCTTGATTTGACTTGATTCTCTAATTTTGATGCCCCACTGGTGAATTCAAATTTTTTTATGTTGAATGATTATGTAATTGATTTTGATTATATCAATGATAGTCCAAGTGTATTCCCCCTCAGAAATGAAGTAAAATATTATTTTGGTGAAATTTTTTGCATTTTTGATCAATTTCGTTGAATATTTTTAATTTTGTGTTGATTTTGATTTCATTTCCAATATTTTTTTAATGATGATCTAATAAAAAATGCCCCTGATTTGGCTAATTTGGTGCCCAATTCTGACCCTGGGTCAATTTTCTGCTAAAAAGGCCCCTTTTTAGGTCAAATAGCTATATATAGGGGTAAAAAGTCAATTTTACTATTCATTTTCACCTCTCCTTTTCACTTTTTACCCTCTACTTATTCTAAGCTCCAATGATGGTGGTCCCTTACTAAGAGCACAGATTCAAGTTTGGCCATAGATATCAGTACCCATTGGACTACAGACCTCTGGTGAGTACCCCTAGAAACCTCCCTTGTCAATTTTAGCCATTTGAATTTGAAAAATCTAGATTTTTCTAGCTCAAAAATATTTTTTTCCAAATTTTCTTCAAATAGTGCATTTAAGCTTTTGAATAGTGCATACAAAACTTTTTTAGAATAGCGCGTACTAAGAATTTAGTAGTGCATATAAGAACAAACCCTAGGTTAGGTTTTCACATTTTAGAATTTCTATAGAACGTATGGGAAGTCCAATGCAAATGAAATTTCTTGTAGTGTGTACGCCTATATTTAGTAGCGTAATCAAATTTTAATAGCAAGTACACATTGTTTTAGCATGTTGATCATTTTGATAGAACGTTTAAATTATTTAATAGCATATTTTCCTTTTAGTGTGTACAAGCTCTGTAGTAGTGTGTACACCCTTTTTTGAAAATTTTAGTAATTTTAGTTAGTCATCCTGCTTGAATCATTGTGTTAATTTGTTAATTGGCCTGAATGATGATTACTATGATGAACCAAGTTGCTTGGTGTTAGTTTTGATCATGTGATGATGAATTTCTGATTGTCAATCCTGATTGGTTGGTTTGATTGTGATGATGAATTTTCTGTCCTCTCTGAGTAGAATTAGAAAAATTGATGATGGTTTGATAGGTTTAGGATGTCGATTGACTTGTGATGATTCAACATGTAATGATTTGATTACTGATATATGTTAACTTGATTTCACAAGTTCCCCTTTGGAAGTTATCCATTTGACGGTTGTATCCATAGCCATTAAGATGATTGAGGATTTGACTGGGCAGTAGCGTTAATTGATTGGACGTTTCGGGCTCTCATTTTTTCTTGACATACCTCGATTCCAAGTGAATCGAGGATTACTAAAAAGTATGGTAGAGCGATGGCACTCCAACCATAATACCTTCCATTTTCCACTAGGGGAGATGACCATCACTCCCAATGATGTGTATCGCCTTCTCTAGATTCCCACACATGGAGAGATAGTTTACTATGACCAGGTGTATGATGGTACAATCTATAGACGTTTATTTGGTGATCCTACTATCAAAGATGATAGTATTCTATGGGAGCAATTTGCATCATTTTCTTTTCTTCTGGCAGTACTCAAAGTACTGATCGGTGGTTTCTTGCTTCTTGACTGAAGGGGTCATGGTTTTGTGGCTAGCTAGGGTTGCATCTTGGAGGAAATGATTGGTCATCCTTTCTGATTTGATTCAGGTTCTTGCATCCTAGTGCAATTGTATCATGAGCTACATGATGTGGTCTACAAGCACAGTGCTACACTTTCTGTGGGTGCAATACTTCTTTAGTTATGGACTTCGGAACACCTCCCTACACTAGTACATTTGACCCACTTTTTAGACCAACATTTCAGACCAAGTTATTAAATGATTTTCCATGGTCGGCTTATAGAAGAATTTTTTTTTTTTTCCTTCTATTCCTATGTTGGTCCGAATTATGACCCTAAAGGGTGGTTGTAATTCCAACCAACCCAGGAATAGAAGTAAAAAAAAGTCAAATTTTATACATATATCTCGCCTATCAACACATTTCATTTTATTTCATTTTGGCATAGTCTGCGAGCAAATGAGTGGTGGAGGGTTTAAGGAGGTAAGATGTATGTCAACACCCCCTATATGCATCTAGCCTATAAGTTCTGGCATCTCCTTCTCTTTCATATTACTATTCTCAAACCTGAGCAAGCATAAAGAGGAATAGGCATTCGATTTCAACCATTTCATTGCAGCCTTGGTAAGAGATTCAATTTTTTGGGCATTTTCTTAATTAAGGGTACATTTTTATTTTATTTTTCAAATTGTTTTCATTTGTCATGGGTTTGAAATCTTAATCTCTGCACTTCTAATGGTGTTCACGCCACCATTAGAAGTGGCTCATGAATTTCTATAGATATAGAGAAACCATTCAACTAAGGGTGGGTTCTTTGTTTCCTCATCAACTGAGTTCAAGGTTAAATTGATGCTACTTTTGGTTTCATTGTAAAAAATTTTTGAGTAAGTGGTTGAATATCATAAAAGTGCGGAAAATAAAAGCTAAAACATTGATGAATTTAAATGATCTAGTCGGGTTACAGTTATTTACAAGTCAAATTTTATTTCATTTTGGCATAGTCTACGAGCAAAGGAGTGCTGAAGGAGGCAGTATAAGGTGGGAAGCTGCACTAGGTCCACACCCATCTACTCATGTCAAGATCTTGTCCAAAATCATGTTGAAATATCCATTAACCTAAATCAGGATCCTTCCCTCTCACTTCCTTCATTACATAATCACTTTTGGAGTATATTCTAAAGTCCTTAAATCCAAGCAAATGATATCTGCTCGTGAAGACACAATCTGGTGTTTATATTATTAAAATCTCTATTCAATGCAACATTGATAGGAAAATAATTAATTGATTGGTATTATAAGTTTTGATCATTCAATGTACTGATTATATTGTTTTGAAGTCTTAAAATCAAAGAATTTCAGTCCTTTTATTGACTGTTCCTATACAGTGCTTGGCGTGCAAACAATCTTTGTCTTGAAGAACCAATGATTTCATAGGCTCTGTCAAATAGTTGGCAATCAATGATGTATTCAATATTTCTAAAGTGCTTCAAAAGGCTTAAACTCACCAAGACTCTTCACTAATACACCCCCCATCCCACCATCCACACCCATCCACTCATGTCAAGATCTTGTCCAAAATTATGTTGAAATATCCATTCACCTAAATCAAGATCCTTCCCTCTCACTTCCTTCATTACATAATCACTTTTGGAGTATATTCTAAAGTCCTTGAATCCAAGCAAATGTAAGTCAATAACACCAAATATATCACTTAGAAGTCTTGTGAAGAGTCTTGGTGAGTTTAAGTGATATATTTGGTGTTATTAACTTACATTTTCTTAGATTCACAAGATCTTGACATGAGTGGATGGGTGTGGATGGTGGGATGGGGGGTGTATTGGTCAATGTGATCTTCTCGTGAAGACAATCTATTATTTATATTATTAAACTTTCTATTCAATGCAACATTGATAGGAAAAATATTCATTGATTGGTATTATAAGTTTTGATCATTCCATGTACTGATTATATTGTTTTGAAGTCTGAAAATCAAAGAATTTCAGTCCTTTTATTGACTATTCCTATATAGTGCTTGGTGTGCAAACAATCTTTGTCTTGAAGAACCAATGATTTCCTAGGCTCTGTCAAATACTTGGAAAGCAATGATGTATTCAATATTTCTAAAGTGCTTCAAAAGGCTTAAACTCACCAAGAATCTTCACAAGACTTATAAGTGATATATTTGGTGTTATTGACTTACATTTTCTTGAATTCAAGGACTTTGGAATATTGACTTACATGGGGGGTGTATTGGCACAGGGCACCTAGGCCATTCAGTTTTTCTTTGGGACTTGAGTTCTATATTTTGTTTTGCTTTGTAATAAAGAATGTCTTCTAAATTCCTGGACCATCATATGGTTTGGTCTTAGTCCTTCTTGTGTGGAGGTGTGTATGGTCAAAGAAGACAATGTAATGAACTACCAAGCAATAAACTTTTAATTCTTTACAAACAGTCACTTTTCTGCTCATGAAGACACAATTTGGTGTTTATATTATTAAAATCTCTATTCAATGCAACATTGATAGGAAAAGCATTCATTGATTGGTATTATAAGTTTTGATCATTTTATGTACTGATTATAATGTTTTGAAGTCTTAAAATCAAAGAATTTCAGTCCTTTTATTGATTGTTCCTGTACAGTGCTTGGCGTGCAAACAATCTTTATTGGAAGATGTGGTCCTAACTCACATTTTCTGTTAATATGATTTAGAACAACAGAGGGGGGGGTGTGAATAAGCTGTTCTCAAGTCCAGATGTATACAAAATACTTTCAGACACTTCAACAGATTTAGATCTAACAACTAACAACTACTCGGTCATAATAGAATGTATTCTAGAAACAGATAACAATGCAGTCCACTATCCAACAATATTTAACTTGAAAAAAATATAAATGTTCAACACAAAAACATTCACACAAGTATTAACACCAAGATTTATAGTGGAATCCCAATTTGGGAAAAACCACTTTGTAACATGCTACTGATATATTCACTCTTCTGAAGTGAGCTCTATGAAAAGCCAACCCTGTCAAAGGTTTACAAACACACTGCTAGGTGTGACCCTATTAAAGGATTTCAACCACCCTGTTAGGAGTGTGCCTTGTTAGAGGACTTAAGTACATTCCATTAGAATGCAACCTTGATTAAAGGATTTATACAATGACTGTTAGGTCAACCTTGATCAAAGGATTTAAACTGATACAATGGTTAGAAAGTAGCAACAATATTGATCTAAAGACATACAACTCACTTTGCAAATAACAGATCCAATTCATGCATATATGCTAGATTATTGTCTGAGTTCCATTTCCACCTCCATCACTGATCTTCTCGAAAATACCTTCAAGCAATCACAACTCTGATCAACTCCTTCATCTTCAGCCTTTCTATTGTATCAGTCAATAACAACAACTCCAACATCTCCTTTCTCAACCTCACACTTAGGTTTTCCTATATACCTCCTCAATAGGTAGATCCAACTTTTTCCGCTTAACCTCCTCCGTAGATCTTAGGTTTAGGTCGGATTCAATGAATCCTTCCATCATTTATGTTCTTCATCCATCCTTCTAGAAACATCTCCAATATCCTTATTGGAATCACAATAAAATGGTTTACTATGCAATAAATGCTCCAAAGACTTAATTAATAAAGTCAACATGATTTACATAATTCATGAATTCAACTATGTCAGCTAGGAATCTGAATTCTTCCTCAAATCTAAATTATTGACGCTTGGTCAATACAGTGTTCAACTCCTCGGTCAACTCTTCAAACTGTTACTCGGCTAATACTGGCTCAGTCGACACTAACATCACTCGGCTTAAACTAGATTTCTTTACTTTTTCTCGGTTAAGCCTACTTGTTTAGTCTTGCTTCTCACTTAGATAAACAATGCATTATCTTATCATTGTGCCACATAATCAAGTTCTCATTGAAGTATCAAGATAACTCAACCTTTCCCTAGGTGCTATTGTTACCAACCTTTCCCTAATCCTTCTCAACAATAAAATAGATATAGTACTTTATTAGATAGCAACAGTCTTACCAGTTAAGGTTTGACATCAATGACAATACAATAATTGCTTCAATTGTAGTTTCCAACAATCTCCCTCTTTGGCATTGATGGCAACACCAGATAAATAACACATGATTTACCAACCAATCCAAAACTTGTCAGTTCATCATAAATATTTGTAATATCCTTAGCTTCATTCTGATTCTGAATGCTTAGCCTAACTTGCTTGACCGACCACACAGTAACTTCCACTGAATCATTTCTATGTCTCTTTCCTTTGAATCTCTCCCTCTTTCTTGATCTTCCATGTGTTTTCATCTGACTTATATCTTTGATGCAGGAGCATCCTGGGCGTAAGAGCAATCTTGAATCACCCAAAAATATTTCTATTTTTTGTATTCAATAAGGGCTATCTTGTGCAGAGCTGCTATTTATGGAAACTTGCTATTTTTAGTAAGTTGGTCATACGATCTTGGAATGTTTTGATTTTACATGTGGAGGTTCATCTCAGTCATATCAGCCTACCAGTAAAGTTTCATGGCATGGCTAGATCAAGTCTAGTTTTGAAGATATTGAAGATTTTTGGTATTGGCAGCAGGGTACAAAAACTTTGAACTCGGTTTTGAAGGCTTTACAGGCCCCAGATGAGGTTAAAAATTTGGGTGACAAGTGCTTGCACCAATCAAGCTTGTAGAGTGCTTCGTGGCCTTTTTGAAATGGGGTTATAATAGTCAATCGGGTCAACTAGTGATGACTTATGGTCTCCGAAAGTCGGGTCACCTGAAATGGCAGAAAATAATTTTCCTTCAAAATTTATGTTCGGGTTTCAAAAGTTATTTTGAGCCAACTCTGATGTAATAAATTGAAAAATAAAATAATTCTAAGTTTGGTCGGCCCTAAGGGCTAAATTTCTGGAACCTTCTCGGGCGGTGGAAAATGCTTATATAAAGAAGGCCTGTAGTGTTGTCTAGGGCAGTTTTGGGTAGTAGATCTGGGTATTGATTCGAGGCTTTGTCCTACAGAATATTGTAAGGGAATTCCCATGTGGCTTTGCATATTGTAATTCTGAAAGTTTGTAATTCCACATTTGTGGAGATAATAAGAAGCCAATTTTTTATTCTTGCATATTGTTGTTGTTTCTCTATTTTTGTTATGTGTTTGTGGTATTAAGGGGAGCACCCTTCATCAAGTGGTATCAGAGCAGGAGTTCTTGAGTGTGTAAATAGATCACCGACTGTGAGGCAATTTGCACTAGGACCGTTGTTAGGGTTTCAGTGCACATTGTGAAAATACCTCCACGAAGGGAACATGGTGAAAGAGTTGGTGTTGTAACACCTAAGGTTAGAGTGCTCTAGAGACAAGTGTGAGCATTGCAAGAAGAGATTCGTAGAGGAATGAATCTTAATGTCAGAGATGAAAGTGAGGATGAAGCCGAAGAAGGAAATGATGATCAAGAAGAAGAAGAATAAATTTTGAATCGAGAAGAAGAAAGGCTTTTTTGGGCCATTTCCAAGATCGAAAAAAGACCTAAGATCAAGGTTCTTGCATTTTCAGGAAATCTTAACCTAGAAGAATTGATCGAATAGATTAATGAATGTGAAGAATATTTTGAGTATGAAGATATTGAGGATCCTGATAGGGTCAAATTCACAAAGGCCAAACTAAAAGGTCATGCGAAGATCTGGTGGCAAGAGATTCAATTGGAGTGAAATAGAAGAGGGAAAGATAAAATCACAAGACGGGATCGGATGGTGGATAAATTGAAGTGACAGTTCATTTCTGTTGATTATGAGCTTGACCTACTGAAGAAGATGCAAAGTTTGAAGCAAGCAAGAAGATCTGTTCAGGAGTATACAGAGGAGTTCTATTGAATCCTCATCAGAAAAAGCCATGCGGAAGCTGATAAGGAGAAAATTTCTCATTACCTTAATGGGTTGAGGCCAAGCATTCAGGAGGAGCTAAATCTTGTTTGAATGAACAATATTGAAGAGGCATACCAGTTTTCCCTAAAAGTGGAGGAAAAGTTGAACAAGAAGTTCGAGAGCAGACAAAATGGAAGAGGTCTTGGTGGATGATCTGTTGGATGGTTATATGGAGGCCAAAATGAAGATCCAAAAAAGAAGGATGAGGCCAGTAGTAGTCAAAATCAGAGAGGAAACAATTCCAATCATTTCCAAGATTAGAATAATAAAGATCAAAGAGGAAGAGGAAGAGGAAGAGGACAAGGTTCAGGAAGAGGTGGCTTCCATGGAACATGTTTTCACTGTGGAGAAGAAGGTCATAGGGCATTTGAATGTCCTCAACACCAAGGAAGGATAGATACGAGGAATGAAGGCTAGGCTAGAGTTGCACATGTAGATGAAGATGCCAAATCATCAAATTCAGAAGATGCTGAAAGAGGAGAAACACTGATTAATAGAAGAGTCCTGCTGAGTGGTGAGAATGAACTTGAACAAAGGAGGAGCCTATTTCACACTAGATGCAAGTGTGAGGGAAAATGTTGTGATGTGATTATTGATAGTGGAAGCACTGACAATTTGGTGTCATAAGAGATGGTGAAAAAGTTGAAGCTCAAGAGATAGAAACACCCACATCCATATCGGATTGCCTGGGTGAAGGATGACCACAAGGTCATAGTTAGTGAACAGTGCCTGGTAAAGTTCAAGATCGGCGGGTACCAAGATGAGTTACTATGTGATATCATATCTATGGATGCATGTCATATGTTGTTGGGTAAACCATGGCAGTTTGACAAATGTGTTGTACACGATGGTCGTGTGAATATCTATTCCCTGATAAAGGATGGAGTGTGACATAAGCTAAAGCCATTGAAGGAGACCGAAGAAAAGGTATGTGGTAATGCAAGAATAATATTTTTTGATGGAAGAAAATTCCTAGATGGTATGAGGCATGAGCATGTGTGTTTTTCTTTAATTCCAAAAGCTGGTAAAGAAGAAGTAGAGGATGTACCTGTAGAGGTTGTAGATTTGTTGAATGAGTTTCAGGATATTGTATCTGATAATGTACCTGATGGATTACCACTGGTAAGAAAGATCAGTCATCAGATGGATTTGAGTCCAGGAGCCAGTTTTCCAAACAAGGTAGCACACAGAATGACACCAGCAGGAAGTGAAAAGTTGAATAGATAAGTACATGAGTTGTTACAGAAGGGATTGATTCGGGAGAGCCTGAGTCCATGTGCTATACCAGGAGTATTAGCACCAAAGAAGAATGGAGAATGGAGGATGTGTACAGATTCCAGAGCAATAAACAAGATCACAATCAAGTATA
Source organism: Chamaecyparis obtusa (assembly GCA_027943335.1). Lineage (NCBI taxonomy): Eukaryota > Viridiplantae > Streptophyta > Pinopsida > Cupressales > Cupressaceae > Chamaecyparis > Chamaecyparis obtusa. The sequence goes on from BSBK01001417.1 coordinate 326,640, forward strand.
GGTTTCCATTGCCATGAATGGATGATATTATGGATTGTTTGAGTGGAGCTGTGTATTTCGCAAAGATAGATTTGAAGAGTGGATATCACCAGATTTGGATCAGAGAAGGAGATGAATGGAAGACTACCTTCAATACAAAGGAAGGACTATATGAGTGGTTAGTCATGCCTTTTGGGCTAACCAATGCACCGAGAAATTTCATGCGGCTCATGAATGAGGTTCTCAAAGAATTTCTGGGTAAGTTTGTCATTGTGTACCTAGATGATATTTTGATCTTTAGTAAGACATTGGAAGAGCATATGATGCATATTCGTATGGTGTTTGAGAAGCTGAGAGATGAGAAATTATTGATTAATTTGAAGAAGTGCAATTTTGTGAAGAAAGAGTTAGTGTATTTGGGATTTGTAGTTTCAGTAGAAGGTCTAAAAATGGACCCACAGAAAGTACAGGCTATCCTTGAATGGCCTACTCCAAGGAGTGCTACTGAGGTAAGATCTTTTCATGGTTTGGCTAGCTTTTACAAAAAGTTTATCACAAATTTTAGTAGTATTTGTGGACCCTTGACTAAAACAATGAGAGGGGATAGAAAAGAGTTCAAGTGGACTAATGGGGCAGATAAGAGTTTTAAACTGTTGAAATAGAAAGTTATAGAACAACCTGTTTGAGCACTTCCAGATTTTAATAAGTTGTTTCAAGTAGACTGTGATGCTAGTGGTACTGCAATAGGAGTTGTTATGAGCCAAGAAGGTAAACCTATTGCTTATTTCAGTGAGAAGTTAAATGATGCCATGAAAAAGTATTCTATTTATGATCAGGAATTTTATGTTATAGTTTAGGCATTGAAGAAGTGGAGACACTATCTGCTTCCTAAGGAGTTTTTTTGTAGACTGATCATCAAGCTTTGCAATAATTGAATAGTCAAAGAAAGTTGAATCAAAGGCATTTGAAATGGGTTGAGTTTTTACAGAGTTACACATTTGTTTTGAAACACAAGAGTGGAAAGTCTAACAGGGTTGCAGATGCTCTTAGCAGAAGGCAACTATTGCTGACAGAAATTCAGATTGAAGTGGTTGGGTTCAAGGAACTCAAGAATTTGTATCCAGAGGATCCTGATTTTTGTGAAGCTTGGAAAGCTTGTAAAGAAACTATTACTCTAGACAGAACAAAGTGACTAGATTTTATCATCCAGGATGATATGCTATTTAGAGGGAGTCAGTTGTGCATTCCATGAAGTTCTATGAGGGAGAATATCATCAAGGAGAAGCATAGCGGAGGATTGGCTGGACATTTTGGTCGTGATAAAACCCTTGCTTTGGTCAGTGAGAATTATTATTGGCCACAGTTGCAGCAAGATGTCAAGAAGTTTGTACAGAGTTGTAGAGTATGTCAGATGGTGAAAGGAGTGAAGCAGAATATAGGGTTGTATCAGCCATTACCTGTACTAGAGAAGCCTTGGGAGGATATCAGTATGGACTTTATTCTTGGTTTACCAAGGACACAGTGGGGACATGTGTAGACACGGAAAATTGGCAAAAGGCTTAAATCAATTAAAAAGTGCATCAAATCATCAAAATAGTATAAAAAATCAATAAATGGAACAAAGACAATTTTAATCAAAGAAAAATTCAATTAAATGATTAAATGATTAAATAAAGCTTGAAAAGGGGAAAAACACTAAGAAATTGATTAAATTCAATTAATGACATAGTTGTTGAAATGAAAAATCAAAATGAACCTCTTACCCTTCATGGCTAAATTTAATTGCTTTAATTAATTAATAAATCATAAATTCTCTCAACAAAGGAAAAAGGAGACAAAATGGACACAAATCACTCACTTTTGTTGAAATGGTCCAGCCTTTTGAAACCATTTAAATGTTTGTCCCCCCCATTTAGGGACAAAGCAAAGCCAATTGACCTTACCCAAGCATAACCATGGTTATCTCACTCTACCCCCTACCCTTGGGAAAATCTTATAAATAGAAGGCATTTTGAGGCATTATTCATCCACTCCATATCTTTGAATTGCAGCAAAGCTCTTGCAATTTGCATCCATATCACTCACTTATCATTTGTCATTGCTAATTAGCTTAAATTGCATTGATAATAGTAGATTGTTCATCAAATAGAGCTAGAATTTGATAGAATAGATCTAAATTTGCATATCATATAGCTTAATTCTCATCTTTAGAGTGTCACTAGTGAGGATCATAGCTGAGAGCCTCATTTACCACTTTATTTTAGAGATCCATGAGATGTTGATAGATTAATTGTGCATTTGTTAGATTATCTTGCTCTAATTCTTGTTGTTCTTAGTTAATCTTGTAATTTCATGAAGGTGTAAATCACTCACACACAAATGGTGCCCACCGTGGGGCTCTAGGCCTCAAATTTATCAAAATTTTCACATTATTTGCAAAATTTAGGCTAGAATTGCATGATTTTGCTCACTGTTTGTAGGTTACAGGAAATAAATCACGCCTACCAGTAAAGAAATCACGCCTACAGCAAAGAGATGTCACTCCCGGTAATTTAGATGTCGCCTGGAGACTGAATGCTCACGCTTCCTAAATGCAGAATCACGCTTCTAGACAAAGAAATCACGCCTGCAGACATTAAATTCTCGCCTCGCTTACAAACATCTGATGCCTTTGGCTATTTAGATGTCGCCTACAACGAATTAAAAGCCGCGACAGAGGAATTAGTTTACGCCTGGTGTAAAGGGAGTTCACTGCATTTCGCTTTTAATTTGTCACTTTTATTATTTTAAATGTCGCTTTTAGTTAATAAGATGTCGCTTCTCTGAGTTAATTTGTCGCTTGAAATAAAGAATTCACGCGTTCATTTAATTTGATATCGCACTTAATTACTTTAATCTCGCTTGAGCCCCTTTTTGGTGACGCTCGCGGTTAAAGTAATTACGTCTTTATTAAATTAAATCTCGCCTTTAGCAAAAGAAATGTCGCCTGGTCTAGCATTTAAATTGTATCAGAGTAATTGCTGTTGTTGCCTGTATTAAAGATTTCATGCGTTTGCAAAATTTAATATCGCACTTGACTATTTTAATCTCGCTTGAGCCCCTTTTGGTGACGCTCGCGGTTAAAGTAGTCACGTCTTTGTTAAATTTTATCTCGCCTGTAGTCTGGATGATGTCGCCTGATTGTATTTTCTCTATTTTGTCAAAATAAGGACTGTATGCTAACTTCACTGTCTATTTTTTGGTCTCAGGTACATGCTCTGTCACAGAAAAGTGCTCAAAATTTTTTTTTTCTTTTTTGCATGCAAAAAAGAAACAAAAAAGGACGTCCTATTAGAGTATACCTTGCACCTTTTGGATTTAATTTGCAAATATTTGAGTTCAAAATAAATCAAGAGCATAATCAATTTGATCATTTTAAGCTTTTTGATTTTGGTTTCCCCTCACTTTGTATGAATTTGTGTTGACTAACTTGTTGGTGGAGGGAACGTTTTGCTAAGGTAAGGGAAGGATTTGGAGAGAAAATGAGAAAATATACTACTTAAAAATGCGCCTAGCCTTTGCTAGCATCGTTTGAGGTATTTCTCTCATCAAGCTTGCAAAACTTTCCTTAAATTGTGGCATTTTCAAAGTTCAAAACATAGTTTAATCATTAAGAGGAAAGAACAAACATTTCAATTCTAAGAACCCCTTTGTCACGGGGTTGAAAAAGAACCAAATTGATTGTGAGTGTTTGGGATAAGGGAAAAGCAATAGGGATATGCTCTTCACTCTTTGAGTGAATCAAATTCCCAAACTTGCTCTACCAAATCCACTTTTCATGCTTTTCAATGAATATGTTTAAAACTTAGTGGGCTCGCCTCCCGAGATTGCTTTAGAAGGGCCGGTGAGAGGGACAGCCCAAAGTGGGATACACTTGCTTTTGCCGCGAGAATCTGACCCACTATAAAATGAAACGCGGGTATCCTTAATGGGGTGCACGACAAAAGGATTTTAGCTCTTTCGAACTTCCTCTAGTAGTCTTAACAGATTGCGCAAAATCGTGCTTCGGTGCGTGTGGGAAGCCCCTTAACATACTTGGGGGATGAAAGGCTAAGATCTATTTTGAACGGAAAACTTACTACAAAACAGTAAAAATAGCAAAACTACCTATTAGAGCCATTTAAAAGCCAAATTTGTGCTAGGTAGCTTGCTTGGAAGTCTTTCTTGTGATCAAACCCGTGGAAACATTTGAGAATATACACATTAGAATGATCTAGGGACATGGTGAATTATTGATGTGTGTGTTGAGATTGTCTTCAACTTTTCAAACAAGAAGTTCTAAAGTACTTGATCAAAATACAATTAAATTTTTAAATCTTAAAAAATTGATCAATACCATTTACCCATTCCAAACCAACCCAATCAGATTGAAATTAAAGAAGGAAGGATTGATCCATAATGATGAGCCTATTTGGGAAACAAATCAACCCTATTATGGAGCATAATTATCAAAGTCAAGATGAAGATCTCTATAGGAATCAAAGTGATGAGGTGTCTGAAGATGACATTGTTGAAGCATCCCAAAGTCCCGTGTTTCTGGAAATAATGGAATTACTTTTGAAGTGGGATAAAGACACATATTTTCTAGCTTTCGCTCAAGCAGGAGCTAAACTTCCTTATAATTATGACACATCAACCTTGAGAAAGAATGAGGAAAACCAAAGAGATACATCATATAAAATGCCATTATTAATATCAAGCTATTATTTTCAAAGTGATGAGGTGTCTAAAGATGATGTTGTGAGAGCATCCCAAGATCCCGTGTTTATAGAAATAATGGAACGAATTTTGGACTGGGATAAAGAAGCATATTTCCTAACTTTAGCTCAAGTAGGAGCTAAGCTTCCACATAATTATGACACATCAACTTTAAGAAAGGATGAAGAAAAGAAAAAAGATACTTTATCTAAAGAGCCATCATTAAGATCAATTTGTCCTTTCCTCTATGATGATGGGTCATCCATATCTTCATCCTCCTCACAAAAAGAAGCATTTCAGAGAAACAAAGTTATCTCAGATCAAAGGAAATTGCATAATCAACCTATGTGTGATCAAGATAATAAAGAGTATGGAGTGAAAAATACCACTCTCAAGCAAGATCTAATTCAAAAACCTCCATATAGCAAGAGTAATCCATTCATCCTTTGTCCATCTCCTAACAAGGTTTCTCCCTGGATGACTTGTACACCTTTCATCCTTCATCCATCTCCCGAACCTCTATCTAGCAAAGACCCTCCCATAGCTAGCATTCCTTTCATCTTTTCTTCATCTCCCAAAGCTCCACAATTATCCAAAATTCCTCCATCAAAGAATGAGCCTAATGATGATACTTTTCCCATTGACTATGTCTACCCTCAAGGGCTACCTCCAGAAGAAACCCAAGCTAACTCACATCTTGCTGTAGACCTTTTCCATGCTTCAAAGATCTTAGAACCCAAAGCTTCATGTGCCTCAATGCCTATTATACCTATTCAAGAGGATCCTACACCATTCTTCCAAACATTTCCCACACATATCCAAACATCTACCTTGTCCTTAGAAGTGGCTTCATGTCAAGAAGATAATCCAAAGAGAAAAGAAACAAATATTGATAAAGATCAAGATCAAGATTATATACACACCCCTCCCATATTTGATGAAGGTCCCATATCCCTTGAACCTTGTGATGATCCCCTTGCATCCTTTCATGTCTTTCAAGATGATATCCTTCTGTTCCAAGAACAAAGTACCCTTCCAAGTTCCATATTTTCTCCACTTCCTGAGCAAGATCAAGATATCCCTTCCATAATTTCCAATGAGCATATTGAAAATCAAGAGCAAAATACCTTCGCTACACAATTCAAAGATCCTTGTCAAGATAAAAGCATCCCATCATTTCCTTGTCATATTCCTCCATGTTCACCTCAAGAAACCATCATTCTTCCAAATCCCTTGCATGATAATAAATCCCTTCAAGCTGCAGTTGATCCTATCAAATGTGTTCCTATCAAAGCTACTCATGAGCCTATTGGTATAAAGATAAATCCTAAAGATAAGAATCTTGGCAATGGAGCTCCTTCCAAAGATATTGATATCCCTTTCACATCTTATATCCCTCCATTCAAATACAACCACATACCTCCACTATCCTCCAAATCCATTTTGGGTGCCTATGTCCCAAAACAAAAGTCTTCATTCCTTCCATCCATACTAGGTCCATATATTCCCCCATCAACCATTCCTATCATCCCTAGCTATCCATTCACTTACCCTACCATGTATCAAGATCAACGAAGACACACATACTTGAAGAATGTCCAAACACCGATCCATATGAACCATCCATATTATTCCTATTCATCCACAATTCCTAAGTCTTTTGGAAGCAATGTTGATGTGCAACATAAAAATCATAAATCCAAGAATCCATATGTGCATAAAAATCACAATGTCCCATCTAATCGACATGTGAATGAAAAGAAAAATGAAATATCCAAAAGGCCACAAAGGTCCACCAAGCAAAAAGAAAAAAATAAAATGTGGGTTCCTGAATCCCTCATTGAAGAAATGCATTCAAAAGCATTCCAAAAGGAAGAAAAATCAAAGAATATGTGGATTCCCAAGTCATTGTTGAAAGACTTGCACACAAAAGAAGAAGCAAAATTGACATTCAAGCTTCCAAAGGCTTTCATTCCATCTCCTTCCAAACATCCTTCATATTCTTACATCCCAAAATCCACTACCTCAAAAAAATCCTTATCTTCGTCATCTATTGTTCCTCCATCATTCCACCACTCTTCAAAGTGTGTGTCAAAGTTGATCTTGCCAACATTTCCATCTTTAACATACCTTCTTCTTATCCTCACATTCATTTTCCAATGCATACTTTCCGTACTTCCATCCCTCTTATCAATATCTTTGAGCATCCTAGTCATACCCATGGTTTATTATAGCATATCTTTCAGAGGAGCATTGTCCAAAGATTCTAATGTTGGGAAAATATTGAAAAATACAAAAAAAGAAAAAAACAAAGAAAAAAAGAAAAAAAATAAAGAAAAAAAGAAAAAAATGAAAAAAGAGAAAAAGTGCCTTGGTGAAAACCTAGCAATAGGCACCTCGGTAGCAAAAATAAAAAAAAATAAATCTAGGGTGAAAACCACTTCTTGTGGCGCCTTAGACAAGTACCATGATGAAAACCTGGCAAACAGGCGTCATGCGTAATTCTTCCTTCTTGCACTCTACACTTGGGGGCAAAGTTTCATCCATGCCATCTTCCATCTTCCTATCATTTACCTCACTTTCATCCATATTTCCATCTATCACCTTCATCTTGACAAGGTTGAACACATCCATGAGCATTGAGTATCTTAACATCGGTTATCCTTTCCATCAGCTTATGTACTTGTTGCATCCATGTTACCCTATCATGATCTTGCTTATCCCAAATTCACCTCCATTATTCCTTGATAGTCTTTTCATAATCCCAAAACATCCCTTCATAGCCTTCATCACTCCTTTATCCAGATTGTGTTATCTTATCCACATCTTACCCAAATTGACCCTTGGTCTTGATCAAGATGAACTTTAAAAAAAAAAAATTGTTATCAAAAACTTCTTGACATGTCCACTCTTTTGGATCACTCCTTTTCATGGCAGAAGATCGTTATCCTATAGACTATCTAGCCCTGCACAATTGACTTTCATGGCTTATCCAAAAACATGCTTCACATTGCTATATCATTTTTCCTTAGCTTGGGTACTCTTGAGGAGATAGTCCTATGGGTCACATTCGCATACTTCTTCCATCATAGCCTTTCCATCTCTAATCCATCAGCTTGCAAATCCATCCTTCATGTCCTATATCTTGCTAAGACATTGGGGGCAAGCCAATGTGATCTTGTTTGAGAGCTGGTAAAAAGGACAACATGAAATACTTTGAGCTGCATCTTGCATAAACCGAGCTTCAGTAATATTTTGGAAATTTTTCCAAGTCCAACATTTTTTCTATCCAACTGGGGCATTTGATCTTAATCAGAGGATTTCAGCAAACAAGCATGAATTCACATGAAGCAAGGCATTAACTTCAAAAGGATTTAATAGTACAACATTTAGTCACATCAGAGAGGGAATTATCAGAGTTTCAGAAGAGAGAAGAAGATTTTCGTGAACCTTTGATGGATATCATTGTTCACTAACCAAGAATTCGATTACCACAACTTGATCCATGAGCCTTCATTGACTTTATTATTCGGGATTAAAAATTGACAAAACACTTTAAAAAGATCAGAATACTTGGAAATACTTTTTGAAAATCATGAAACAATGCAAAACACTTGAAGCTTTCTTTTGATGATTTTTACTTACATTGATTTTTATCACATCTTTTTAGCTAATCAATGATGTTTCGACTAGATTGGCGATGATGGAGACATGATATTTTTCTTGTCTTTGAGTGACTATCTTGAGGGATATCCAACAACTTCTGTGAATTCTTCTAACGACATGGTCATCAAAGAACCATCGAGGACTTTCATATAGGGTGGAAGGTTGACCTTTGCTTGTTTATGCAACATTGAATTCGTTGAAACTGGTATTCATACTCTCATAGTTGGTTTATTCAACTAGTGTGGGTTGTACTAGTTCAAAAAGGACGTTACCAAATGCGATAAAAAGTGGTATTCATATCATCATGTCAGTGGGCAGTGGTGATTGTATCGACTTTCCGGTCCCAAAGTGCTCAATGATGAAAATTTATCCTCAAGGCATTTATTTGCTAAAAGCTAGTGACACTTAGCTGCATTCATAAAAAGGTTAATTGCATTATCATGTTAGATTAATTGCATGTGCATTTGTTTGTAGTATTTTTCCAAGGGAAAAGGGGGGTCATTCAATTGAAATCTTGATCAATCATAAAATGGGTCATTTAATCAAGAATCAAAGAAAGTCCATAAATCATAAGTGTCCATAATATCAAAGATCCATGAACTTTGTCTAATCAAAGATACAATGTCATCAAAGTGATACATCCAAGTCCTGATCAATAACTGAAATATCATGATACAATATCAACAAACTGAAAGAGCTCCATAATCAATCATCTCAATAACCTATACTCTAGCTGGGTCAAACCCATGACTTAAATTCAAATAGCCAAGAAGCTAAGGTCCGTATATATATATATATATATATATATATATATATATATATATATATATATATATATATATATATATATGACATTTTGGTCGTGATAAAACCCTTGCTTTGGTCAGTGAGAATTATTATTGGCCACAGTTGCAGCAAGATGTCAAGAAGTTTGTACAGAGTTGTAGAGTATGTCAGATGGTGAAAGGAGTGAAGCAGAATATAGGGTTGTATCAGCCATTACCTGTACTAGAGAAGCCTTGGGAGGATATCAGTATGGACTTTATTCTTGGTTTACCAAGGACACAGTGGGGACATGATTCAATTTTTGTGATAGTTGACAAATTTTCAAAAATGGCACATTTTATTCCCTGCAAAAAGACTAATGATGTTCTTCATGTAGTGGAATTATTTTTCAGAGAAGTGGTGAGACTACATGGTTTGCCAAAGAGTATAGTTTCAGATAGGGACACTAAGTTCATTGGATATTTCTGGCGTACATTGTGGAAGAAGTTGAAGATAGATTTGAAGTTCAGTTCATCACATCATCCACAGACTGATGGATAGACAGAGGTGGTGAATAGGAGTTTGGGAAATTTTTTGAGATGTTTGGTTGGAGATAAGCCAACAGGATGGGATTTGATTTTACCACAGGCAGAATTTGTATATAATAATTCTGTCAATAAGAGCACTAGTAAATTACCATTCCAGATTGTATATGGGAGTAGTCCAAGAAATGCATCTAAGTTGAGAAAGATAGATAAAGGAGAAATAAGTAGTGCTAAAGCTGAAGATTTTGCAGAACATTTGAAGAACATCCATGTGGAGGTGAGGAAGCATATTACCAAGATGAATGAATAGTATAAGGCTAAGGCAGATGAAAAAAGGAGGCATAAAGAATTTTAGATTGGAGATGAAGTCATGGTTCATTTGTGGAAGGAGCGATTTCCAGTTGGTACATATAACAAATTGAAAATGAAGAAGTTTGGGCCATGTAAAATATTGAAGAAGCATGATTCAAGAAATGCATATGAATTAGAATTGTCTACTGAGCTGAATATTTCACCAGTGTTTAACATTTCAGATCTGACAGAGTATCATGAGGGAGGTGTTGAAGATGAGATCACAACAGTATAGTGGAGTATTCCAGCAACTAGTTCAGATATCAAAGAGATTGAGGATATACTGGATAGTCGTGTTGGTAGAAGCACAAGGAACAAGACATATGAAGAATATCTGGTCAAGTGGAAAGGAAGACTTGTTGAAGATTCATCATGGCTGACAAAGGAGGAGGTTAACCGCCTTAGTTTTCCTCTACACACCTAAGACGTGACGGGGTCACTTGTCAAATTACCCCAGGTGTTTGATGCAGGAGCATCCTGGGTGTACGAGCAATCTTGCATCACCCAAAAATATTTCTATTTTTTGTATTCAATAAGGGCTATCTTATGTAGAGCTGCTATTTATGGAAACTTGCTATTTTTAGTAAGTTGGTCATACGATCTCAGAATGTTTTGATTTTACATGTGGAGGTTCATCTCAGTCATATCAGCCTACCAGTAAAGTTTCATGGCTAGATCAGGTCTAGTTTTGAAGATATTGAAGATTTTTGGTATTGGCAGCAGGGTATAGAAACTTTGAGCTCGGTATTGAAGGCTTTAGAGGCCCCAGATGAGGTCAAAAATTTGGGTGATAGGAACTTGCTCTAGTCAAGCTTGTAGAGCGCTTCGTGGCCTTTCTGAAATGGGGTTATAATAGTCAATCGGGTCAACTGGTGATGACTTATGGTCTTCAGAAGTCAGGTCACCTGAAATGGCAGAAAATAATTTTCCTTCAAAATTTATGTTCGTGTTTCAAAATTTATTTTGAGCTGACTCTGATGTAATAAATTAAAAAATAAAATAATTCTAAGTTTGGTCGGCCCTAAGGGCTAAATTTCTGGAACCTTCTCGGGCGGTGGAAAATGCCTATATAAAGAAGGCTTGTAGTGTTGTCTAGGGCAGTTCTGGGTAGTAGATCTGGGTATTGATTCGACGCTTTGTCCTACATAATATTGTAAGGGAATGCCCATGTGGCTTTGCATATTGTAATTCTGAAAGTTTGTAATTCCACATTTGTGGAGATAATAAGAAGCCAATTTTCTATTCTTGCATATTGTTGTTGTTTCTCTATTTTTGTTATGTGTTTGTGGTATTAAGGGGAGCACCCTTCATCAATCTTCCTCTTTGAAAATAATTCCAAAGAAGCAATTAGAACTTGCATCTTTCAAATGTAGATATCATCTTATTAGCTTAGTAACAATGTTTCTCCCTCTATCATCTCTCTTATGACTATTTATAGCTTTGTTGTACTTTTTGACAACTCTAGGCTACTCCTAAAGTGTGATCTTTTCTGCATCAATTTGTTAGATAATCTGTGCAACATATTTGATGTAGTGCTCCTAGCTTGACTAGGCAGCCTCAGTTAGGGGAAGCACCCCTAATTTACCTCTAAGATATTCATGAGCATCCTTAGGTAAAGCTTTGGTGAATATGTCTGCTAGTTGTTCCTTTGTGTTCACATATTCCATTCTCACCTCTTTATCTTTTACTAATTCCCTCAAGTAATGATACTTGATGGAAATATGTTTGGTCTTTGTGTGCATCACTAGGTTCTTTGATATGTTGATAGAACTTATGTTGTCATAGTATATGACAAATGGTTTAGTGATCTCTTCTTTCATTCCTTTCAACAATTGCTTTATCCATACCAGGTTTGAATAGTTCATTGCAGCTGCTACATACTTAGCTTCAGCTATAGATTGGGAAATTCAATTTTGCTTCTTTCTTGTCTAGGAAACTAATCTCTATCCAAGAAAGAAAGCTCCACCACTAGTGCTTTTTCTATCATCTACATTTCCTACCCAAGCTGCATCAGTATAGACTCTCAGTTCAAATTTTTCATGCTTTTTGTAGTACAGTCCAAAGTCTTTTTTCCCTTTCAGATATCTCATTATCCTCTTCACAGCCATCATGTGACTTTCCTTAGGATTGGTAGAGAATCTTGCCACAATCCCAACTGCTAGAGAAATATTTGGTCTGTTGTGAACAACATATTGCAACTTTTGAATCATGGATCTATATAGAGTTTGATTCACTTCAATAGTATCATCATTCTTAGACAGTTTCTATCTAGTAGCCATGGCAGTACTTACTGGCCTTGAGTCCTACATACCAAAGGTTTTCAATATCTCTTTAATATATTTAGACTGTGTGATAAAAATACCTCTTTCCATCTAATAGACTTGCAAACCAACAAAGAACTTTATCTCACCAAACATAGACATTTCAAACTGAATTTGCATCTCATTTGAAAATTTCTTACACAAGGCATCTTGTCCACCAAATATGATATCATCTACAATAATCTTAGCTAACAAAATCCCTTTACCTTCTTCATCTTTCATGTACAGATTGCTGGTGTCATTTGTCCTTGAGAATCCAATCTATATCAAGTAATTATGCAACCTCTCATACCATGCTCTGGGGGCTTGCTTCAAACCATACAGTGCCTTGTTCAGGTTACAAACCATATTTCTCTTGTTTGAGTCAACAAATCCTTCAGGTTGCTCAATGTACACTTCTTCTAATATACCATTCAAAAATGCATATTTGACATCCATTTGGTATACCTTGAAATCCATGTAAGTAGCATATGCAAGTAGAGTTCTTACTCCTAATCTTTCTACTGGGGAAAATGTCTCTCCATAGTCTATTCCTTCTTCCTTTGCATAACCCTTGCATACCAGCCTTGCTTTGTTCCTTGTGATTTGTCCATGTTCAATAAGTTTGTTTTTGAATACCCATTTTGTTCCAATAACATTTTTTTTTCGGGTCTCGGCACCAGAGTCTAGGTATCATTCTTTTCTATTTGGTCTATCTCCTCATTCATGGCTTGAATCCAATCTTCATTTTCTAATGCCTCTCTTGTTGTCTTAGGCTCAAATTCACACAGTAAACATGTAGGATCTCTCAACTTGCTTCTGGTGAGAACTCCAGTTTCTTTATCTCCAATGATTTTATTAGGCTTATGATGTCTTCTTACATATTGTGACAAAGTAGGTTCATATTTCTTTTCTCTTTCCTCTTTAGGTTCATCAATAAGATTATCAGATTCATCCTCTGATTGCTCGACAACTGCTTCCTGACGCTTGGTAGAATCCTCCTGATGCTCGGTAGTGTCTTCCTGATGCTTGACATTTTCTTCCTGATGCTTGACATTGCTTATCTGAGACTCTGCATCAGGTGTAGGTGTGTTACTCACCTCTCCTTCTTCTTCTATATAGACAAAATATCTATAATCTTCAGGTTCTCTTTTTCTTTCCCACTCATTCTTTTCTACATATTCATCAACTTTCACATTTTCACTTTCCATAATTTTGTTAGTGTTAGAGTTCAAACACTTGTAAGCTTTTTTTTGTGGAATAACCTAGGAATATGCCCTCATCACTTTTTTCATCAAATTTTCCATTCCTATTATCCTTTAATATATAGCATTTACTCCCAAAGATTCTAAAATATTTTACATTAGGTTCATAACTGTGCCATAGCTCATAAGGTGTAACATTTGTACCTTTTTTTATTTGCACTCAGTTTAAGGTATAAATAGCTGTACTTTATAGCTTCTCTCTAGTACTTCTGTGCAACATTCTTTTCAATCGTTAGTGTCCTTGCACAATCCATGATAGATCTGTTCCTCCTCTTGGCTATACCATTTTGTGGAGGTGTTCTAGGTGCATACATCTTTCTCTTGATTCCTCTATCATTGCAGAACAGATTGAACTCATTTGATATAAACTCTCCACCTCGGTCAGATCTCAGACATTTTAGGTTCCTACCTATCTCCTTTTCAACCTTAGCCAAATACCAGTTAAACAACTAAAATGCATCAGATTTTTCTTTTAGAAACATTATAGTCATCATTCTAGTGTAATCATCAACAAACAAAATAAAGTATTTAGCACCACAATAGCTTTGTACACCCATAGGTCCACAAAGGTCAGTGTGAACTAGATCTAAAGCATTCTCAAAAGTAAAGGTCTTTCTCTTGAAACTAGACTTTGTCATTTTACCCAACTGACATTGCTTACACATCACATTATCAAGTTTCTTCAATCTCGGAAAACCTCTAACTTTCTTCTTTTTACTAATATTTACTAGATTGTCAAAGTTAACATGACATAGCCTCTTATGCCATAACCAAACATCATCAAATTGTGCAATCAAACAAGTTTCTTCAGATAGGTCTAGATAGAACAAATTACCTCTAGTCTGCTCACCACTTCCAATCAGTTCACCAGTGGCATCAAATATTTTAGCCTTTCTGTGATGAAATTCCACTCAGTAACTAGTGCTATTAAGTTGTGCAACACTCAAAACATTATAGCTAAGACCCTCAACCCAATAATAATTTTCACAAGTGAGCTTATTAGTCAGTTTAATTGATCCTTTACCCTTCACAGGACATGGTGCATCATTACCAAACTTAACACTTCTACCTTTTTAATGATCTAGGGTATCAAATTTACTTTTGTCACCAGTCATGTGATTTGAGAAACCACTATCAATAATCCATTTATCACCTTTTCTCACATAAGAAACAAGTGTTGTTTTCTCATCTTCATCAGACTCATCTTTCATAGCAACATAGACTACTTCAATTTAAAATCATCATTATCAGTGTTAGTTTCTTCTTCAACAATATAATAGGATTTCTTACCTTTATCCTTGTAGTCCTTGTACCTTCGGTAACCTTTTTTTTCTCTCTTATCCTTGTATTTGTTTTCTTTCTCTTCATCCTTGTCATCCCTGTCAGGACATCTTGCAGCTATATGGCCAACTTTGTTACATGAAAAACATATGATAGGGAGTTTACCTTTATATTTACCTTTTCCTCTTTTCAATCTTCTGGCCATAAGAGCTTCAAGATCCTCTAGTTCCTCATCAGAAGTGTCACTATCACTTTCACTCTCACTTATACATTTTTCTTTTTCTTTCCTATACTTATGCAAAACCATTTGTGACTTGAATGTAGATTCAACATTTGCAACAGTGAAGTTATCATAATTAGAAAGCTCAAAAGCAATAAGCTTACCAACAAGAATTTCCAAAGTTAGAGCATTATGAGAGTTCCATCTGGATTCTTGAATTGCTGAAATTTTGATGGCATATATAGGACAAAAAGTTCTCAATACCTTTCCAATAACAGTCTCATCATCAATAGTTCCATTAGCTCCTCTAATAGCATCTACAACCTCCTTGATTCTACCACAATATTGAGCAATATTTTCACCTTCTTGCATTTTCATTTCATCAAACTTACCTCTTAAGCTTTCAGCTTTTTCCCTTAGTACATTTATGTCACCACCATAGATGTTTGCAAGAGTGTCCCACATTTTATTTGCATTGTGCAATCTTTAATGTCTTCAAATTCAGGATAGCTTAAGGCAGATGCAATCTCCAACATTGCTTGGTTGTGTTGCTGTTTAGCTCTCATCTCCTTGGCACTCAAAGGTGCAAGAGGTGTAACATAGTCATTTTCAACATAATATTTCACTAAGTCGCCAATACCAGCTAGATGCAATTTCATTAGACTCTGCCATGTAGGGAAGTTCTCCTTATTCAGCTTTGGTACCTCCTTTTTATACATCTTAATCATTTTCTTCAAGTACCTTTAAAATTGTTCTGTGTAAGCACCAACAACTTTGATACCAATTGTTAATATGATTTAGAACAATAGAGGAGGGGGGTGAATTGGTTGTTCTTAGGTCCAGATGTATAAAAAAAACTTTCAAACACTTCAACAGATTTAGATCTAATAACCAACAGCTACTCGGTCATTACAAAATGTATGCCAGAAATAGATAACAATGCACTCCACTATCCAACAGTATTTAACTTGCAAAACACATAAATGTTCAACACCAAAACATTCACACAAGTATTAAAACCAGAATTTATAGTGGAAGCCCAATTTGGGAAAAACCACTTTGTAACATGCTATTGATATATTCACTCTTCTAAAGTGATCTCTGTGAAAATCCAACCCTATCAAAGGTTTACAAACACACTGCTAGATGTGACCCTGTTAAAAGATTTCAACCACCTTGTTAGGAGTGCACCTTGTTAGAGGACTTAAGTACATTCCATTAGAATGCAACCTTGATTAAAGGATTTATACAATGACTGTTAGGTCAACCTTGATTAAAGGATTTAAACTGATACAATGGTTAGAAAGTAGCAACAGTATTGATTTGAAAACATACAACTCACTTTGAAAATAACAGATCCAATTCGCACATATATGCTAGCTTACTGACTGAGTTCCATTTCCATCTCCATCACTGATATGCTCGAAAATCCCTTCAAACAATCACAACTTTGATCAACTCCTTCACCTTCAGCCTTTCTGTTGTATCTGTCAATAACAATAATTCCAGCATCTCCTTTCTCAACCTCACACTTAGGTTTTCCTATATACCTCCTCAATAGGTAAATCCAACTATTTTCGCTTAATCTCGTCTGTAGATCTTAGGTTTAGGCTGGCTTCAACAAATCCTTCCATCATTTATGTTCTTCATCCATCCTTATAGAAATATCTCTAGTATCCTTATTGGAATTACAAAAAAATGGTTTACTGTGCAATAAATGCTCCAAAGACTTAATTAATAAAGTCAACACAATTTACATAATCCAAGAATTCAACTATGTTGGCTAGGAATCTGAATTCTTCCTCAAATGTAAATTACTAACGCTCGGTCAATACTGTGTTCAACTCCTCAGTCATCACTATAGAACTCGATCAACTCTTCAAACTGTTACTTGGCTAATACTGTCACTCGGCAATAAATTGATGTTCAGTCAACACTAAATTTACTCGACATAAATTGGCTCGGTCAACACTAACATCACTCAGATTAAACTAGATTTCTTCACTTTTGCTCGGTTAAGCCTACTTGTTTAGTCTTGCTTCTCATTTAGATAAACAATACATTATCTTATCATTATGCCACATAATCAAGTACTCATTGAAGTATCAAGATAACTCAACCTTTCCCTAGGTGATATTGTTACCAACCTTGCCCTAATCCTTCTCAAAAATCAAATAGATATAGTACTTTCTTAGATAGCAACAATCTTACCAGTTAAGGTTTGACATCAATGACAATACAACAATTGCTTCAATTGCAGTTCCCAACAATTTTCACCGGTTGGATTCAATGCCACTATGTGAAAGGTGAGTTAAGGAAATGCTTTATAAGAGTTCAAAAGCTCAGAGTTGGGAAGGTTAGTTTTCATTTTGAACAATGATACCCTAGGTTGAATATTTCATATGTATTCAACCAGACAAGATGAAACTTGACTACAGTAGTAGACAAAAACTGTGTGGGATCAAGTTGTTGGATGAATTGGGCCCTTAGAGTTCATGGGATTGCCATATATTAATAAAAACTTAAGACTATTACAACTAGATAGACTGCTAGCATGAAGGAAGATTTGACCTAGCCAAATAAAGGTCTAATTCTATAGACTATTGGTCAGACAAATCTTCATTGTCTTCTTTATATACTAGCATTTAAATGGAACATTAAGCATAGTAATATGCTTAATCTATTATTAATAATATTCTTAATCTATTAGTAATTATCTTCATTTAATCTACCAATTAATAATAGTTTTGTACTACACATGCAACGTATTGTCAGTTTGAAGATAGTCCATGCCATGTGTGATGGTTAAGTAATGGGAAAGTTATGATGATTTAATTGTAGAACTATTGGTTCCTTGAAACGTTCAAAAAAAATTCTCAAAAGATGCACTCTCATGGAATATGATGACTTCAGGTTATGCACAAAATGGATCTATCTTCTATCACTATGGGAGAGGAGTCTTAGAAGTTGTGGGGAGGTGTGTATGGTTGAAGAAGACAATGTAATGAACTACCAAGCAATACACTTTTAATTCTTTACAAACAACCACTTCTTTGCTTGTAAAGACACAGTCTAGTGTTTATATTATTAAACTCTCTAATCAATGCAACATTGATAGGAAAAGCATTCATTGATTGGTATTATAAGTTTTGATCTTTCTATCCTGGGCCTAGATCATTCATCAATTAGCTTCATAATAAATGAAGTAGATGAGAACTGAGCAATTAGCTTCCCAAGAAAAATCTCATAAATGAACTATGTGTACCCCAATTCATGTGCTCTTTGTGCGTACCTAAATGATATATTTGAAATAATAAGGGTAAGGCTTAAAGAAGTTAATTTTGCATCACTGTCTATAGTTGTTGCAGCAGCACTAGAGCATTAGGTGCCACCTTCAGCATAATATGATCACTAGACATGTTTGTATGTTTTATGAAGTTTGGTCATTGTAGTTTTCATTCTTGTTTCCTTAGTACCTTTAGTGATAAGTCATCTACTTCAAATTAGTACAATGATCATACTTCATAAAACATACAAACTTGTCTAGTGATGATCATATTGTGCTGAAGGTGGCACCTGATGCTCTGCTATTGCAACAACTACATACTATGATGCAAAATTAACTTCTTTTAGCTTTACCCTTGTTTCTAATATATCATTTAGGTACGCACAAAGGGAACATGAAGATTTTATGAGATTTATGATATTTTTCTTGGGAAGCTAATTGCTCAGCTCTCATCTACTTCATTTATTATGAAGCTAATTGTCAAAGGATCCTGGCCCATGCTAGAAAGATGTCTTCCCATTTGAGATTTTGTCTACATTAGTATGTTACTTTTTATTGCAATTATAAATAGTTCCTTGGTTCCTTAGTAATTTCTTTTTATTGCATGGTTGTCTTTGGTTTATCATTTTTTTTGAGTGTCTAGTGATTTAAACCAAAGACTTTGACTTAGCCAAAAAATGTGCAAGTCTACATTAGTATGTTTCTTTT
This sequence comes from Chamaecyparis obtusa, assembly GCA_027943335.1. Classification (NCBI taxonomy): domain Eukaryota; kingdom Viridiplantae; phylum Streptophyta; class Pinopsida; order Cupressales; family Cupressaceae; genus Chamaecyparis; species Chamaecyparis obtusa. The sequence continues at coordinate 345,743 of BSBK01001417.1, forward strand.
TATTGTAATTATAATTAGTATGAATGAACAAAATAATGAAAATGCAATATTTGTCAAAATAGTGTCGATGACTTCGGTCAATGTGCCTATGTGTCAATGTGGTGTTGGCCCATGCATGTTGAAGACGTCATGCACAACAAGTAATCATGGGCGTCAATTTTGGGTTTGCCCAAATAGGAAAAAGGTCTGGATACGTAATTATATTTTATGTTTAAAAATAATGTGACAACTAATCATTTTATGAAGAACTAATGTACATTTAGTATTGCAAGGAAATAGTGGATGTCAATACTTTCGGTGGGTCGATGAAACCACATTTACATCTACCCCATCTACATCTATACTTGATGTAGGAAATGAGTGCAACTTGTGCAAGGCTCGAGAGGTAGCTAGTGCCGCCAAGATTGCTTCAATGGTGAAAGTAGAAATCATATTTCTGTGATGCCTTCTTTGTGTAGTTTGTGCACTACTTTGTTGGGACCATATGTGTAAATGTGGTTAATAGAGGGCTATTGTAGATACTGAATTTTTTTTTAGAATTTCAAGTAGATACATTGGACATATTTTGATAAACTCATAAATTTTTTTGTTTTTTATGACTTCGTTATGATTTTCAATATAAAATTAAACAAAATTAAAAATTAAACTTATTATCGAGCTAATTGTTGAAGGATCTAGGCCCAGGCTAGAAAGATGTCTTCCCATTTTGTTATGGATAGGTGTTTCATAAAATATACATACCGATTGCACATGCATTATCGATTCAGAGTGGGAAAATCTTATTTTGGATGCGAGGGAGAGAAGCCAAACACATAAAGAAAATGCACATAAACATGATAGCTGAGAAACATAAATGTAGATATCACAACAGATGAGAAACATAAATGTACGCATCATGGTCACAATTTTTTGGAGACACAACATAATTGAATGGTATACCCAGACAATGCAACACAACTATCACTCTTCCAGTTCCAAGTTGACACTGTAAGATCCAAAAACCATAGATAAGGAATACATTTAGAGAGTGGAGGAGGGCCGTAATGACAAAAATAATACAAGGTCCCTATATTATTTTAGTCATTATGGCCCTCCTCCTTCACTCTCTAAATTTATTCCTTATCTATGGGTTTTGGATCCTGCAATGTCGACTTGGAATTGGAGGAGTAGTGGTTACGTTGCATCATCTGGGTATACCACTCAATTATGTTGTGTTTCCAAAAAATTATGACCATGATGCCTGCATTTATGTTTCTCAACTGTTGTGTCCCAAGACCCCTTATGACCCTCTATGACCCCTTATGATCCCTAAGAATACATCTCAGAGGTCTTAAAATGTCGTAAAGGGTCATAAGAAGCTCCTAGGAGGGGCCAGATGAGCTTCCACCTTCACGTGGTTGGCCCTGTTAAGTAGAGAATGTTAAACTATTCTTGAAATAAAGAGAAGCTCAATAATTTAAGGAGAAGCTCTATAAAACCTTCACAAATATCCCTTCTTTGGCCTCCACTCATACCTCTTCTCAGAATTTAGAAACTTTGGATACTATTTCTCATCCATGGAAAAAATGTGCTAGTGATCATTTGGTTAGTACTTGATAACACATTTGACATTATATATATTTCTCCTTGTAGGTTTGGGATCATACAAGAGCATACTAGATCACACAAGAGTATACTAGATTTTATTCATAAATGAAAACTTTGAGAAAATAGATTTGTTAATCTTTTGCCTGCCTTTTCTGAAAGTGTAAGCCCCAATTCTCGTATAAAAATCTTAATGATGATCAAAATCAATGATGGAGAGTTATCATGATGGCAATTGTTGGAGTACCTTGTATTCAATAGATGCTGGCAAGCGATCCTTCTTAGCTGCTTCTATTTTAGATTAAAATACATATCAACAATAACAGCTAAGAAGGATCACTTGTGAACATCTATGTATGAAAAATTTTGGGAGTTGCATCCGAAACTTACGCTAAATAATGTAAGTTGTAATTTTCAATTTTCATTACGATGTCACTTTTTATTGTGTCAATTTATATATATATATATATATATATATATATATATAGTTAAATTAGACTTACTATCCAAATTGGACAAATTATTTTTGTTGTACATGGCACTTGGAGTCAAGTGTGTCTCTAAACATTGTGAGCTTTCCATATTATTTAAGTGTTCTGTCACAATTATATTCGTCAAAGATTGAATTAGGGATTACACATTTTCTATCACAATTTTATTCGTACATTGATGAGAATCAATGATGGAGAGTTTTTAGATTATGAGAAGATGTATATGCAGTGGAGGCCAGAATGAATGAATGTTATTAGAAGTTAATGGGGAATTTAGAGTGATGTTGGGGGGGGAGGGGCCAAATGAGCTTCCACCTTCACGTGGTTGGCCTTGTTAAGTAGAGAATATTAAACTATTCTTGAAACCAAGTGAAGCTCAAACTAAACCAATGACGTAGATTCAATGGTCAAAAACACCTACTTCTATATGTTGTTGATCTCTTATTTTTTCACTGTGACTACTTTCCTCTTAAACATATGTTTAGATCTATTTTTTGATAGCAATGAAAAGATCTCATATCTTTGAAATAGTGAGATAATCCCAAGGACAATGATGTCCAGTGTTAGAATAATGACCACCATGAATTGGTGAAAAACCCATTGAATGAATCTATCGTATCAAGAAAATTAATCATGAAACTTATCACGAAACTTGATGTTTCTCATATAAATCTTGATGTTTAGAACCATGATACCCACTTTTCTTTGATAAAACCTATTGTTCCACTTTTGAATACACTTCTTTATCATCTATCTGCTATTCTTAATGAGCAACCTTCTATTTATTGTTGTTTCTTGAATGAATGTCACTGCTTACTCATTATGGACTGCTATTTATTGATGAAAATCCTTTGTTCTTGTTTAGAAAATGCTTTTTCTACTTGAAAATTTGCACTACAACATATCTTGTTTTTCATGAATTGCTTCACCTACATTTATGCTTTGATTGAAGGCTTTAAAGCTTAGGCATGATCATACATCCCTACTTCTTGAGAAGAATATTCAACCCCAAAGGTAAAGGTTGTCCTTTGGTTCCTTGTCTTTAGATATGGGTCTCATAAGCAATTGTGCACATCATATATAATTTACTTTAATCAAGTTTTGGAGAAACCCATCTTGCACTCTTGCTCTCTCTGCATTCTTTAGTTAACTATGTTTCAAATAATTTTATCAACCATCTTGGAATGTTATTTTTGTTGTGTAGATTGATTCATTTGATTCTGTAATACAATAACAAACACTCATTTTAACTATGTAGATGTTGTGTGTCAGGTATTTAGTTTCAACTAATAACAAGATATCCAACCAATATAATCAGTACATGGAATGATCAAAACTTGCAGACAAAGATTTTTTGCATGCCAAGCATTGTACAAGAACAGTCAATAAAAGGACTGAAATTATTTGATTTTAAGACTTCAAAACAATATAATTAGTACATGGAATGAACAAAACTTATAATGCTAATCAATGAATGATTTTCCTATCAATGTTGCAATGAATAGAGAGTTTAATAATATAAACACCAGACTATGTCTTCACGAGCATAGAAGTGACTGTTTGTAAAAAATTAAAAGTTTATTGCTATGCCTAATTTGATAATATATTTTATCTTTTTAAAAAAATTAAATTTTGTGTCACTTTTTCGACGTTCAAAAGAATATACTTATTGACGAGAATGCTATATACTTGATGAATCTTCTGACCATAAGTCCTCGCAATTTCGACCAACATTGGTCACATAGATGAAAGGAATGGCTGATAATTCTTCTAGGTTGAAGTGAATATTTTGACCATGGGTCCGTCGTTAATTCAATTGTCGTAGACGTCACAATTTTGATGATGGTATTATGTGTCAAATAATCAATGAAAAAACTTCAACAATAATTATGGTCATTTGGTCGACCAATTGGCATCTAAAAATTGACTAATCCTTGTCGAAAAATAAGCTAAAATTTACTAGTGCTATCACACGTCTAGTAGTAGTGAGATGACAAGATCTTGGTTAGATTTTTGCATACATATATGAGGGTATGGTTGTCCAGTCTCATATGGGAAAGTTAGATTATTGGCACCATATCATCGATGACTTGGATCAGGTCACGTGAAGACTGTATCTTGGGTGTGAGCCATGGACTGAGGATGTTGAAGAGCTTCCATTTATGTGTATGCCCCACTTAATAATAGGGAATACTCCCTTGATTATAGAGCATTTATATTTCTATCAAGTACTCAGACAATATGGCCGTGTATAGGGTATGCCACAAGATTGGCACTATATGCATGGGTACAAGAAGAGAGGTTCCTTTGGGGTCCTCAGATTGATTTCTTTACAACCCATGATGAGCTCCTAGGCCTGCCACACTTAGCCTAGGATATGAGAGAGAACATTGTTGATGCCAGCATGACTGATGATTATGCTTAGTGGTTCATTCAGAACCCATTTATACGATTTACAAATCTTGCAGAGCCTGTTCTTGGTATGGATGATGGGTTTGATGATGATGATGATGACAATGGTGGTGGTAGAGGAGGTCAACAGGGTAGACGTGCTGGTAGAGCCAGTCAGGGTGGGAGAGTCATGATTCCCATGATTATTGCCCTGAATCCTACTAGAGGTTGTGTGTGCATGCGGGGTGGAAGAGCATGAGTTAGAGGTGGGCCATTCCGAGTCCTTCATCAAGTACATCAAGTGAGAGTAGGTAGATGGAGTCAACACAAGGCTCCAGTTTTTAGGCAGGTTGCCCCTGATTTGGCTGTATAGATTGTTTCCCAGGCTGTGGTATAGGTTGATCCTTAGATTCCCCCAGTTCCCTTAGTTCCACTGGCTCTACAAGCACCACCATCATAGGCAAGTCCTAATAGGTTGGTCGTAGATGTTAGATCTCTCCAGAATGACGTGTCTCAGATGAGACAATAGGTTATACATCTTACTACTATGATATAGACCTTTATGGCTACTATGGCTCCAGCATGGGTTACATGCTAGTTTGAGTAGGGGTCCTGACATAGGTCATGATGGTCCAGGCATAGATGGTGCAGGTGGTAGTTGATTCACATGATATGCCTCTTTTTGATTGATATACCTTGTATTTATGATTCTTGACTGGGACTTGTATACTTCATATATTCTTTTACCATATTCCACTTCTCATTGATGGATACTTATGTGATACAGACTTTGATTTATATGGACCTTGATGATATCATGGAATCTAGTTTACCTTTATGGACTTTTCTTTATATGATGCCATTATGTGTTGGATTTACCTTTCTGATGATATATGATATGCAGTCTTATCCTATTTCTAGATGCTTTATTTATTTTATGCTTTTTAGGTGCAAAATTGATATGAATGCACATGCTATGCTTACTTAGTTTGGATAGATGTCTTACTTGTGATGTAGATTAGATGGATGCATTTATTACATGTTTAATGATTAATTCTCTATTGATGAGATATTCAATGCTTTGGTGTTTAATGTTATGCAATGCAATGCTATGGATTTAATGCTTTAATGTTTAATGGATAATGATTAATAATGAGATAGATGTAATGCATTTATATGCTGATATTAATGATAATGCCTAATGATGGACTTAGTGCAATTATTTGATGAGTTAATGATTAATGTATGAACTAACTTAAGGATGAATGCACCTAGTAAAGAATAGTTAATGCAATTAACCTAATGGATGCAAACTAAATGATTAATAACCTAATGATATTTAATGATTAATTATCAATGTACTTATTCTAATCAATACAATTTAATGATTAAATGCAATGAACCTTAAATGAATGCAACCTAACACAACGAGTGGTGTTAAAGCAACTTAATGGTTAAAATAATGGTTAATGCAATCTAATGATACAAACTTTATTAATGAATGCAACTTTATGCAACGAACTATAATGAATGCAACCTAATGCAAAAAACTATAATGAATGCAGCCTAATGCAACTAATATGTCTTTAATTTATGATGTAATAATTAATGCAATTTAATCTAATGCACTTTAATCTATGATGCAAATTTGATCTATGATGCAAATTCAATTTTATGATGCAAATTCAATTTTTAATTTTTTGATTTCCAACCCATTCGATCACATAAAGTAATGATAAAATTTTTCAATTTTAGTTTAAGTCCACCCCCCTTTTATCTTTTAATAACATTTTTTGAGAAAATGATCCATGCAAAATAAATGCATTTAATCTAATATGGATGCAACTAACTGTCACTATTCAGAATTAGGATGCTTATTTTCATCATTGAGCATTTGAGACTTGAAATTGGTACAATCCTCACTGGTTCAACCATGATGATATGAATACCTTTTCCATTCCATGTTACACGCCTAAAGATGATACAACTATCACTGGTTAGATTCAAACATGATAGTCTGAATACCACTTTCATTAGATTCAATATTGCAAGTGGATTTTGGCATTATGATATGGAAAATCAAAATGTCCAAGGTATCATGTTGCGTAAAAAAATAGAGATCTTGGTTCCATGATATGTACATGTCCTTGATGATTCTTTGATGATCATGTCTTTAGACGAATGATACATATCTTAAAACCTTGATCTTAGAACACTTATGTAGAAATCAATAAAATATCATGCTTTTATCATTGCTTATCTAGTCGAAGACTTCATCGATTTTCTAATAAGATATGATTTCACCAATCAAGTAATCACTTAGAAACAAAATTTGCACTATTTTTCAAATCCATATTTCAAGTAGAGTTTCATCCATTTCATATTTGATTGTTCATTTTAATCTTGATAAAGGTAAGGTCATTGTGAGATCAAGGATCAAAAGTTTTTCATTGTTGAATTATCATTGGATTAGGATTTGAATCGGTCATCTAGGTGTTACGCTTTTGATTTGATGCATTGATTTGTGTCAATTGATTTCTTTTTGATGAATCCTTCTTTCTTTTAGGATAGATTTGCCTCCAGTTTGATTTCATTACGTTGTTGGACTTGGACACTTTTCAAATCTATGATGAAATCTTTAGGTATTTTGAAAATGCAACTCTGGGATTTTATTATGCAATATTTACAAATGTTGGTGAATGCAATATCTACAAGGATGGCTAGACATGAGACTTGACTTGACCTTCAATGGTGCCTGTTTACCAAGTTTTCACCGATTGAATTTATTACTCTTTTTTCTCTTTTATATGCTTTTTTTTGCTACCATGGCACCTATTTGCTAGGTTTCACCAAGGCACTTTTCTTTCTTTTTCAATTTTTTTTTGTATTTTTCTCTTTTTCAAATTTTTTATCATCAAGGCGCCTATTTGCTAGGTTTTTACCAAGACAACATTTTTTTCAGGATCATTTTTTAATTTCTTCATGCTCAATTTTCCATTATTTTTTATTTCTTCAAGATCACTTTTTGTTGTTTTTGTACTTTTCTAATGGTTTTTCTTATTTTCTATTTTTCAATATTTTTGAATTATTTCAAGATCACTTTTGACTATACAAAATAAATAGGATGCTTCCTCATCTGATATTCTGATACTCTTTCACTTATACTCTTTCATCTGCTTTAGGTGTAAATCTTTTTTAGGTGTATGTTGTTGATGGGTTCATGCAAATCCTCTCCATCACAATCAGCTAGCTTGTATGAACCCATTCCAAAAGAAGAAGTAATAACAAAAGGACCTAACCAATTTTCTTCCCACTTTTCTTTCTTCTATTTTTTTGCTCGATTTTTAGGGTTTTCTCTCAATACCAAATCACCTATTTGAAATGTTCTTGGTTTTATATGTTTATTGTAATTTCTTGACATTTTGTTCTAATACACTTTGATATGATCAAAGGCTTTTTTTTGTCTTTCATCAAGTAATTTTGACTCTTGTAATCTAGCAACCCTATAGTCTTCCTCGGTTAGTAACCCATGTAATGAAACTCTTAGGGATGGAATTTCAACCTCTAATGGTAGTACTGCTTCAACACCATATACCAATAAAAATGGTGTAGCTCCTATTAGCGTCCTCACACTTGTTCTATATTCCCATAAAGTAGGATTTATTTGAATATATCAATCTCTCCTTGAATTGTCAACTTTCCTCTTCAATATATTCAAGATGTTTTTATTAGTTGCCTCTGCTTGTCCATTCCCTTGCGGGTAATATATTGAAGATGAATGATGTATCATATAAAACTTTGTAACCAATTCTTTCAAGTCCTTGTTCTTGAAGTGTTTGACATTATCTATTATGATGGATTGAGGGATTCCATACCTGCAAATTATATGGTTTAGTATGAACATAGAGATTTGTTTTTCTATGGTGGTAGACAATGGCACATCTTTGATCAATTTTGTGAAGTATTCAGTTGTAGTTATAATGAACTTGTGACCATTGGATGAAGGTGGGTAAATCATCCCTATTAAAGCCAACCCCCATTGATAGAAGGGCCAAGGTGTACTCATTAGATGTAGTTCCCAAACTAGTACATGAATTAGGTTTCCATGATATTGGAATTTTTGACAAGTCTTTTAAAAATGACATGCATCTTTCTCCATGGAAGACCAATAATATCCTATCCTTAGAAGTTTCTTTTCTAAGGTTAACCCATTTGAATGTGACTCACAAATTCCTTTGTGGATTTCTTGTAAAGCTAATTTTGATTCCTCCTTCTCTAAACACCTTAAAAGCATTCTGTCAAGACTCTTGTGATACAATGTGTCAGATACAAGGGTGTATCAAGAGCCTTTTCTTATGAAGTTCCTTTTTGGTTTTGAGTTTTTTCCAAGGGTAGGGTTTGGTCTTTCAAGTAAGTATAGATGGATCCATACCAGGGTGAGTCATGTCCCACTAACAGGAAAATTATGTAGGAATTGGAAGGGTCAAATGTGGATTGTTCCATTTCTTCTACCAAGAATTTGTATCTTTCACTTTGGTTCGACATCTGTAGGAGTGAAGCCAATGTCACCATGATGTCTGCTGCTTTGTTCTTTTCTCTAGGAACTTGCTCAAATGTGATCAAGGTGAATTTTTTTTTGAGATATTCTATTATATTCTTATAAGGTATCAACTTGTCATCTTTTTTGTGATATTCATCATTGATCTGGTTTATGACTAGTTGAGAATCTCCATATACTTGCAATTCTATCACCTTCCATTCTAGGGCCAATTTGATGCCAATGACTAATGCTTCATATGCAACTATGTTGTTTGTGCATGTAAATAGTAGCTTATATGACTTAGGGATTGTTGATCCTTGGGGTGTAATCAATAATATTCCCGCTCCTGAGCCATTTTGAGTATAAGAACCATCAAAGTATAATTTCCATATTTTTGCTTCAACATTGATTATTTCTTAATCTAGAAATTCCACCTGAATAGGGTGCTCATCTTCTAATGATTCCTCTACTAGTTGATCTTCTATGACTTGGCCTTTGATTTCCTTTATATCCACATATTCTATATCAAATTCACTCAAGACCATAACCTATTTGGCCAACCTTCCTGTCAAAGTTGTTTTTCTTAGAAGATACTTTAATGGATCAATTTTTGCTATGAATTTGATCTTATGAGATAATATATAATGTTGTATCTTTTGGGAAGAAAAAACTACCACCAAACATTCTCTTTCTATGAAACTGTAATTTAACTCATATTTCACCAAGGTTCTGCTTATGTAGTAAATAGCTTTCTCTTTTCCATTTTTATCTTTTTGAGCCAAGAGTGCCCCTAAAGAATGTTCTGTCACTGAAATGTACAAAATCAAAGGCTTTCCTCTTATTGGTGGCATCAAAATTGGTGGATTCATCAGGTAATTTTTGAGTAAAATGAAAGCTTCTTCACACTTGTCATCCCATCTAAATATTATGTCCTTATGAAGGAGTTGAGTAAAAGAATGGAATTTTTCTACAAATTGTGATATGAACCTTTTGAATGACTGAATTCTCCCTTGGAGTGATCTCATCCGACTCATATTTCTAGGTTCCTCCATTTCCATTATTGCTTTGAATTTTGCAGGGTCTACCTCTATTCCTTTTTCTGAGGCTATATACCCTAGCAATTTTCTAGATTGTACTCCAAAGGCACATTTCTTCGGGTTAAGTCTCACCTTGAATTGTTCTAACCTTATGAATATTTTCTCTAATATTGGTAGATGCTCCTCCCTTAAATGAGATTTTGCAAGTATGTCATCTACATAATCTTCTAAGAATTTATGCATCATATCATGGAATATGGTAGTCATGGCTCGTTGATAGGTTTCTCCTGCATTTTTAAGACTCAAGGGCATAACCTTCCAACAAAATGTCCCCCATGCACATGTAAAAGTTTTTTTTATCTTGGTCTTCTAGTGTAATTTTAAGTTTGTTGTAGCCTCTAAATCCATCCATGAGAGAGAAAATTGAATGACCCACTCTCAAATCCACTATATCATCTATGCTTAGTAAAGGAAAGTCATCCTTTGGACATGTGAGGTTGAGATAGTCAATTGTTATATTGAATCCCCCTTTTAGTAACTTTTCTAATTCCACTTTGACAAGAAGTGCGATGTGTGGGTGCATTTTTCTCAACTTCTGCTTGACTGGTTTTACCCCTTCTTTGATATTCAAGTGGTGCATGATCAAATTTGGATCTAATCCCTGCATGTCATCATAAGACCACACAAAATTTATTTTCCTTTCTTTGAAGAATTTTATAAATTCCTCTTTTTCTTCATTTGATAATGATGCTTCTAGATGTATGACTGTTGGCTCTGATTCGGTCCCAATGTTAATCTTTTCTATTGGTTCTATCAAAATAGGTGATCTCTCCTCATAATATTATGGTAAAGTATCCAACCTCTCTTCCTTAGGTGCCAAAATTGGGTTTTCACCTTTGGAAATGTCCTTTATTTCTCTCTTTTTGGTCTAATACTGCCACCTTGTGGTTTTCATCATTAGACTCTTTCAATTTTTTATTTTTTTCTCTTATTTCTAAATTGAGAGATTGGATACTTTCCTTCATCATTTCTTCTTGATATTCATTGGTAGAAGAAGGCTCAACCACATTTAAGTATAAGCTCAAATATTTATCATTGAGGAATGTGGGAAGGTTATTTGGTTCTATGGAATCCCATTCAATGAATTTTGGATATAGAAGAGATAAGGGATCATTGCTTTGGTTTAAGTTGATAGGATTTAGGGACATGACTTCATTATAAGGTTCATACATTGTATCGCTCAAGCCTATAACATGTGCTTCTTCTAAGTTTTCCAAAGAACTTGGGTCAAAATTATCTTCACTTGAATCCTCTTGGGTTTCTTGTGGATAAATATCTCGCAGGTTAAACCTATTGCTAGATCCTTCTATTGTTGGTGTCCATGAGGGTACATAGGGTTATCCTACCCATTGAGAATCTTCTGCTTCTTGATTTGGTGATTTTTCTTTAGCCTCTTGATTAGAACTCAAAGCTTGGTCAGAACTTTATCCCAAGATTAACTCGTGTCCTTTGCCTTTATTAGGAGCATAAGTATGGACTACATCCACTTCTTTATCTTGACATGATTCACTACATAATTAATCCCACTCCAATTTGTTTGAGTCTTCATCACTTTGAGAGTCTAACTGCAACATTTGTTCATAGAATATGGGGTGATTCTTTTGAGTGTTTCCTTGTTCAAGATACCCTAATCCTGATTTCTCTTTGCTATCCTCCAAGAAATTTATATGGGTTCAATTAACCTTTCATTTCTTCTACCCAAAGGTCCTTGTCCTTTGTAACCCATCTTTTTCATTATTTGGAAACATTTGCAATATTGATGAGTAGGGATGCTAATGTTTTGAATTATTTTTTCATGAGCACTTGACTCATCATCTTTATATATCCATTTCAAAATTTCATTGTCCTCTTCATCCATGGATGAAGAATTAACAACCGTTACAAAATGGTTATTATATTTTTGAGGTGGATTTTCACAAGAAGGTTTCACATGAGACTTAGGAGATAATGGAAACTCCATCATGGATAAGGAATATTCTCCCACACCATTTTCCTTGTTCTTGCATTGTTTTTCAAAAAAATTCATCCTGGTGTCTATCTTTTGATAATGAGCCTCCTTAGTTTGAATTTTTGTAGACTTTGAGTTATTTTCTTCTTCTTTTTCTTTAAGACTCTCCTCAATAACTTTCTATTTTCCCTTAGTTGATATAGATAAGTTAGTGGGAATTTGATTGTCTCTAACAAAAGTGTACTCTTCGTCCATCTTCTCTTTTCCTTTTAGTGAAGGAAGGTCCTTCAAACTTTGTCCTTGTTCTATTTGTTTTGATGTAGTACCTTCAAAATTATGAGGGACCAATGAATCATTTATGGGCTTGATATTGTTACAATATTGAAATGGATTTGGTTCTCCACTCACCATGATTTCTTGTCCCATGTATGGAAATTTCAAGCATTAATGGTACATTGAGGGTGCCTCTTGCAATTCATGTATCCATGGTCTTCCCAATAAAATGTTATAATTCAATTTTAAATCTAGCACTTGACAAATAGTCTCCTTTTTCATAGGACCCACTCAGATAGGGATCACTATTATCCCTTTGGAGTATCTCTCTTCATCATCATAATCATTTATGGTTATAATTATTTTAGGGTCTATAGCTTCTTCGGAGTACCCTATGGCTTTAACAAGGTTCAAAGTACAAATGTTTAGACCAACATCTCCATCAATGAGGACTCTTTTAACTTGATGCTTATGTATCAAGACCTCAATGTGCAATGAGAAGTTTTGGGGATGATTTAGATACATATCATCTTTCTCATAAAAGGATAAACAATGAGGTGCAACTAGGTTTCCTACCATATTCTAAAATTTGTCGACGTCCAAATTCAAGGGAACATTGGTTTCAACAAGATCCTTCTCCAAGATTTCTTTATGGGTAGGTGACAGTTTTAACAAATCCAAAATAGAAATTTGTGTTGGATTTCATTGGAGTTGATCCACTAAGTTGTATTTCTTTGATGAAGAGGATGTTTGATTTGGTACAATGATTCTAGGGGCACCTCCTAGAAAGGTGATTTTAGATGCTTTCCCCCTAGTCACGACATTTCAGGCCTCTTCCTTTTTCTTTTCCTTTACCACTATGACATTGATGGCATTTTCAAACCCATTCAAAGAGTTTATGGTGTTGTCATAGGTGTGAGAAAAATTCACTTTCTCATTTCCCTGTTTGTTGTTTTGGTTAGCATTTGAGGTTTCTCCTTTCTCATGATTCAAGAAAGGGTTCTTAAAGGCCATGTGATCTTCATTTTTTGGGGGCCCTTCAACCTTTATCATGCCATCATCTATTAAATCTTGGACTAAATTCTTGAGTTTCATGCATTCATTGGTTTTGTGTCCCTTATTTTGATGATACTCACAATAGTGCACATCATTCCACCATGTGGGTTTAACTTGAAGTTCATATGGTCTTGATTCAGGTAAGACAATGATTTTATTGGCCACAAGTGTCCTCAAAGCATTTTCCAAGGGTTCTCCCAAGAATGTGAATTTTATCCTTTGGATAGGAGCAAATAAAGGATTAGGTTTGTTTACACCTTGATTGTTGAAAGAATTATTGTTATTGTTGAAAGGGGTCTTATTTGTTTGATTTATGTTGTTCGTTTGGTTTAACCTACTTAATAAGTTAGAAGGGATAGATTTTAGGTTGTTGGATTCTACAAACCCATCATTCACAAGGTTCTTATTTGTGTTTCTCAACTAAAACCTTGATTTATCATTATTGTTGTTAGCTCCCTTGTTATTATTATAATTATTTAAATTATTATTATTATTGGTGTTAGTATAGCCTTGTTTTCCTTAAAGAGTTTTATCTCTCCTCTTTTTACCAACACCTCTTAAATCTTTATCCCATTCTCAATGATCTTTTCAAAATTTAGGGGATATTGAAGTTGAAGTCTATAATTCATTTCCATGTTTAGATTGTTCATGAAAATTTCCATCTTCTCCTTTTCAGGTATGCTTCTAGGATATCTCACAAAAACCGTTCTCCATCTTGGAGAAAACATAGAAAAGGCTCACCATATTTTTATTTTGTGTCACATAAGTTTAGCATGGTGATTTTGTGCTCAATATTATAGGAGTAGTGAGTCATAAATTTGGAGGCTAGCTCTTCAAAAGTCTTTATTCCTTGTGGTAATTTTGAAAAACACTCCATGACTTTCCCTCCTAGGTTTCTTGGAAACAGCTACATCAAATAGGTGTTATCATGCATGAACTCAATACTCAAGGCACAAAATTCCCTTAAGTGGTCTCATGGGTCATATTTACCCATGTACTTGTTGTATCTTGGAAAAACCAAATTGGGAGGGAAAGGTACCATAACCAAGTTTCAATCAAAAGGAAAAGGGCACAAGGCCTCAATAGAAAAGGGTTTTTGGTTTGAGTGCTTTCTTCATGGTGTCAATTTTTGCTTGAAACATTTTAAGTTGTTTGTTCATTGCACCTAATGAATTTTATGTTAGAAAGTAAAGTCCACCAAGATAACTGAGAGGGGGGGGGGTGAATCAATTATCAGATAAATACAAACTTTTATCACCCTTAAAAGAGTTCAAACATGTAATCAATATAAGAAACAACCATAGAAAGATAAACATACACAACAATAAAATAACACGAGATATGTTGACTAGGGAACCTCTTGATCAGAGAGTAAACCCCGGTGGGAATGATGCCCACAAAAGATGTACCAATATAAAAATTCAATGTGAGAGGATAGACTTTGTTAAGAGCCTTATCAAATACATTCAGCACATATGAGTCCCTGTTAGGAGACTTTGAATCCCTGTTAGAATATTCTAACCCGGTTAGGAGTTATGGAAGACAGAAGGACCCACTGTCCAAATAACTTCAAGGGAAAGATCACTGAACACAATGTCCAATTGATCTTTGTATTAGTCAAATATAATAATACCAAATAATTACTGATCTCAATAACTTATCTTTTCTCCTCTGTTTGTGCCAAACCGCACAAACTGCTTCACTAGATCTTTGCAATTCACATATCCTCTTACAACATATATTGCTCAATTCTGTAACTCCTTACACATACTCTTACAAAAATAAAGGAAAAAAATCCTTCCTTTATACCACACTCAAAAAATTACAAATGAGTTGGCCAACATGGCTTAACCAATTACAAAATCCAAACCTTCACACGTTACATAATATTTCACAATTACATAAAAATTGCCGGCTTCCAAACAAAATAAATCTTTAGTCATGTGACCTCTGACCATGCTATCATTTCCATGTCACTATCATTATGTCTTCATCAAGTGTATAATTTTTCATGCCTAGATTCTATCCCAATTAGGGGATATCATCCAGTTACCACAAGTCGCTTCTCAGGAACATTTCCTGAATACTGCTTCCACTAGATTACACATAACTATCATGAATAATTGAATTTATGTATGCACTCTTGACCATGATCTCAGTACATAATATAGAGTAAATCCTCAAATCTACATAGATTGATCTGCAATACTCCATGTGCGCTAATTCAAACATCGTCTGCTTCTCTGCTAATCTCCAATATATCACTGTGTTGACATCAATGAAAACCATAGTCATGAATGAAACATACAACTGCTATAAAATGTTTCCAAATACTCCCCCATAGGAAATATTCAATATTCATTCCTAACAATCTCCCCCATTGAAATTGATGGCAACATAGATGAAAATGTTGGAGATTTTCCAGCAAGCCAGTGTTGACTGCATGTTTGTCATTGATGACAACATATGGTAAGAAACATGCATGGAAGTCTTATGCAGTGAGCCTTGAGAATATGTTGCATGAGTATGTTATGAAAATGATATCATAGGTGCAGAGGTTGATTATGAGTACATACAATTGTGCAGTTGTTTGTATTAGTAGTGTTCCTTATAGTGTTACAAATAGAGTTCTGTATGTGACTATTAGTATGGTTATAATCGACACTTGCACATTTATATTTGTGTTGTAGACATGTTTGTGAAGCTATGTTCATGGGCGTAGAGTTAGTTGTGCACTAAAAGTTGAGTTATGATGTTTCTATTTGATAGTCACAGTTTCCTAAGTTTATCTGATGGAGCCGACATTGTTTATATTGTTTTAGTAGTTGCGCCTATCATTGTGATATGCATGTTTGGTTTTGTGTTTAGTAATGAGTTAAGATTGTTTGGTTCAGAGTGCATAACATATTTCATCATGAGAAGAAAGTTTTAGTTAATTTGGTGGAGTCGACAGTGTGAAGCGATGTGTCTACTCATATTGAGTTGCGCAGTCCTATTTGTGTTGCGTGCTTGTTTTAGCTAGTGGAGATGTTATTGGAGAGTTGTATTGTTTCTCTATTATGATTTCAAGAAGGTTCTGATAGGATGACTTGATTATATCATTTTGAGAAAGATACTTATAGCTAGCCAGTTGTGATCACTAAGTATGGCAAAGAGTTGAAAGAAAAGAGCAGAGCAGAAGGTGCGAAGTATTGAGCCATTAGTAGAAGGTATATGTGAAAAAGAAGAGAGTGTATGATATTCATTGGAGTTGATCAAGATAGCAGGTCTAATTTTTAGTTCATCAAATCTAGATATATTGTGTATCTGTTGTGCAGAAGGTTGTGACCTTCACCATTGGAGTAGTGAACTCTTGGACAGTGAGTCCTCACCCCTAACAGGGTTATTTTTAAAAGACTCCTAATAGGGTTTGAACTTTGACCAGGTCACTGTACTTCATGCATTGTAAAGATCAACTCCTAACAGGGTTGTAAGATCTTCTAATAGGGATCATTATACTCTAGTGCATTTTATAGTGGGTGTTAATTCCCAATGGGGTGTTTACCTATTTGGGTTTCCCCGTAACCAAAATTATGGTGTTGTGTTAAGTGTTATCTTATTTGTGTATGTGCTTAATGTTCTTCTATACTTAATTGGATAAAGAATTGAATCTTGTAGATAACTGATTCACCCCCCCAAGTTATCTCTTGGGAATATTCCTAACAATTGGTATCAGAGCCAAGTGTCTCAAAGAGAAATTTTAACAACTTGAGATTGATCAGATGGAATTCTTTAGAAAAGAAAGTCCTAAGTTTGATGGAGAGAATTATCTAGACTAGAAGAAGAAAATGATGCCACATTTACAATGAATTGGTTTTGAGATTTTTGAAGTAGCTACTCGAGCTGTTGTTATTCCCTCCCTATCAGATCTTGCAAAAGATGATGCAACTTTGAAGCAAAATGAATTATTCACTCAAAATGCAATTTCCAAAGAAGCCCTTATCAGCGCGCTATCTAACAGTGAGTTCTCTGAGATCAAGAAAGTAAATAAAGCTTACAGAATATGGAAGTATCTAGAAGACATGTTTGAAGGAGACATCCAAGCCAAGAATGCACACAAAAAGACATGGAAGAAAAGGTACAGTACATTAGAGATGCTACATGAAGAGAACATTAGAGCCTACAATCAAAGAATTGATGAAGCAGTTGCAGGAATCAGAAACAATGGTGGAGAGATTTCAGAAGAAGACATAATGGATAAATTGATGACTACTTTGACACCAGAATATGAGAGCAAGATAAAAATCCTAGATGAGACTATGCAGTCCACAAAAGACTTCAAAAGAGAGACCTTAATCAGAAAAATTACAACATTTGAGATATCAAGATTGAAGACAAAGCCTAAAAGTGAAACAACATTCAAAGCCTCAGTCCATGGTAAGAAATATTTGAATACTTCTGGTAATTTTGATGAAGATGATGATAAAAAACTAGATGAATTCATTGCTATGATTGCTAAGAAAGAAAGGAAATGAAAAGGAAAATATGAAGGTCAGTTACCATTCAAATTATTTTCATGTAACAAGATTTGTCACTTTGCATCTAAGTGTCCTACAAGAGTCAAGAAGTACAAAACTAATTACAAGCCTAAGTATAAAGAATGTTACTATGTTGGAGATGGAGTATTAGATGAAGATTGAGGAGAAGATGAAATAGGATTCATTGCTATTGAAGAGATGGAAAGAATGTTTGATGAAATAGATAAGGAAGATGAGAGGAAAGCACAAGAGATAGCATTGATTTCATAAGAAGACATCAAGATAGATTGGATCATTGACAATGGTTGATCACATCACATGACAAGAGACAAAGATAGATTTGTTCATTTGGATAAGTAAAAAGGTGGCATGGTTATATTTGGAGACAACGCTCCTAAACTTATCATAGGTAGAGGAGCTATCACTTTGGATGGAAAGAATAACACTGATGATGTTCTATATGTTGATGGTTTGCAACATAACTTACTTAGTGTTGGATAGTTGCTTAACAAAGGATATCAGTTGGAATTCAAAAACAACAAGTGCTTCATTAATAACAAAGAAGGAGAAATGATTGCATCAGGGTCAAAGAAAAAAGGTAATGTTTTTCAACTTAATTTAGAAGCAAGTTCTTTTTTTGCTAAAGTAGATGACAGTTGGCTATGGCACAAAAGACTATGTCACATCAATTTTGACAATATAGTAAAGATAATCAATGTAAAGGAAGTAAGAGACCTCCCTAGTATTGCAAAACTAGTTGATACAATATGCAGGGAATGTGTGATGGGAAAGAATGTAAGGAATTCATTCAGAAGAAAGCATAATTTGGCAGAGAACAAATTGGATCTAGTGCATATAGACTTGTGTGGACCAACTCAAACAAGATCATACTATGGTGAAAGGTACTTTATTTTGTTTATTGATGATTATTATACAATTATGTGGGTTGCATTCTTAAGAGATAAATCTGAAGCATTTGAGAAGTTCAAAATATTCAAAGCTAAAGTTAAAAATGAGTGTGGATTAAAGATATAATGTCTGATATCAGACAGAGGAGAAGAATTCACCTTTGACATATTTTATGAGTATTATGAAGAACATGAGATAAAGAGACAGCTAAGTGCACCTAGAACCCCTCAGCAGAATGGAATTGCATAAAAGAGAAATAGGATCATACTTGACACAACGTGCACTATCATGATTGAAGGAAAAGTTGCACACACCTATTGGAGAGATGCAGTCAATACAACATTCTATACTATCAATAAAATTCAATTAAGGCCAAGCGCAAACAAGACACCTTATGAGCTATGGTTTGGGAATGTACCTATAGTAAAATACTTCAAAATCTTTGGATGGAAGTACTCCATCAAGAGAGATGAAGCTATTGGCAAGTTTGATGCAAGAAGTGATGAAGGTATTTTTCTTGGTTACTCTACTAAAAGAAAATCTTATAGATGTTTTAACTTGAGATTGAATAAGATCATTGAAAGTGCTCATGTAAAGATTGATGAAAAGTTTATGATTCAAGAGAGATATCATGATTATGAACCTATGATTGAAGAAGAACCTAGACCTACCAACAAAGAAGCAATTGTTGAAGAAATATTTGACAACATTGATGTATTATTCAATGACCCTGAAACTAGTGAAGAAGAATCACAAAAGGTAGATGAGAGAGTCACACCTAATGTTCCAAAGTTCACATCTAGATACCATTCAAAAGAAGACATCATTGGAGATTAGAACAACAAAGTCATGACAAGATCAAAGGCAAAAAGTTCAACAGTTGATGAAGTAGTATGTTTACTTTCACAAATTGAACCCTTAAGTGTTGATGATGCATATAATGATTCAAATTTACTTGAAGCAATAAAAGAAGAGCTAGATCAGATAGTTAAGAATGATACATGGGAATTGGTCCCTAGACCTAGTGCTAAGAATGTGATTGGAACCAAGTGGATATTTAGAAACAAGATGAATGAAGATGGTACAGTGGTAAGAAATAAAGAAAGATAGTATGTAAAGGATATGCACAGAGAGAAGGAATTGATTACTCTGATACATTTTCCCCTATAAGAAGATTGGAAGCCATAAATTTATTTCTAGCCTATGAAACATTCAAAGACTTTAAAGTATATAAGATGGATGTCAAGTCAGCATTCCTGAATGGAGAGTTGAAGGAAGAAGTATACATAGAGCAGCCTGAAGGATTTACTTTATTAGAAAAAATTGATATGGTATGTAGACTGAAGAAAGCCCTCTATGGACTTAAGGAAGCCCCTAGAGCATGGTATGAAAGACTAGATGGTTACTTAACTAAGATTGGATTCAAGAAAGGAGCAACACATTGTAACTTGTTCATAAGAGAGACACCTGAGGGACTACTACTAGTTTCTATTTTTGTTGATGACATTATTTTTGGAGGTAATGACAAGCTTAGTATAGAATTTTATAAAGAGATGCAAAGAGAATTTGAAATGAGCATGATTGGGCCTATCAAGTACTTTTTGGGATTGAATGTGCAGTAGACAGATAAAGGTATTTTCATTAATTAGTCTAAGTATATGAAAGAGATATTGAATAAATTCAAGATGGATGATTGCAAGCCAATAAGTACCCCTATGATAAAAGGAAGCAAGTTTTCAAAAGAAGATGATTCTATAGTAGTAGACATAACCCTATATAAGTCTATGATTGGTAAACTCATATATCTTACTCAATCTAGACCAGATATTTCTAATGCAGTTGGTATTGTTGGAAAATTTATAGGTGAACCTAAACAAAGTCATCTTATGGTAGTAAAAAGGATATTTAGATATTTCAAAGGAACGATAGACTATGGTTTATGGTATCCTAATTCAAAAAATGTAGAGCTTCATGTGTATACAGATGCAGATTGGGTAGGTTGTGTGGATGATAGAAAGAGTACCTCAGGAGGAGCAATATTTCTTGGAGATAGACTTGCTACTTGGACAAGCAAGAAGCATAATTGTATTTATCATTCCACATCAGAAGTAGAGTATGTGGCCGCAACATTAAATTGTTCTACAATTGTTTGGATCAAGTAGATGATAAAATATTTTGGAATCCAAATTGATTATGTAATGCCAAAAATCCACTGGGCATTACACAACTTACTAAAATAATATAACATATTCTAATGTCCATTATAATACAACAAAACATAAATTCTTTGAATGAACAGTTGAACATTTAAACTATAATTTTTTTACTATAGAATTAACAGAGAAGTTGAAGTTAAATATACCAGAAATAATTCTTTTAATTTTAACCATCATATGCTTTGGCAGAAAATTTTATTTATGAAACAGATTTATAGAATATACAGAATCAATGATCAACTAAACATTTCAACCAGAACTTTTCAACCAAAACAATTTCTAATAGCATAAATGTAGAAAACAGATTTAAAGTTCCATTATGGATTTCAATAATTTATCTTTTTAAGAAACAATAGTTTTACTAAGGAATAACTTTGAATTACATTAGTAGTAAATCCTTTTCAAGATGATAATAAATTAGCCTCTATTTCAGCATTTTCACTTTTACAATTACATTATCCTTGAGTACTTTAGGAATATAAAAAGAATTCTTAAACTAAATACATTAGTTTTCATTTCTTTATAATTCTTTCTTTCATCTTTAACTTGAAACTTCAACTTGAACTTCATCTTTCACCAAGCAACAAAACCTGCAACATGAAAACATCATCCACATGACCATGGAGGCTCTCCTCCCAGCCTAGGCCATTTCATGGCCACCCTTGAGCTAGGGGAAACAACAATGGGTGGGTGACACACATGCAACTCACAAAAACATACAAACTACATATAGAGACATATACATGTAGAATTTTACTCCCTTATCCCAAGCTTACACAAAGGATCAAACTTAGATCCATAGATGGGTGATGGTGGAAAGTTCACATATGGAGACACCTTACTCATACATAAATAAATAAGAAATTCCATACTTTCTTGCATGCCTTCACAAGGCTTCCCCCAACCAACATCTCAACATCAAGAGAATAATCACATCCCTTATGGCCCCCAAAACAAAACATGAGTAGGCTTTCAAGGATGCCCATACATCCTAGCTCTCAACATAAGGACTTCCCAACTAAGCCCATCACCCCAAGACCATCCTCAAATTTTCCCAAGAATGAGGGGAATCTTGCACACCCATAAACATATGGCAAGAACAAGATGGTAATACAAAACAAGCCAAAAAAAAATTGAAACAACACAATGCAAGATGCACAATTGAGATGCAACACTTTAAAAGATTCACTCAAGTTTCACCTTCTCTATACAATTACACAAGAATATACATGTTAAAATTTCACCAATCTTCCTCCTAAGAAATGGAAATTTGGTGGTTTGAAGAAGAGATTTCCCTTGCTTCCCTTCTCAAATCTACTAGCAAATCTCTCAAGTCCACCTCTCTCTTCCTTCCCAAAAAATAGCATAGCATAGAAGTCCCCCTCTAATTCCTATACTTCTATTCCTAAAAGACCTCCCATTTCTCTCTCCTTTCCTCATTCCTATGCAAGATGGGTTTCTAGGTTTTAGCTCCCATGACACTTGCCCTTGCCATGGACAAGGAAATGCAAAACAAAACATGAAAAGGTGTGATGTCCTAGGAACATTCCCCAATTTCGAATTTACCAAAAATGGTCCTTTTAGAGAGGCAAAATAGTGGTCTAGGGAAGTGGAAATGGTAAAAATAGGTCCCCTAACCAATGTACATGACTTGGGACACTAAAACCCAACCTTAACTACCCCCTAGGACTCCATAGAACCCCTCAAAAATCCTAGTTAAGCTTTCATCCGAAAATGGCATAATGATTACTTAAATCTTGGTTATCTAAACCACTATGTAAGCTTAGGGATTTCCAAATTAGCCCAAGGAAAGAAGGTGGGGTCCACATTCCACTAGGGTATGCCATGTCACAAAAGTGTCAAGTGACAACTCACAAAATCTACACATCACATTGCATACTTGGCATTCCCAGTGGACATATAACATAAACATTTTCACAAAATGAAATTACATCTAATATAACATTTACAACATTTATCACCCACATACACACAAGCATCACTTTTATGAATAAAAAAATGTTACAGCAAGGTCGTACTCTTCTTTAGAGCAGACCTTGGTTTTAAACTATTTCACATAGACCCATTCTCGTTTCCCCATTTTACAACCATGGTCACAACCTGCACACTCAATTCAGATGTCAGTACCGCATAAATCCAATTCATATATAATCATATCAAACATGAAGCAAATACAATAATAGCATCTATACTCAATACCTAAAGAACTGCATATCATGAATCATGAACATATTCCTAAGTTAACCATCGAACCATTGTACTATCAACATTTTCTATTCTACAAGATAACATTACAAATGCAGAATCAAACCATTGCATATGTCATGAAACCATTACAAGCATATAAAGAGTATGAATAACATCATCGCCATATATAATAACCATCTCATAAGGTCTAATGATAGGAAAACAAAATCCAAAATACGTCTAGAGTCTCTAAATAAAGTATCAACAAGGTAATCCAAATTTATAAACAACAATTGAGCTAGGATGGGTCAGGGTGGGACCTCGTTGATTATCCTATTGTTATTCATTGTGACAACACTAGCACTATGAATATGTCAAAGAATCCTATGATGCATGCAAAGACAAAATACATTGAGATAAAATATCACTTCCTAAGAGAGAAAGTTGCAGAGAAAGAAGTAAAATTGGATTATGTGAGTACCAAAGAATAGTTAGCAGACATATTCACAAAGCCTTTATTGAAAAATACATTTGAGTATCTCAGGGAGAAGCTGGGAGTAATCCCCTTCCCTGGATCTGATTAGAGTTTGCAGTAATGTATCAGTCCTCAGTGAGTGATGAATGGTTAACTACTCTAACTCAGGAGTAGTACCACTGCTTATTTTTTTTGACACCCTTTGCCATTGATGTCAAAGGGGGAGTGAGTATATAGTCATGAAAAACAAAATAGTTAGGGGGAGTATGTACTAGTAAGAAGATACAACAGTTGATATTTAGAGCATTCAATAGTAGATGGAGGATTCATCCTTGGGGGAGTTTTTTTGAGGAAATGGAGAATGTTATAATATAATTGTACATTTGGATTAGTGGTGTTTTTCATTCCATTTGTTGCCATCAATGCCAAAGGGGGAGATTGTTGGATATTTTCTAGCAAGCTAGTGTTGACTGCATGTTTGTCATTGATGACAACATATGGTAAGAAACATGTGTGGAAGTCTTATGTAGTGAGCATTGAGCATATGTTGCATGAGTATGTTATCAAAATGATATCAAAGATGCAGATGTTGATTCTGAGTATAAATAGTTGTGCAGTTGTTTGTATAAGTAGTGTTCTTGACAGTGTTACAAATAGAGTTTTGTATGTGATTATCAGTATGGTTATAATGGAGACTTGCACATTTATATTTGTGTTTTAGACATGTTTTTGAAGCTATGTTCATGGACATAGAGTTAGTTGTGTAGTACAAGTTGAGCTATGATATTTCTATTTGATAATCACAGTTTCCTGAGTTTATCTGATGGAGCCGACATTGTTTATATTGTTTTAGTAGTTGCACCTATCATTGTGATATGTCTGTTTGGTTTCATGTTTGGTAATGAGTTAAGATTGTTTGGTTAAGAGTGCATAACATATTTCATCATGAGAAGAAAGTTTCAGTTAATTTTGTGGAGCGGACAGTGTGAAGCGATGTGTCTACTCATATTGAGTTGTGTGGTCCTATTTGTGTTGCGTGCTTAGTTTACCCATTGGAGATATTATTGGAGAGTTGTATTATTTCTCTATTATGATTTCAAGAAGGTTTTGATAGGCCGACTTGATTATATCATTTAGAGAAAGATACTTATAGCCGGTTAGTTGTGATCGCTAAGTATGGTAGAGAGTTGAAAGAAAAGAGCAGAGCAGAAGGTGTGAAGTATTGAGCCATCAATAGAAGGTCTATGTGAAAAAGAAGAGAGTGTATTCTATTCATTGGAATTGATCAAGATAGAAGGTCTAATTCATACTTCATCAAATCTAAATATAGTGTGTATCTGTTGTGCAGAAGGTTGCAACCTTCACCATTGGAGTAGTGAGCTCTTGGATAGTGAGTCCTCACCCCTAATAGGGTTATTTGTAAAAGAATCCTAATAGGGTTTGACCTTTGACCAAGTCATTGTACTTCATGCATTGTAAAGATCAAATCCTAACATGGTTGTAAGATCTTCTAACAGGGATCATTATACTCTAGTGCAGTTTATAGTGGGTGTTAATTCCCACCGGGGTTTTTACCTATTTGGGTTTCCCTGTAACCAAAATTGTAGTGTTGTGTTAAGTGTTATGTTATTTGTGTATATGCTTAATGTTATTCTATACTTAATTGGATAAAGAATTGAATCTTGTAGATAACTGATTCACCCCCCCCCCCCACCCTCTTAGTTATCTCTTGGGACTATTCCTAACAGAAAAAACATCCAAGTTCCATAAATACCAAACTGCAACGCTACTGCTCTAAAATGTTTTTAAATCCTCTTCATCAATCAAATCAATCAATTTTTTTTCACATCCTCTTCATCAATCAAATCATTAAATCTTTTCACATCCTCTTCATCAATCAAATCTTTTCAGGTTTTTCCATTTTATATTGCTTCATCTCCTCCGACATATGTTTGTATCCTTCTCCCTCTTTTTATTCCTCCTTTTTTCTTATTTCATCTCTTATTTATTTATTCTTCTTTTCAATAGATGATTTTTCATGTATCCTTCTCCTCCATTGACATCAATGACAAAAGTAAGCATCAATATGTCAATCTAAAACCTCAATGTCAAAAGATACTATTCAAAAAATACATTCACTAGAGTCCTTCATGACTCATCTAAAAAATACACATACTCCCCAATAGAGGAAGTACCAACATACAGTCCAGAAAAGATAGAGCTCATGTACCATTGGACTAATGCAACAATTTGCATCACTTCTCAAAAATAGGTTGGGGCATAACCCCAAGCATACCTCTCAAATACTCAAATGTATCTTTAGGTAAAGGCTTTGTAAATATATCTGCAATCTACTCTTTTGTACTTATATACTCAAGTCTAACTTCTTTCTCTATAAATTTCTCTCTTACAACATGATACTTTATCTCTATATGCTTTGTCTTAGAATGCAATATGTGATTTTTAGACATACTGTACTGGTGTTATCACAGTGTATAACAATAGGCTCATCAAATTTGATTCCAATATCTTTCAACATTTTTTTCATCCATATTATCTGATTTCAATTATTTGCAGTTGCTACATATTATGCTTCTCCTATGCTTTGTGAAATGCAATTATGTTTCTTGCTTAGCCAAGAAACCAATCTTCCTCCAATAAAAAATGCTCCACTACTTGTACTCTTTTTGACATTAACACTACCTCCCCAATCTGCATCCGTATATACACATAGGGTAAAGTCATCAATTTTTTCATACCCTAACCCATAGTCAATTGTGCCTTTCAAATATCTCAGTATTCTTTTTACCGCTACATAATGTGACTCTTTAGGATTAGCTTGAAATCTTACAACAATTCCAACTGCATGTGAGATGTTTGGTCTTGTATGAGTTAAATATTACAATCCTCCAATCATAGATCTATACCTCTTTTGTTCAACTACAGGAGTTTCATCTGTGCTAGATAGCTTATGACCAGTTACCATAGGTGTGCCAACTGGCTTACAATTTTCCATTCCAAATCTCTTCAATAAGTCATTCAGATGCTTTGTTTGACATAAGAAAATACCATCAATATTTTGTGTTATCTATAATCCTAAAAAATATTTCATCTCACCAATCATGCTCATTTCAAATTTAGTCTTCATTTCATCTGCACATTTATCACTAGCTTCATCTTCTCCACCAAAGATAATATCATCAACAAAGATAACTGCAATCAATAAACCATTCTTAATTTCTTTCAGATATAAATTACTATCTGATGTACCTTTAGCAAATCCCAAATTTATTAAATACTTATCTAGTCTTGCATACCAAGTTCTAGGTGCTTGTTTCAGTCCATATAAATCTTTGTTCAGTTTACATACCATGTCTCCTTCATGAGTTAAGGGAAAACCTTCAGGCTGCTCAATGTAGACTTCTTCTTATAATTCTCCATTTAGAAATGTTGAATTCACATCCATCTGATATACTTTGAATTTCTTGTAAGGTGCATAAGCCAAAAACATTCTTACCGCTTTTATTGTTGCAATAGGTGCAAAAGTCTCTTCATAATCAATTCCTTCTTTCTGTGAGTATCCTTTACATACCAATCTTGCTACTTCTCCTTGTTCATTCATCGTGTTCCTGAATACCCATTTAGTTCCTATAACATTCTTATCTTTAGGTCTAGGGACCAACTCGCAAGTCTTATTCTTTTCAATTTGATCTAGTTCTTCCTTCATTGCTTTAATCCAATTTTCATCTTTACAAGCTTCATCAAAAGATTTAGGTTCAATTTGAGAAATCAAACATAGTTCTTCTTGTACCTTATTCCATGTTAGAACTCCATTTTCTATGCTCCAAATAATCTGGCCAACAGGATGATTTCTTGCTAGATTCCTGTTAGGTGTCACTGTCTCAGTTCTTGTTTCAACTCCATGTTCTGATCTAGGTTCTTATCTTATTTCCTCAATGTGAATCTCATTTTCCAATCATTGTTAGTTTCATAAAAGAGTTCAATATTTTCTTGATCAATTCTAGGATGAATTCCTTCATCTGATTCATAGTCAAGCATTCTTTCCTGAATTTTGAAATTTTCATCAACTCTAACATTTGTGCTCTCAACAATGGTTTTAGTTCTTTTATAGAAACATCTATAATCTTTTCTTTTCAATGAATAACCAAGAAATATACCTTCATCACTTCTAGGGTCAAACTTTCCAATGTCATCATCTCTTTTAATATAACACTTCCAAAAATTATGAAATACTTAATTGATGGTGCATGTCCAAACCATAATTCATAAGGTTTCTTGTTTGTGTCTGCTCTGATTTGTACTCTGTTCATTGTATATATTGCTATATTTACTTCTTTTCTCCAGAATGTCTTCGCCAAATCATTCTCAAATAACATAGCTCTTGTTTCTTCAGTTACTGATATGTTCCTTCTTTCTACAATACCATTTTGTTCAAGCATTCTAGGGGCTGAAAGCTATCTCTTAATACCATTCACTTCATAAAAAAGTGTTAAATTCCTTTTATCAATCAAGGTGCATTGTTTCCAACTCTAACAATTCCTCCATCATAATTGTTAAACTTTATAAACTTCTTCATGTCTCCAATCATATGATGTGAATAACCAATGTTTATAATCCAATTAGATCTCTTTTCTACTTGGGAAACTAAAGCCTTTTCTTCTCTAACTTTAGTTGTAGAGTTTTCTTCTTTTATTGCTACAAATCCTATATCATCATTCTCACTATCACTTTCACTTAGGGATTTCTCAATACTAGCCTCAAATTCTTCATCATTAGCATAGTAACATTCTTTAGATCTTCCAGGTTTAAAGTTCTTATATTTATTTACTCTCTTAAGACATTTAGATGAAAAATGACCATATTCTTGACAAGTCCAACATTTAAAGATTTTCTTACCTTTAGGTTCTCTTTTCACAAGCAAGGCAACTCCTTCCTCAATCTTTCTATCTTCTTTGGTCTTAGATCTATTGCTACTAGCATAGTCTCCACTTACACTAATGCTTCTTGATAAGGTAGGGTGAACACTAAGTGTGTTGAATGTTGTCTCAATTCTAGGTAGATCTCCTGACTGTCTCAAGCTTATCTCTACTGCTTCTAGTCTTCCAAGAAGAGTTTCTCTGGTAAAGTTCCTAGTACAAGGTATAACTTGTTCAATCATCTATGTTGTATGCTTAAATACAAGAGTTAATGTCTTTAGAATCTTCCATATCACTTCATTCTCAGTCTTATTTCCTTCACAATATTTGATACCTACAACAATCTCTGACATTCTACCAATATAAATTCTCACAGATTCATCTTCCATCATTCTTATATCTTCAAATGCACATATCCAATTATGTAACATGACTCTCTTTGCATGTACATCACCTTCAAAAGTAGATTGTAAAGCTAGCCAAATTTCATGAGATGTTCTTAGATATTTTACCTGACTGTATTCATTCTCCAGAAGGGAAGACAAGAGTGCTTCTCTGGCAAGTATGTTACACATGAACATATCTCTTTCCTCATTAGTACATTCTTCAATTTTTTCTTCTTCAATGATAGTCTTCTCATTCTTTGTGTTCAACCAGTACCCTAGTCCTAAACATAGAAAATGTGTCTTTATCTTTTCTTTCCAGCTGTCATAGTTTACTCCATCAAACTTAGGGCTTTCTTTCTTGAAATGATTCACTATGGATCTCCTTAATTTGTTAAACTTATTTTTCAAGGACCTAATGCTCTGATACCAACTATTAGAAAGTAAAGTCCACCAAGATAACTGAGAGGGGGGAGGGTGAATAAGTTATCAAATAAATACAAATTTTATCACCATTAATAGATTTCAACCATGTAATCAATATAAGAAACAACCATAGAAAGATAAACATACACAATAATACAATAACACAAGATATGTTGACTAGGGAACCTCTTGATTAGAGAGTAAACCCCGGTGGGAATGATGCCCAAAAAAGATGTACCAATATAAAAATTCCTTGTGAGAGGATAGACTCTGTTAAGAGCCTTATAAAATACATTTAGTACATATGAGTCCCTATTAGGAGACTTTGAATCCTTGTTAGAAGATTCTAACCTGATTAGGAGTTATGGAAGACAGAAGGACCCACTTTCCAAACAGCTTCAAGGGAAAGATCACTGAACACACTATCCAACTAATCTTTTTATTAATCAAATAGAATAATACCAAATAATTACTGATCTCAAAAAATTATCTTTTCTCCTATGTCTGTGCCAAACCACACCAACTGCTTCACCAGATCTCAATATCAAATCTCTGCAATTTGCATATCCTCTTACAACATATATTGCTCAATTATGCAATTCCTTACACATACTCTTACAAAAATAAAGGAAAAAATCCTTCCTTTATACCACACTCAAATTATTACAAATGATTCAGCCCACATGGCTTAACCAATTGCAAAATATAAACCTTCACACGTCACATAATATTTCACAATTACATAAAAACTGTCAGCTTCCAAACAAAATAAATCTTCACTTGTGTGACCTCTAACCATGTTGTCACATCCATGTCACTATCATAATGTCTTCATTAGTTGTACAATTTTTCATGACTAGATTCTATCCCGATTAGGAGATATCATCCAGTTACCACAAGCCGCTTCTCAAGAACACTACCTGAATACTGCTTCCACTGAATTAAACATAGCTTTCATGAATAATTGAATTTATGTATGCACTCTTGACCATGATCTCAAGAAACAATATAGAGTATATCCTCAACTCCACATAGCTTTATCTTCAATAGTCCATGTGCTCTAATTCAAACATTGCCCACTTCTTTGCTAATCTCCAATAGATCATTGTGTTGACATCAATGCCAATCATAGTCTTGAATGCAACATACAACTATTGCATAATGACTCCAAATACTCCCCCACATGACATATTTAGCATTAATTCCTAACATTTTCCTCTACCTCATATTTCTTTAATGTTGTTGTGTTGTAATCATTAGGAAGCTTAACCCCTGATTGGGCTAAGTTAAGGAAGCATCTCTCTTTGTTTCTTTCTAAGATCCTTTCCATTATTTCAAAAAATTCAGGGTCTTGGGTAGCCCTATTGTATTTCTCTTTAGTTTTTTCCCCCTTGGTTTCTTTGGTTAGTTACTCCTTGATCTTCATTGTTTCCCCCTTGATTATAGTCATAAAAGTCATTATTTCTAGCCCTTAGATTGACTCTTTCTTCAAATAGGTTAGGGAGACTTTCTTTGTGTTCATGTGTTTTCATAAAAGGAGTTTGGAATATGAACTCGAGGACCTCTTGTGTTATGTAAGTGCAGTATTCTTGTAGTAATATTTTTAGTTTATGTGATCTCATGAAAATCGACATCAACAAAGGTTTAAGTCAAATGGAGCTTCCCCTCTTTTGGTGATTGTTCTTTTTGGAAGATTTTTAAAAATATAAGATGATTTTCAAATAGATGTTTCTTCCTTGTTACACATGTCTTCAAACAAAGCAATCACAAGTACACTTTTCTTTTAAACCCTCTAAACACAAAATATTTGAAATGTATAGAACGTTATCACGGGTTTTTAACAAGAAGTCACTTCAAGAAATCTACCTATAGTCAAATTTGGTTTGTAAGCATGGATCTAATAGGTAGGCTTTCTAAATTAACAAGGTACTAATAAGGATTCCATTAAAAAAAAATATCAAGTCTCATCCCACAATAATTAGGGGCTTCCCACCACCGGTATGCCAGAGTTTTGCGCAATCCTGAAGGACTACTCGAGGAGGTTTGATTCCTTATATCCTTTTGTCACTCACCCCATTAAGGATGAGTTCATTTTATTTTATAGTGGGTTGGATTATTGCAGCAAAGGAAATTGTATCCCACTTTGGGCTGTCCCTCTCACCGGCCTCATTAAGGAAAATTCTTGGGAGGTGAGCCCACTAATGTTCTAGCATGTTCATTTAAAAAAAATAAATGAAGTGAAAGGATAGGTTTGAGAGTTTGATTCACAAAAAGGTGAAGAGCATATACCTACTATTTCCCACTTCCAAAAATGATTAACAATGTTCAATTTCCAAGCCTTCTAATCTTATGGGAATTGAGTACTTCTAGCTTTCTGATTCACCTAAAAGGTGAAGCGCATAATCACCTAATACCTTCTTCCACAAGAAATAGGCTTTAATTTTAGTGTTTGTTTATTGACTTAGCCTTTCATTTAATTGAAAAATCTAGTAGGTTTGGCATTTTGATTCACTTAAAAAGTGAAGAGCATAGGCCTACTACTAAATCTCCCAAACAATAATAAGCTGCTAATTACTAGATTTAAATCAAATTGCCACAATTTAAGAAAAATGCAAAGGGATAATGGCTTATCTCTTTTTGTAGCTAGCAAAGGCTAGGGGCATTTTTTATTTAACTTTTGATTGATTTACTCACCTAGCGGTGATTGTTCTAGCTCCTTTGCATCCCCTTTAAGATTGTTAGTCCAACACAAAACAAACAAAGTGAAGAAATCCAAGCAATTCAAATTTTAAGCCTTTTCTTTCAAATTGATAGAAAATGAAGAACTTAAGGCATGGAAATCTATTTCAAAGAGAATTTTTTTAATTTATATAAATCAATGATGTGCAAGTATCTCTCAAAATATTTACCTTATTTCTTGGAATCCTCCCAAAAGTTGTTAAGATGAGTCATTTTTTCTCTTTTCAACCTTTTATTAATGGCTTTATTCTCCCTGTGGATTCTAGCCTTTGGTTTTTGCACCTTTTTATGCCCTGTCATCAAAAAAAAATAGAGAAAACATTTTATACTGTCAGATTTGACAATTTTGAAAAATAGTTGTATGCGCTACAAAATTAATTGAATGCACTATTTCAAGTATTAAACGTGCTGCATGACTTGTTAAACACGCTATTATAGAAATTAAATGTGCTATTTAAATGTTCAAATGTCTGTAAATAAAAATTTCAATGCACAAAAACAAAAATTAAACGTGTTCTAGAGTTAGGGTAAAAGCACTAAAAGAAAGTAAGATAGAAGAAAAAAGTGATCAAACACACTATTTCATCATGTAAATGCACCTAACTTTGTCGTGGATGCACTATTTCAGGTGTTAGATATGCCGCTTCTTTTCTCGTACGCACTATTTCATGTCTTGAACGTGCTACTTCACCTGTAAAATAGAGAATTCAAACACAAAACCCTATAACTTTGCAAAATACTCCAAACTTTGATCAAATGAGGCCTAATGCCCCATAGTGGGTACCATTTTGTGTACAATAAGTACCTTTATAGGATTAGTTTGACAATATTAAAATCAAATGAAGCTAAATTACAATAATTAGTAAGTTATTTAAAGAAAAGAATGATAATAAGCATCCTATAGCTCTCTAATTAGGTATGCTAATGCAAAAATCTTAGCAAGCTTCCATTAGTGACAGTCCTAAAATGAGAATTAAGCTATTTGATTGCACAATTAAAACATATTTCAATGAAAACTATCCTTAATTATGCTAAAAATATGATTCTGTCTCAAATTTGCTATAATGATGATGCAATTCAGATATGTGGATCTTTTTCTCCTGATTTTAGCCCTCTATTTATAGATTTGAGCAAGCATAGTAGGTGAAGTTACTTTGATCATGGTTGCATTAAGGTTAAGTCCATGATTTCAAATATGGGGCTAATTTAAATATTTTGTCCTCAAAGCTTGGGACAATGAGACACAATGAGTGGTCAAGATTCTCTCCTTATGAATGATTGAGATTCAATTTGGATTTGATCCATGTGATTCCAATCCTTAATTCCTATTAGTTGAGGTAATTCCTCCCATGTAGTGGGTCAGAGAAATTAGGAATTAATTTAATTAATTTCTTTAGTCATGTGTACCCCTTGAATGGGTTAAATTTAATTTTTAATTGAACTATAGAATTAATTACATAATTAATTGATTATTTTAATTTATTTAATTATATTGGCTTTGAGTTCTTATTAATATTGGATTTTAGTTCAATTGCAATTAATGCCTTGATT
Organism: Chamaecyparis obtusa; assembly: GCA_027943335.1. Classification (NCBI taxonomy): domain Eukaryota; kingdom Viridiplantae; phylum Streptophyta; class Pinopsida; order Cupressales; family Cupressaceae; genus Chamaecyparis; species Chamaecyparis obtusa. The sequence goes on from BSBK01001417.1 coordinate 379,484, forward strand.
TTGCCTTAGTTGCTTACTTGGTTTGATATTGATAATTTTTAGGTGTCTACACATACCTTCGACAGTTATACTATTGGTCCGGTATGAGACGTGACATTAGTGATTTTGTAGCCATATGTTTAGAGTGTTAGAGGGTTAAGGTAGACCACCAGCATCCAACAGGTCTTTTACAACCCAATCTTGTTCCCTCTTGGAAATGTGATATCATTTCAATGGATTTCATCATGGGTTTGCCTATGACACCCCGCAGACATGATACCATTATGGTTACCATTGACCGGTTGACCAAGGTGGAACATTTCTCTCCTATGAGAGAATCCTATACATCAACTTTAGCGGCTAGGGTCTTCATGTAGTACATAGTGAGGTTACATGGTATTCCCTACAGGATTTATCAGATAGGGATCCAATATTCACTTCTACATTTTGGACCTCTTTGCAGCATGATCTTGGAGCACAACTGAATTTCAATTTGACATATCACCTTGAGACTGATGGTCAGACAGAGCGGGTTAATCAAGTTCTTGAGGATATGCTAAGGATGTATGTCATGGATAGACAGACTCATTGGGAGGACTATTTGTATTTGGTTGAGTTTGCCTAAAATAATGGATATCACAGTTCAATTAGCATGTCACTTTTCAAGCTTTGTATGGTCATCCTTGTCATACACCTTTGAGTTGGGATAGGCTAGAGGATCGTATTCTATTAGGTCTTGATATTCCTTGAGATATGAAGCAATAGGTCAAGCACATTTGTGAGCATGTGACCACAACTCAAGATAGGAAGAATAAATATGTAGATTCTCATAGAGTGGAAAAATAATTTGTTGTTGGTGTTAAGGTGTTCCTGAGAGTGCATCCATGTAAGAGTATGATCTATTTTGGAAAGGCTTCGACGTTGGCACCTCATTTTGTAGGCCCTTTTGAGATTCTTGAGAGGATAGAACCAATTGCTTATCATTTTAATTTTCCGCCCACCTTATCTCATGTTCATGATGTTTTCTATGTTTCAGTACTTAGACAATATATACTAGATATTGCACATGTACTTGACTGGAATTCTTTGTAGGTAGAAGATGTGCAATTGGCTTTGGAGACCGTTCGCATTCTTTAGCGGCAAGATCTGACCCTCATGGATCGTACCATCGAGCAAGAAAGGGTCTAATGGGATTCCACTGATGAGTCATCAGTGACTTGGGAGGATGCAACAAGATTACAGGATTTACATGCCTATTTTTTTGTAGGCTTCCAGGAGTAAGCCTAATTCTAGGGGGGTGGATGTAGTGCCCACCCATAGTTTTCTGTTCAGTTTTATATTGTCAAACTCTTTTAGGCCACTTTTATGTGTGCGTTGATATTTCAATTATTATATGGTTTTTGATGTATGACACTACATGGTGATTTTGATGAATGAATAATTATGGATATTATATTTATGTAGTTAGCTAATGTTAGTTATCTTTATGATGATTATTTACATGTTTAAATGATGATTATGGTTATGGTTATACTTACCCCATAATTGCATGTGTATGGTTATCACGTATGATTTTACTTTTCTATTTGACGTATTTGATATGCTCGAGGGATGAAGTCGTAGTTACCTGCTTATGGGATCTACATGATGTCCCGATCCCCACCATTGATTATTTTGTATGTATGTATACATACATGCTGGTCATTTATGCAGGTTTACAAGTACCAGGCATCGACTTCCTTGAATTGTCAAGATAAACGTGCCCTATCACAAGTTTCAATGGTAAAAGGGAGATAATATTCAATCCAAATCCCAACTTAATCCATTCTATTGTCCTAAAATAGTGGACAAGATTTTGATAGTTATCCTTCCCAAACTCATCTAGGTTCAATGTGAGTTTTTAGTCCCTTCCTTGAGCATGGTTATGGTTCTTTAAGTTTAGTTGATTTCTAGTTGATAGATATGATTGCTATAATTAGATAATTTATTTAGATAAATTGTGTAATTTAAATAAATTAGATCTTTTTTTTTAGCTAATTAAATGAAGGAGTATTTAATTGATGGAAATTAATTAGATGTATTTCTAAAATTTAATGATTTTAATTAAAAGGCTTATTGCGAAAATAAAGATATTTAATTCATAAAAATTAATTAAATACATTCACTTTAGATTTAATTATTTATAAATTCAACTTTTTGAATAAAAGGTAATATTAATCAAAAAATTAAATAACATGTGAAAAAAATAACATTAGACTAAATGTTATTATTTAATTTAATTTGAATGCATTAAGTTGCACAATCAAATTGAAATAAATAAAATAAAAAGAATTAGTCAATTTTGAGTTAAGTGGATTAACATGAACAAATTAGAAAAATAGACTTGAGTTCAGAATTGTAATTGGAGGAATTAAGGAATTGTTGGAAACAAGGTTGTGAGTGGAGTTGAGTTCCAAACTTTGCATGTGGAATTCAATTTCCTATATTGTGAAAGTTTGACCATTATTCTCAACACACAGGTTTGGAGAATTTTGGGTGAAGGATTCAATTTGGAGGAAAATTTCTAAGAGCTTGGATTTGTCCTCGTTTCTGGTCATCATCAAATTTATCTATTTGGTGTTTGAGGTAGGGTTTAGCAACTCTTGTGATTGTATTTTTTTTAATTTTTGGAATGGGTGTATTTTTGTGCTTGTCAGATCTGAATAATTTAGATGTTTATGATTCTTCCATGATTGAATTCTAGGAAATGGTTTTGTGTGTGCATGTAATTCTTGTTTTAATTTTTGTTTGAATTCAGTAGGGTTTCAAATTTATGAATTGTAAGAGATTTAGAATATTGATTTTGAATTCAATTGTGAAAGAAAACTTACTTGGAAACCCTAGGTTCAATTTTGTAACAGATAATCTTGTAGGAAAATTCAGATCTGGCATAGGGTTTGAAAGAAAGTTCAATTAAAACCTTAGAATTTTTTTTTAAAAATTACCCAGATTAATTTGAGTATCTAAGATTTTCAATTCATTTGTTTTTAAAAATACACATACACATATATATATACCCATTTCTTATTTGTTCAAAAATTCAACCTCGGTATCAGAAGAACATAAACGGATATATATATATATATATATATATATATATATATATATATATATATATATATTCATGTGTACATTTCATTACTTTCAATTTTCTTTTTTTTTTTAAAAGTACAACTCTCTATTTTTTGGGTACAATAATTTACTCGCCCTCTTGTAAAAAAAACATTTAAAAAAATTTAAAAAATCTTGTTAAGGGGAGGCGGGCCAACCCCACCTACCCTCTACCTTATGACAACCCAAAGGCTGCCGGTGGTAGCCCTAAGGTTGTCGCACGACAGTCCCTTGGGATTGTCACACGATAGTCCTTTGGGGTTGTCGTGTTGACAGCTTGGGAGGGATCGTGGGCCCCCCCAAGATTATGTTTTATTTTATTTTAATTTTTAAATTAAAAATTTTTAAAAATAAAAAATATCTATTTATAATAATAAATAATATTAATAAAAATTTAAATAATAAAGTATATTAAATAAAAATATATAAATATATAAATATATTTCATTATATTCATTTAATATTTATGCTTAGTTATTTGGCATAAATTTATTTGATTAATAATTATAATCTAATTAGGCTTAGATGTTTAATTGGGTTGATTAATTGTTTATGGTATGTTATTTTAAAGACATATTTGAACTAGGCAATTTAATTTATTAGACTATACAATTATAACATGTTAGTAATTTTAATTCCTAAACTCAATTTATTTTGTTAGTGTAATAAATTGATTTGTTAGGGTTATAATTTAATTGATTAAATGTAATTATAGTTTGTTAGTAATTATTAAGTAAATTAATTTCGTGATAGAATTTTATAAATTAGTTTATTGTATTAAATTCTATTGTTTGTCTATTTCTTTGCCTTCTGCATCTGGGATTAAAGGGGAAACAATACATCATCCTAATAGGGTTGTTACCAGTGGCGGGATTAGAAATTATTGTTTTATTTGTTTGGCTTGCATACTTGAATGGTATTTGATCAAACGTGACCCAACCTTATGGAGTTGATTTTATGATGGAATTTGCATTGTGTGTTCTTGTTACTTCTTTGGATCTAGTTTTGGAAAATATCTGACTGTAGAATTTGAGTCATGATTCAGATTATAAACATAGGGTAGGTTATCTAGGTATTAAAGGGGAAGTGTCTTACTTTGGAGGTGCCAAAACCTAGAAGTGGCTACCTGGGTATCCTTAGTAGGTTACTTAACCAAGTGATAATATTAAGCTAAATGGGAATAAAATGAATTAATAAGATAATGGTTTCTCACCCATGCCTTGAGTGCTAGTATAGGCTAAGGATTGGAGTGGGAAGATGCTTGCCCATCTAGTAGTGATGGTCAGCTCGACATGATCGGTTATCCTTTTCTTCATGAGAGGATTTTAGGTTTCACATATGATCACACTTGGAAGTCAGGGTTTAGTGAGATCGTTCCAAGGTTTTGACATATTGGAGGACACTTCCCTGATCATTCTAGGTTTCCTACATGTGTTGGTTGCCTTTGTGTTATTATGTGTACCTTTGATTTATGAGTTTTACCCTTGAGATAGGAGCTTGTAGGATCATTTCTTAGTTTACTTGAATGATTGGTATTGTTATCCGAATGAGATTTGATGTTATCTACTCATCATGGTGGAAGTGAAACCACATGTTTCTACGAGGTTGAGAGGTAGTGATTCTTTTAACATTTGAGACTTTGACATCCTTGTTCCAATGCTGGATGATCTTGGTTGTAGTTACTTCCTTTCCTATCTTCTTGGAGACTTATTATTGATCTTGTACTTCTCTATTTTTTAATTTGTATTTTATTGTAATTACATACCTTGTGACATGTGTAGAAAATGTTGATGATTATGTGTATTTTATCATTTAGATGAATTATGATATAATATGTAATTTATAGATGCAATTGTATTTCATAGTTTCTACGTCAAGGAACCTTTTATATGTGTAATCTACTATGGAGATTATATTTATGTTTATGTACTTATGGACTTTACAGTTTACTTTCGCTTGTTTATTCATCATTGTTTGTAAACATTTAAGAAAAAAATTATTCTACAAAATTAGTAGCATGTTTTAGGTTAATATCTCATGGGTTCCCAGGCGGCGCATTACATGAACCTCCTTGATGATAATACATTCATTTGGATCAATAATTTCTACCTCATCCAAATAAAATTATGCATGTCTATAGGTCACTTGCACAAATATGTCAACTTTCTCAGAATGATAATATTGACCTTGAAGCTTTGATTGAGGGGAAAACATATAATTCTTGGAGAAATCTACAATTGAAAGAATTAAACTAGGTGGGCTTTTTTTTGGAATCACAAAACTATTTAGCTTGCCATTGTGAACCATGAAAATGTTGGATATGTGGATAAATTATAGTACAAAATTTATTCCTAAACTCAAGGTAGGGAAATTCACTCTCCTTCAATGCAATATTTTTGGATTCCTCTCCTGTATTGATTCAGTATGTCTCATATTCAAATCTCTTCCACGGAAATGATGTTGGAACATCAATATTCTCAATTTGCAATGAATTTTTTTGTAAAAGTCCATAATCAATGCATTCACTTTTTATACACTAGACATTGAACTCATCTGAATCTTTTGATTTATCACATAGAATGGACTTCACAATTGTGTTGTGATTATATGGATGACCATATCTTGATTAAGTACTATCATAGCTTTTTTATATGATTACAAGTATAGATAAAAATCAACATGATTTTGATGACAAGTTTCATGAACCTTATCTATGCATACAAAGAAAGGCCACATTCTCTAACATATTTTCACATCTGCAAATTCTTGCTTGAATGCTTCAAACATTTCACTTTGTGTTGTATCTACAAAATATTTTGGATTTAATATTTTCATACCAGTCTCTTCATCTTGCATCTATATAGTGTCCCTTCTATTGGAAGAAACATTGGAGTGGCTAGTCCAATATTCAAGGACCTGTCTTCTTACATCATAAATTTTGTCTTTTCAAAGAAGTCTACAAATATTTAATCAATTATTTTCAATGTTTAAATCTAATATATTTATCCTCTTAATATATCTTTGAACAGTTCTTCTTGATACATTCAATAATTTATAAATTGTTTGAATTTTTCTTCTGTGTAAACCTCTTATTGGAAATCATAGTCATCAATGCTCTATGAATAGTGATTGAATCAGGTCCTCATTTTGTGCTATTAAAAAGGTACAATACATCTTGTAAATTTTCAATTACTGTTTCTTTTACTTGTCCTCTTGTGCTTTTCTTATTATCAATGTAATGCCCCTGCCAAGGAACCCATAAGGAATCAAGTCTTTTAACCTAAAATTCCAGCTAATTTTTTTTCTAACATTCTAACATATCATTCTCAACATTCACAAGTACATATACTTCAACTAGACATGCTCCATTGTTGGCTGGTGGTCCGAGCAGAAGAACCAGACAAAGCACTAAGAAAGCTAACCTCCAGCTCACTACTAAGAATATTCAAGATTCTCTCAAAGAGGTTGTTGTAGTAGGCACTTCTATTACTAGTGCTATTAAAGATATGGTCTAATCAGTTGTTTATTTCTTCTCTATTTTGTTTCTCTAGTTTTTTTTGGACTTTTGGTCTTTGTTCTTTTGTTGAATTTTGTTGGTTGCTCATCCCTGTAAAACTATCTTGACTTGGTTGCTGGTCCCTGTAAAACCAGCCTTCAAATTCTTTTTTGCTACTCTGGGTTGCCAGTCCTTGTAAAACTAGTTCCTAACTTTGGTTCTTTTGTTTGGGGTTTTGGGTCCCCTTCAAACCTGCTTTTACCTAATCAAAACATTCACAAGTACATTCCTTAAGGTTTCCTTATTGATTTCATTTACCAACATAAAAGCACTATATTTCATTACTAACCAAATTGAATTCCATTTCCTTTTCCTTTACTTTGCATTTCAGAATATAGGAGAAAGGTAAGAAAGTAATATTTCATTCATAACTATATCTTTCACTTTCTATTTCTTTTTTTCATTCCTTTTTCCTACACATTGAATATCTACCTTTTCAATTTCAATTAAATCTTTAAATTTGAAACATTGCTTTCCATTCCAACATAGGAGAGATAAAATAAAGGATACAAGATAGCATTTTAAATTACAACTTTTGAATCTTCAAATAACATCCCTTGAATTAACCTTAAAACTATCCCTCCCTGATTACATTTCTTTATTCTTTATCATTGTAGAGAATCTAAAACACATCCAAGCCATGAACCATGAATAGTACCTCGAAAGATATTTTCCACCCAACTATGTGAAACTAATGAAGTTCCACCCCCCGTGCTAGGAGATAGAACCAAGATACTCACAAGGCCCAAAGAAACCTAAGGCTTTACAAAACTAATACTTGAAAACAAAAGAAGAGACATAATAAAATATCACATTACTATACACAAAGGTTAGGTTTCTAGCATACCACATAGGTGAGTTTCATCACATATCCTACATATTGGGATCCTTCCTGGAAACCATGTAACCATAGTCCCCCCTTTTTGAATAGGGATCCATCCTGGTAGTTACCTATGGTCCCAATACTCCAACAAGTCTATGTGGACTTAAATTTATGTGTCTTTCATTATCTTTTGAAACCCCCCGAACCCCGGCGAGGGAAGGAGGAAAAGTGTACAGTATATTTTTGGTTAATTCTGGGTTGACATGTAACTCATTCTAACCCTAAAGTAGAAAAATATTGTATAATATGGCTTAGGGTTAGAGTTTTCATTATATGTATAGTTTTAGTACTTGTGGCAGAATTGAGTTGTGAGGGATTATAGATTGTAATCGCGTTGCAATCACTGGATAATAATAATATTGGACTCGCTTTTGGTGGACGTAGCCTAGGGATTGGGTGAACCATGTTAAATCTTTGTGTCTTTTGTTCTCTTCTGTGTGGTTTTATGGTTGTTCTGATATTGGTTATATTTACATGTAATTGTAATTTCTGTCTTGTTAATCCTAACGAGTGGTATCAGAGTGAGGTTGTTTTTTCAGTTATCCTCTATAGGAAGATCTCATAGTTTAGTGGGAGTCTCATGGTTGAGTGGGAGCAATGGAAGATGAGGGTAGGCTGAAGGTTGACAAGTTTAATGGGCATAACTTTTAGTTATGGAAAATGCAAATGGAGGACTATCTCTATCAGAAGGATCTATGGCGGTCATTGGAAGGAAAAGCCAAGAAAATGGCAAGCATTTCTGATGAGGACTGGGCTATTTTTGATAGAAAGGCCCTTGGTAGTATTTGATTATGCCTAGAACAATCAATGGCATTCAATATTACAGAAGCAATGATGACTGAAGATTTGATGAAAACCTTAGCGAAGTTGTATGAAAAGCCCTCTGCTTCAAATAAGGTATTTCTCATGAAGCATTTGTTTAATAAGAAAATGGTGGAAGGAGGGTCAATTGCTGATCATTTAAATGAGTTTAATATAGTTACCAGTCAATTAAATTTAGTTAATGTTATTTTTGATGAAGAAGTCAGGGCTCTCTTGATTTTGTGTTCTTTGCCTGAAAGTTGGAATGGCTTGGTAATGGTTGTTAGTAACTCTGTTTCTGGTTCTAATACCCTAAAATTTGATGATGTTATTGGTGTTATTCTGAGTGAGGAAATTCATAGGAAAATCTCAGGTGGATCCACATCAGGTAGTGTCTTAAACGCACAAAGCGGAGGTAGAACCAATGAGAGAGGAAACAACTCTAGAAACCATGGGAAATCAAGAGGAAAATCAAAGGGAAAGAGGTCCGAATCCAAAGGGCCAAATGATTGTTGGTACTATGGAAACCAGGTCATAAGAAGAAATATTGTTGGTTTCAGAAGAATAAAGGAGACAAACAAAAAGGTAACAAGGAGGAAAATGTGGTAAGTAATAAACCCAAAGAGGATGCCTTACTTCTTTCTTTAGAAAGTATTGATGATTCATGGGTTTTAGATTATGGGGCTTCATTTCATGCTACACCCCATAGAGGTTATTTTCTTGATTATGTCCAAGGGGATTTTGGGCTAGTTTATTTGGGAGATAATGAACCCTGTCAGATAGTTGGAAAGGGAAAAATTAAGATTAAGTTGCAGAATGGGAATCATTGGCTACTACAAGAGGTAAGACATGTTCCAAGGCTGAGTAGGAATTTAATTTCAGTAGGGAAATTGGGTGATGAGGGTTGCACAATTACTTTTAATGATAGAAATTCAAAGGTTTCAAAAGGTTCCTTAGTAGTAGCAAAAGGTGTGAAAGTAGGCACCTTATATCTTTGTACAGGTCATACCGTTCCTTCTACTTTAATTGTTTCAGAAGATAATGAATGTTCAAGAACAGTGATAGCAGTTGAGAAGGAAGAACATCAAACCGTTGCTATAGATTCTGACACAACACTTTGGCACAACAAACTTGGACACATGAGTGAAAAGGGTATGAAATTACTTCATTCAAGGAAAGTTTTACTTGGTCTGAAATGTGTCAATATTGATTTTTGTAAAAGTTGTGTGTATGGAAAATAAAAGAGAGTTAGTTTTGTAAAGAGTGGGAAGGAAAGAAAAATGAGAAACTAGAGATTGTACATACAGATGTATGGGGACCAGCTCATGTATCTTCCCTTGGTGGTGCTCTATATTATGTTACATTTATAGATGATGCAACAATAAAAGTATGGATTTATTTTCTTAGACATAAATTTGATGTATTTCAAACTTTTAAGAAATGGAAATGCTTGGTTGAGAATGAGACTAGTAAAAGGTTAAAATATCTTAAATCTGATAATGGTGGTGATTATTGTAGCACAGGATTTAAAGATTATTGTTCCTCTAATGGTATTCATAGGCAAAAAATTGTACCAAGCACTCCATAAGAAAATGGAGTGGCTGAACGCATGAACATGACAATAATGGAGCGTGCAAGGAGTATGAGGTTGCATGCTAGGCTGCCCTTAAACATGTGGGTAGAGGCTGTAAACACTATTGTTTATTTAATCAATAGAGGCCCCTCTACTCCTTTGGACTGTGGTATTCCAGAGGAAGCATGGAGTGGTAAGGTGAGTTATTCTTTTCTCAAAACCTTCAGTTGTGAAGCTTTTGCACTTATAGATTCTGAAAATAGAACCAAGATGGAAGCTAAGTCAAAGAAATGTGTATTTGTTGGATATGGCATTGATGAATTTGGTTATAGGATTTTGGATTTTGAAAATCATAAAATTGTAAGAAGTAGGAATGTCATATTCAATGAGAAAGTGTTGTACAAAGACTATTGCAGCAACATGAGAAGAAATAAAATGACTATGTAGTACTAGATAATACTCTAAAAGATGATGTTCCAGTAGTTCCTTATGCTCCGCAACAATAGCAACAACAAATACTACACACCCCCAGTGAATGTTAGACGGTCAACAAGGCTAAGTAGACCTCCTAAAAGATTTTCTCCCTCTTTGTATTCTATTTTGTTAACAGATGCTAGTGAACCTAAATGTTATAATGAAGCTATGCAGGTGGATACAAAGATTTAGTGGGAGTCTATAATGACAGAGGAAATGGAATCCTTGCTGAAAAATCACACTTGGGATTTATGCAAGTTACCTACAGGTAAAAGGGCTTTACAGAATAAATGGGTTTACAGGTTGAAAGAAGAGGATGGAGGTAAGAAAATATTTAAAGCTAGGTTAGTTGTAAAAGGATTTGCATAGAAAAAGGGCATTGATTTTGATGAGATATTTTCTCCAGTTGTTAAAATGATTTATATTTGTACTGTTTTAAGTATTGTAGCTGTTGAAGATTTACATTTAGAGCAACTTGATGTTAAAATAGTGTTTCTTCATGGTGATTTGGATGAAGAAATATATATGGTACAACCACAAGGATTTGAGGTCAAGGGTAAGGAGAGTTTGGTGTACAGATTGCAGAAAAGTTTATACGGCTTAAAGCAAGCCCCTCGGCAATGGTATATTAAGTTTGACAATTTTATGAATGAGCATGGATACACTCGATGTCATTCTGACCATTGTATTTATTTTAAGAGGTTGGATGATCATAGCTACATTATTTTATGCTTATATGTTGATGATATGCTTATAGATGGGTCTAACATGGATCACATTAAGGGGTTAAAACAAAAATTAGCACATTCATTTGCTATGAAGGATTTGGGGGTAGAAAAACAAATCCTTGGTATGAAAATTTGTAGAGATAGGAAAAATAGGAAGTTGACTTTATCTCAGGCTAATTATATTAAGAAGGTGTTGTAACATTTCCCTATGGAGAATGCCAAAGCTGTCAGCACACCTTTGCCTAGTCATTTTAAATTGATGAAGGAGATGTGTCCTAAGACATCAGAAGAGGAGGCTAAAATGTCTAAGGTACCTTATGCTTCATCTGTAGGGAGCTTAATGTATGCTATTGTATGTACCAGGCCAGATATTTCCCATGCAGTGGGAGTCGTTAGCTGATATATGAGTCACCTTGGTATTGAGCATTGGAATACAGTCAAATGGATTCTCAAATATTTGAGAGGTGCATCCAGTAAGTGTTTACACTTTGGGGGATCTTCTACTACTATACAAGGCTATGTTGACTCAAATTTGGTAAGAGATATAGATAGTAGGTGGAGTACTATAGGCTATGTATTTATTGTTGGTGGGATAGTAGTGAGTTGGATTTCTTGACTACAAAAGGTGGTTGCTTTATCCACTACAGAGGTAGAGTATGTTATTGCTATAGAGGCAGCCAAGGAGATGATATGGCTTCAATTCTTCATGGAAGAATTGGGACATCCACAAACGGATAATTTTTTGCATACAGATAGCCAAAGTGTCATTCATCTTGTGAAGAAATATACTTTGCACTCAAAGACAAAACACATACAATTGCGGTACCATTTCATTCGGTCATTTTTGGATGATGGGCAGTTAAAGTTGGAAAAGATACATACATATGATAATCCAGTAGATATGTTTACAAAGGTAGTAACAAGGGAGAAGTTGAACTCATGTTTAGCTTTAGTTGGTCTTCTAGACTGAACGGAATAAAGGAATAGCTGAGTCTAGGGTGGTTTGATCCAGTGGGAGCCTCATATGGTAGCAGTATTGCTACATGATCAGTCTCCAAGTGGGAGGTTTTTTTTAGTGTGGATACTGATCATTCACCAAGTGGGAGATTGTTAGCTTGTGGTGATTGATCAGTAAAGTGCTATACACTTTTCCTCTTTCCCTCACTGGGGTTATATTCTGGGCCGACATTTTGTAACTCATTCTAACCCTAAAGTAGAAAATATTGTATAATATGGCTTACGGTTAGGGTTTTCATTATATGTATGGTTTTAGTACTTGCGGTGGAATTGAGCTGTAAGGGATTACAGATTGTAATCAGGTTGTAATCATTAGATAATAATAATATTGGACTCACTGTTCATGGATGTAGCCTAGGGATTGGGTGAACCACGTTAAATCTTTGTCTTTTGTGCTCTTCTATGTGGTTTTATGGTTGTTCTGATATTGGTTATATTTGCATGTAATTGTTATTTCTATCTTGTTAATCCTAACAGTTCAATATTAGGTTATCACTTTTTACCAACTCACACATAGGATCATCTGGCAACCACTTTGGATTCCAACACCTATGGTGAGCCACTCACCTAGGGTACCTATTCCCCTATCCACACACACAAGCCAAGAAAACATAAAGTACTTCAAAATGTTCAACTTGCAGGTCTAGGGAACCCTCATGTGCACTCAAGCCACCAGGACGAGTCCTAGCCTCATAATATGAACACAAGTATATGCCAGGTATTAAAAAATCATAAGTAACACATTATAGTATGAAAAAAACAATACATGGACATACATAAGTGGTACAAGTTGCAGCCCAAACATAAGAAACAAGTTATAGAGGTCACAAGCCCAAAATATACAAAATTTGAGCCCCTAGGACCCTTTAAAACCCCATACAACATTCTATAGTTATCCATATGAAAATCCAAGTACTCCCATATGAAAATCCACAAAATTTTGTATGATTACTGGTACAAAATCATACGACATTCTAGGATGCTCATACGAGACTATACCCAGAATCTCCCAGAATTGCCCAAAATTGAGATCTTTAGGCGTGGACAGTGCCTATGAAAGGTTCCCTGAGGTCCACCTAATTCAAGTACCTTAGTACCACTTCCATAACAATTCCTCAACACAACCTAACTCCCATAACAAAACTATCTAATCAAAACTTTAAATTGAAAGTGAAAGCCTACATAAGCACAGAAAGGGAAAAACTGACTACATCCTTCCCTAAACCATCCTAACCTTTCCTAGACCTTCCTAAAATTCCCTAAACCATAAGAAAAAAATCAAATAAACCTTAATACATAATCACATGCAATCAAAAAACTTCCAGAAAGAATTTACAAGAGACTTTTGCACAAACATTCAATAAACTTCTCGAATACATAGTTTGCAATACATGAAAAACAAATCATATAAACTTCCTTATCAATCCATAGTTTATAAATTACACAAATAATTATACTAAGTCACACACACATATACACATGGAAGAAAAGTGATTCATCCTGGTTCTAGACCCTACCTAGAGTCCTGTGGAGAATCCTCTCAACCAAACTGAAGCACTCCACTGCGAATCCTCCAAGCTTTGAGAAATGGTGAGATGGTAGCCTCCTAGATATATTTTTCTACAACAACCAATCATTCCTCCTTCCTCAACAATCTCCACACTTTCCCTCACAAAACCAGTAAAGAATTCAACAACACAGCAACCCCAAAAAATACACTTTCGGAATAATAACCACCAAATTTCTCTCAAACTCTAAATTTTCTCCCAAATCCCCTAATCTCCCCAAAATCCTCTTGGGAAATAATTTATCCCCCAACTATATAGTTGTAGGAGTTTCTTTACGGGAAGAAACTTCTCCAACTTCCATGGTTGGTTGAGGATTAAACAACTCATTCCCGTAACCACATAATAAAGCCTTTTAATAATTTTAATTAAAATATTCCCTAAATAAGGTTATAACAAGAAAAGGGAGCACAAAGCTCTCAAGTAACACACATAACTCACTTGGAATCAAACTATCCTAACTTCTAGGAGGTCTCGAGTTCAAATCTCCTAGATATCTAGTTTTACCAAAAGAGCTTCCTTTTTATTATTTCTTATTACTATTTTTACTTTTATTTAATATACTTTATTTAAGCATTAAAGATACTATTTACACAAGCAATTAAAAACACATAAATAATAATATGTATATATGCATGGGTATATATGTGTGCAACCACATATACGCATACATATATAATGTACATCCATTAATAATACAGATATTATATATATATATATATATATATATATATATATATATATATATATATATATATATATATATATATATATATATATATATATATATATATATATATATATATATATATACATACAAGAAATCAATCCAAAATCAAAACATAAATCTCAAAACAACATCAAAACACGACACTCAAATCCCCCAACTGGGGTAATCTCCTAACATGAACCTATGTCCATGGGGTTTCCTTGAGAGTAGCTTGGTAAAATATCCATACAACAACAATTCAAGGATTTTGAGGGCATGCTCAAACCTATGTAGCCAGGTGGAGTCGATGTCTGGTACCTGCATCTTGCAACACCAAATGACATTTATACATATATATATTCACAAACAGTGGTAAACAAGGAGGGAGAGTGCGACATCATGTTGATCTCTGGTAGGAGTAACTACGATTGCCTCTCCTCATCCTACACTCACATCAAATAGTGTAACCACCAAAAGATAGTGGGATTAGTAGGGTTAGATCCATTATAAACATAAATATATAAATCAAGTATGAATCATTTCATAGATAGTTCATTTCTACACATTCATCATTTTATGCCAAATCCTTTATTAACTCCTTAATAAATTATATTAACCAAATATATAGATATGCTCAAATGTCCCATCATAAAATGAAATAGTCCAAACATATAATCCAAAGTAACAAAGTAATAATCATGTTAGTCTTAAAATATGCAGATACTAGTGTGGTCATTACATCCTATCCCCCTAGGATTAGGCTTACTCTTGGAAGCCTACAAATGAGTATGGATATGTAGATTTGCGTCTGTTAGTCTGATATGACCCCTAAGGGTCAAAGTACACTACTAGAGTATATACACTGGCTCCAAAGCTAGCTGCTCGTCCTCTACTTGTAAAGTATTCCAATCCAAAACATGAGTCAAATCAGGAATATACTCTTTAATAATGGATACGTGAAACACATAATGCACATGTGCGAGGTTGGGTGGTAGGGCGAGTCAATAAGAAACTAGTCCTATCCTCTCAAGGATCTCAAATGGACCCAAAAATCTAGGTGCTAACTTAGAACCTTTTCCATAATAGATAGGGATCTTATGCCGGTGAACTCTCAAAAACACATTATCTCCAACAGAAAACTGCCTATCGATTTCACAAGATGCTCTCTGATCCTCTAAAATTCTTGATCCATATCCTATAACATCTCAGCACCAAGTAGTACTCTATCCTCTAAGTGATCCCAACTCAGAGGGGTATGAAAAGGACAACCATAAAGAGCCTAAAAAGGGGACATTCCATAGAACTTGATAGCCATTATTGTAAGCAAACTCCACTAGGTACATATAGTCCTTTCAATGGGTTTGTCTATCCATCACATACATTCTAAGCATGTCCTCAAGCACCTGATTAACTCACTTTTTTTGACCATCAGTCTCTAGATGATATGTTGAACTAAAATTTAGCTGAGTCCCTAAGGCATGTTGCAAGGAGGTCTAGAACTCTTAAGTGAACATTGGATCCCTATCGGAAATAACCTTTCTAGGAACACCACGCAACTTGACAATATCCTTCAGGAAGACTCTGGCTACTGAGGTGGCAATATAGGATGATTGCATAGGAGAAAAATGTGCTACCTTAGTTAACTTATCCACCATGACGATAATAGCATCATGTCTCCAATAACTGACTGGGAGTCCAACAATAAAATCCATAGATATCGTATCCCATTTCCATTTGGGAATCAAATGTGGTTGAAGGAGGCCTATTGGGTGATGATGCTCAACCTTGACCATCTGACATTCTAGATACCAAGCCACAAAATCTTCTATATCCCTCTTCATACCTAACCAAAAGTATAACTATCATAGATCTGAATACATCTTCTTAACTCCTAGATAAGTGGAATAGGGAGCGTGATGTGCTTCCACCATGATAAATTTCTAAAGATCACATGAAAGTGGTACATAGATTCGGTCTTTCTACCTCAATAATCCATTTAACTCTAATGAATAACCTAAGAACCTTCCTTCCAAGGTCCTTCCTGACTCAATTTCAGCCTTAACTTCTTGATACAAAGTATCTGAAGGAAGTACTTGAAAAATCCAACTTCTCAAATCAGTAGAAAGGGAGAGCATGGATAAATCATGTCTCCTTCTAATCAAAGCATCTTCTACCACATTGTCTTTAGCTTGGATATATTTGACCTCAAAATCATATTCACAAAGGAACTCCATCCATCGGTGCTACCTAGCGTTGAGATTTAGTTGTGTAAATATGTATTGAAGGCTTCGGTGATCGGTGTGTAACTTAAATTGATGCCCCAATAAGAAGTGTCTCCAATGATTCAAGGCATGAACTAAAATTGCTAACTCCAAATCATGTGTAGGATAATTAAGCTCATGCTCCTTAAGTTTCCTAGACTCATAAGTAATAACTCTACCTTCTTGCATCAACATTGCCCTTATGCCTTCCAGAGAGGCATCAGTGCAAACCACAAAATTTTTAGTGGGGTTAGGTACCACCAAAATCAGGGCACTGGTCTATTTTTCCTTAAGGATCTAAAAATTTTCTGAACATTTCTCAGTCCAAATGAACTTCTTCCCTTTCCTTTGCAAGGAAGTGATGGGATGAGCTAATCTGGAGAATCCTTGGATGAAGTGTTTGTAGTATCTGGTTAAACCCATGAAACTACAAACCTCTAAGACGTTGGTGGGTGTTGGCCATTCAAATATAACTTTTATATTTGCGGGATCCACTTCTATACCTTCTCCTGAGATAACATGACCAAGATACTTAACCTCTATTTGGAAGAATTCACACTTCTCCAAGTTTGCAAGAAATCGATTCTCACGAAGGAACTATAACACTTGTCGAAGATGTTGCTCATGTTCTTCCACTAAATTAGAGTACACCAAAATGTCATCTAGAAAAATTATGAAAAATTTATCCAAGAAGGTCTTGAATACCCCATTCATGAGACTCTTGAATACTGAAGGTGAATTTGTGAGACCGAAAGGTACTACGATAAATTCATAATGCCCATATCAAGTATGAAAAGTTGTTCGATGAATGTTGGTTTCGTGAATCCTTAACTGATGATAATCTGACTTTAGATCTATCTTGGAAAATACTTTGGCTCCTTTCAATTGATCAAATAGATCATCAATCTTTAGCAAAGGGTACCTATTCTTAATGGTTACTTTTTTGAGTTGACAATAGTCAATGCACAACCTAAGTGAGCCATCCTTCTTCTTGACAAAGATAAACAGAGCTCCCCAAGGTGACACACTTGGTCTAATAAAACCTTTTTCCAAGAGTTCTAGTTGAACTTTTAACTCACTTAACTCTTGAGTGCTCATACAATAAACTCTTCGGCACATGGCACCAACTCTATGAGGAAATCAATGTCTCTTTTGGGAGACATTCCAAGTATCTCAACTGGGTAGACATCCACAAATTCTTGAAGTAAAGGGTTCCCAAGTGTTATTTCTCTATCTTCCTTTTTATCCAAGTCATTAACTAAAATTGCAAGAAGTTGACATCCCTTTCTCATGCATTTCTTAAGTTTCATTGCTGATATCATCTGTAGTGATATAGGTCCTTGGATTCCCACAATAGTGTTGGGCTTCCCCAAATCATCCAAGAAATGAATGAGCTTCTTTCTGCAATCTATACTGGCTTCATGAGCTGCTAACCAGTCCATTCTTAGGACAACTTCATACGACCAAAGATGAATTACTCAAAGATCAAAATTGGTAGAGAAATGTCCTAATACCAAGTTGTACTTTTGAACATGCAAATATGTGGTCATTTTAGCCCCAAAGGCTAGCTCTACCTATCACTTAACTCCTTTCCCTACAACCACTAGCCCGCACTTTTCTATTAAAGAAGGAGATATGAAGGAGTCAGTTTCTCTTGAGTCAAAGATAATAGAAATAGATTTACCCTTTAACAAACTTGAAGTCTCTATGAGAGTTTTCTAGTGATCAAATTGTCTATGCTCTACTATGGAAAACACCTTGTGAGACCAGCCGACATCTCCCACAGACAGTTCTGAAACTGCCTGATTTTGATTGGTGAAATTAGTGTGCTGAGTTCAACAAACTGAAATGTGTCCTTGTTTTCCACAAGAATAAAACCCAGGATTCCTTCCAAAGTTCTTTGTAGGTGGTGCACTAGATTTTTGATAACCTCCTTTATTGACATTTTGAGAATTTTGGTATGGTGGAGGAGGAAACCTTTGTTGAGCTTGATAATCGTTATAGTTCTAGCATTGTTGAAAGTTCCCATTGCTTTGGTTGTTATTATAAAATTTCTTTTGTGGAATTATGTCCTCCTTTAAAAGATGATTGTTGGTTTTTGGAGTTTGAATTTCCTTGGTCAAAGTTTCCTATAGAACCTGACCTAGCATTGAATGTTTGGCCACTGGAATAGCCACCTTTTCCTTTAACCTTTCTTTCAACTAGGGATTCCTTAGTGATAGCATCCTGGAGGTTTTTGGGTTCTAGGACTGCCACATCTCCTAATAGACGGTCATTCAAACCTCTAATGAAATGTTGTACTAGAATGGGGTCATCATCCTTATATCCTAGAAAGGCTTAAGTTCATATAATTTCCTTTCATATTCTTCCACTGTCATGTTGGCTTGTCTAAGGTGGTGAAATTCTTTTGCCCTTCCCTGTCTCCATTGATCAGACATGAATTGATCCTTAAAGCTCTCTAGGAACAATTCCCAAGAAACCATGTTAATGGTGACTTGAATTTTATCTTCTTCCATGTGCCACCAGGTAGATGCAAATTTCTTCAAATTCATAATGGCACATCTAACCTTGACATTACTGTTGAAGGGGTGCATAGAGAAACACCTCTCAAGGTCAAAAAACTAGGTTTGTGTTGTAGATCCCCCTTCGTTTCCATAGAAAAGGGGTACCTTGACCTTGATTAATTCCCTCATGTGAGTGGTACCCCTATCCTTAGATTCTAAAATAGCTTTACTTCTCTTAGGGCTCGTATCCCTTTCCTTGTCTTGGTGATGAGATTGATTTCCTTCTTCAAAATTTACTCTATTTTTTATGTTGTCAAGTCTATGCAAAAGTTGTTGCATAAGATGTCTAAGTTGGGCTCCTTCTGATTCATTACTTTGAATCTCATCCCTATGATTATCTTGATTACATTCTCCCTCATATTCCCCATGGGAACTATCTGGGTGAGATCTTGAGGAAGATTCCTCAACTCTATCTTTAACTCTTCTGCAGGTGACAGGAGGCATCCTGGAAGAGTGGTGCAACATAAGTTTTAGGTAACTAGTTTAATGAGTATTCAATGTCTTGAAGATTTTAAGTTTAATCGTAAACAAACCCTGAGCTCCTAGTGTAGAAACCAGGGCTCTAATACCAAATGTAATGACCCCACCAGGGAACCCATAAGGAATCAGGTATTTTAACCTAAAATTACAACTATTTTTTTTCTAACATTCTATCATATCATTATTAACATTCACAAGTATGTTCCTTAAGTTTCCCTTATTGATTTCATTTACCAACATAAAAGCATTGCATTTCATTACCAACCAAATTGAATTCCATTTCCTTTTCCTTTACTTTGCATTTCATAATATAGGAGAAAGGTAAGAAAGTAAAATTTCATTCATAACTATATCTTTCACTTCCTATTTCTTGTTTTCATTCCTTTTTCCTACACATTGAATATCTATCTTTTCAATTTCAATTAAATCTTTACATTTGAAAAATTGCTTTTCATTCCAACATAGGAGAGATAAAAGAAAGGATACAAGATGGCATTATAAATTACAACTTTTGAATCTTCAAATAACATCCCTTGAATTAACCTTAAAACTATCCCTCCCTGATTACATTGCTTTATTATTTCCATTTATGATACTAAATACAATTACATGTAAAATTACATCAAATGGCCCAAAGGCTTACAAAGAGATCTTTACATCTTTCTTTTCAATAATACATGATACAAATTGAGATATCTTTATCACTGCGGAGAATTTGAAACATATCCAAGCCACGAACCACGAACAGTACCTCGAAAGATATTTTCCACCCAACCATGTGAAACTAATGAAGTTCCACCCCCTGTGCTAGGATATATAACCAAGATACTCATAAGGCCTAAAGAAACCTAAGGCTTTACAAAACCAATACTTAAAACAAAAGAAGATACATAACAAAATATCACATTACTATACACGAAGGTTAGGTTTCTAGCATACCACCTAGGTGAGTGTCATCACATATCCCACATATTAGGATCCTTCTTGGCAACCATGTAACCCTGGTCCCCCCTTTATGAATAGGGATCCATCCTAGCAGTTACCTATGGTCCCGATACTTCAACAGGTCTATGTGGACTTACATTTATGTGTTTTTCATTATCTTTTGAAATACCCCTTTCCCAAGTTCATTATTAGGTTATCACTTTTTAGCAACTCACTCATAGGATCATGTAGAAACCACTTTGAGTTTGAACACCTATGGTGAGACACTCACCTAGGGTACCTAGTCCCCTACCCACACACACAAGTGAAGAAAACATAAAGTACTTCAAAAGGTTCAACTTGCAGGTCTAGGGAACCCTCCTGTGCACTCAGTCCACTAGGATGAGTCCTAGCCTCATAATATGAACACAAGTATATGATAGGTATTGAAACATCATAAATAACACATTATAGTACCAAAAAAATAATAGCTGGACATACATAAGTGATACAATTTGCAGCCCAAACATAAGAAATAGGTTAAAGAGGTCACAAGTGTAAAATCTACAAAATTTGAGCCCCTAGGACCCTCTAAAACCCCATATGACATTCTATAGTTACCCATACATAAATCTAGGCACTCCCATATGGAAATCCACCAAAGGTTGTATGGGTACTGGTACAAACTTGTACGACATTCTAGGATGCTCATACAAGACTATACCCATAATCTCTCAGAATTGCCTAAAAATGCTATTTTTAGGTGTGGAGAGTGCCTGGGAAAGGTTCACTAAGGTCTACCTAATTCAAGTACCTCAGTACCACTTCCAGAACACTTCCTCAACACAACCTAGCTCCTAGAAAAAAACTATCTAATCAAAACTTTAAATTGAAAGTGAAAGCCTGCATAAGCACAAAAGGGGAAAAACTAACTGCATCCTTCCCTAAACCATCCTAACCTTTCCTAAACCTTCCTAGAATTCCCTAAACCATAAGAAAACAATCAAATACACTTTAATACATAATCACAAGTGATAAAAAAGCTTCCAAGAATAATTTACAAGAGACTTTTGCACAAACATTCAATAAGCTTCCAGAATACATAGTTTGCAATACATGAAATACAAATCATATAAACTTCCTTATCAATCCATAGTTTATACATTACACAAATAATTATACCTAAGTCACACATATATACAAAGTGAAGAAAATATATTCATCCTAGTTCTATACCCTACTTGGAGTCCTATGGAGAATCCTCTCAACCAAATTGAAGCACGCCATTGCATATCCTTCAGGCTTTGCGAAATGGTGAGATGGTAGCCTCCTGGATAGATTTTCCTTCAGAAACCAATCCTTCCTCCTTCCTCAACAATCTCCACACTTTCCCTCACAAAACCAGTAAAGAATTCAACAACACAAAAATCCCCAAAAATACACTTCCAGAACAATAACCACCAAATTTCTCTCAAACTCTAATTTTTCTCCCACATCCCCTAATCTCCCCAAAATCCTCTCGGGAAATAATTTATCCCCCAACTATATTGTTGGAGGAGTTTCTTTATGGGAAGAAACTTCTCCAACTTCCATGGTTGGTTGAGGATTAAACAAATCATTCCTGTAACCACATAATAAAGCCTTTTAATAATATTAATTAAAATATTCCCTAAATAAGGTTATAAAAAGAAAAGGGAGCACAAAGCTCTCAAGTAACACACATAGCTCACTTCAAATCAAACAAGCCTAACTTCTAGGAGGTCTCAAGTTCAAATCTCCTAGATAGCTAGTTTTACCAAAAGAGCTTCCTTTTCATTATTTCTTATTATTATTTTTACTTTTATTTAATATACTAATTTATTTAAGCATTAAAGACACCATTTAGACAAGAAATTAAAAACACATAAATAATATTATGTATATATGCATGGGTATATATGTGTGCACCCACATATACGCATACATATATAATGTGCATCCATTAATAATATCTAGGTATAAAATAAATATATATAGATACATACAAGAAATCAATCCAACATCAAAATATCAATCTCAAAACAACATCAAAACACTACACTCAAATCCCCCAACTAGGGTAACCTCCTAATAGGAACCTAAGTCCATGTGGCTTCCTTGAGAGTAGCTTGGTAAAATCTCCACACAACAATAGTTGGAGGATTTTGAACGAACGCTCAGACCTGTGTAGCCAGGTGGAGTCGATGCCTGGTACATGCATCCTACAACACACACACACATATATGCACAAATAGTGGAAAATAAGGAGGGAGAGTGCGACATCGTGTGGATCTCCTGTAGGAGTAACTATGACTCAAGGAGGGAGAGTGTGACATTGTGTGGATCTCTCGTAGGAGTAACTATGGCTGCCTCTCCTCATCCTACACTCACATAAAACAATGTAACCACCAAAACATAGTGGGATTAGTAGGGTTAGATCCATTATAAACATAAATATATAAATCAAGTATGAATCATTTCACAGATAGTTCATTTCTACACATTCATCATTTTATGCCAAATCATTTATTAACTCCTTAATAAATTATATTAACCAAATATATAGATATGCTCAAATGTCCCATCATAAAATGAAATAGTCCAAACATATAATCCAAAGTAACAAAGTAATAATCATGTTAGTCCTAAAATATGCATATACTAGGGTGGGCATTAAAATTGAAACACCCAAAAACTCCAAAATCAGAGCCATTTCTCTTTTCCCAAATAATCTGGCAAACAATTGTGCTCTTCCCACCATAGATTTATCCTCAAAATATTCCTTCCACATTTTTTTGAGATGCAATTTAATAGTGTTTTCAGGTAGCATGTGTTCAGAGTAATTTGATTGAAAAGTGAATCCTCATTCATCTCCATCAAATTTTACATTGCAGAATAAATATTTATACCTCGACTAGTACCAATTTCCTCCACTACTTGACTTGCATCTTCTTCAACATCCACAGGTTCTTCTTCAACATCAACTTGTTTCTCTTGATTACATTTCATATGAACTTTCATTTTGTTATCTCTTTTTTTATCATATTTCCTTGATCTATTCCTTTTATTTCCCATTGCGCAAAGTATTCAAATGGAGAGGTGAACAATTCAATGCAAGAAAATATCACTTTACTAATCCTTGATAAAAAGAACGCTTTCCTACTCCTTTGAAAAAAATTGCTTTCTAACTCCAAAAAATCACTTCAAAAATTGATTTAAAATAATTTTGTTTTAATTTTAAAATAAAAAAAATTCTCCTCATTTATATTAGGATTAAGTGATTAGTCACACACATGAATACTCACGTAGGGGTCGACGCATACAAGTAATCAGTCAAGTCATCTGATGTGGCATGCCATGTGGAAACCAAGCCCCAAAAATCTACTGAATTACATAACTTTCATATTTTGCAACTTATTTCTCTATCAAAAATTCATATTTAAAAAATTTAAAAATATCCTTTTGTAGAGCTTAGAGTGAAGAATTTGGACATATGATTTTTATAGGATTTTGATTAGAAATAGGATATTAAATTTACTAAATACTACAAGTAGGTATATTAAGTTTCAAGAAGATGTTGATTTGAAACACCAGAGGAGAGAGTTCTTTTCAAGAATATATATATGTGTGTGTGTGTGTGTGTGTGAGAGAGAGAGAGAGAGAGACAAAAACTGTCTATTTCAAGTAAGTTCGACTTTGAGTACTTATAACAAACAAAATATACATTGGAAACCAATCTTTCCTTTTTTCTGCACTAACTATACATGTCATCTAAAACATATTTCAAAATCAGAGGAAAACAAGATTTTTTACATATAGTTTTTTGGCGGGAGGTAGACCCCGTGATTTGTAGTATTTCTCAGCAAACGAAAAATAGACTTTAAAAATTAAAAAAAAAAAATATCAATTATTGTTACAATTTTTTTTAAAAAATTAGAGGCATAAAATTCATCGAGTTTTACACATTTCATCAGTTTACATCATCTTCAAATTTCTAACAAAAATATCACTTTTATGTCATTGAAGTTGAATAGTTTTGGTGTTGTTAGCATTTTCCTTAATAAAAGTGTGACAGTTGACTGTGCTTTTACCCTAAATGTATTATTTATTGAATATATTATATTATATTTAAATTTATTTATTTACATATCATTTGAAATCTAAACCATAGCTTAAATTTGATTCGTACCTTTTGTTTTTATTTTAAATTGTATAATTTTTTTTCATAAAAATAAAAAGTTCCTTCACTAAATAGGCAAAGCACTATTTCCCATTTTAAAATCTTGAAATCAAATAAACACGGTAGCAGATTTTTATAATGTAATTGTCAAAAAGAAATATAAAAAACCAAGAAAATAGTAATTTTATATTTTACTTTATTTGAGAAGGAGAGAACTGAAAAAATAGCATCATAATTATTTGTGTGTTATTTAATAGAGGGTGGTACATTGATTTGTTGGTGACTAATTTTTGTTAGTTATCTATTGGGCATGTTCTTAAATACAAGGAGTAAAAAGTGCCACTACCTAATGTCTATACAAATTGTCCATGCTATGCATCTACGAGTATGTATGTCTATTGACAAAAAAAATCCTACAAACTATACATGGCACTGACCAATGTGGCAATCATTAGGTAGTACAACCCATGATGGTGAACAGACGTGGTCGAACAAACAATCGTGTCGGCATGATTAACAGACAATCTCTAATCCAATGATTAAAGTATTGATGAACTTCAATGTATAGAATTATACCCAATGAAAATTCATGATTGTATACAAATTTGATTACTAAGTTGTAAATTGATATGAAAAAACATGGAGATATTCATCTTCTTGTTATGTGAAAAACTAATATTTTAACATGCTTAGTTAAAATATCTTAGATGAACATAAAAAATCATGGAAATGAATATTATTTGACCACAAGATAGCAGTGATAAATAATCATAAATCAAATACAAAAAGAACATCTCAGAATACAACATTTATGTGGAAACTCTTATGGGAAAAACTCCACATTGAAAGAGATCCAAGAATTGTATTAATCTTTCAAATAAGTTACATCAATACAACTTCTCTCTCTGAATCACTACAATATTTAATTACTTCAACAACTTGTGAATTAACTTGGTTTTCCTTCAACTCAAGTACTAATCACAAGCACAAGCACTTAAACAAGAAACTTCCTCTTTCATCTTATGTTTATCCACCTTTTAAAAGATCTTGTCTTCTTTGAGATTTCATTTAACTTCTCCTTTTTCATGTTCTATTGAATTTGATAATTAAAAACAACTTACAAATTGTCATAATTATATTTAACAACTTTAATGATAATTAAAAAATAATTACAAATTACTAAACAATAAATGAATACAAATATATAAAAAGTACAGTTGAAACATTTTCTCAATAGTGATAATGTACAACTTGCAAACAAATCAAAACACCTTGAATGTTGGCGTTGACTAGTCTTCCCCGTAAAATAGAACATTGCAAATTAAAGCACTATGTCAAAGAATTTAACTCCACATGGTAGCATGATGCAAAAGTTTATTTGCGACACATGATTAAGGGAAAAACTAAAATTTTAATTGCACAGTTGACAACTAGTTCTCATCATCTAAAATGTGAAACTGGTAGATGGAAGGAGCCCAAAGAAGAATGGGAAGAAAGGACTTGCATTTACTGTAGTAAGGGGGTGGTGGAAATGCAATGATATTGCATTAAAGAATGTGCATTTATACAAATATTCATAGTTAGTTTGAAAATGCTTAAAAGCTAGATAGTTCGAATGAGCTTTTCAAAGAGGCAAAGCTTCACAAAACAACTAGTTTCTTACTCAAGATTCATATGAAGGGGCAACATAGAAAATAACTTGAAAATGAATTGATTTGGTGTATTTAATCCTTTAGACTGTTGGTTTCATAGACATCATTAAAATACCTTCATTCATTCACTCTAAGAATTATAAATTTACCTCTAATACATATGTTGAGAGTTTTTTCTATTAGAAACAACATATCGATGTCCATGAGAGCATAAAGTAAAACATTGGAACTAATTTTTGGTAGACTTAGATGAATTTGGAAGCATTCATAGGGCACTTTGAGACATTTAGAGAAATGCATCTTAGATCTTGCGTGTAGGAGTGGGGTTCTACATAATTGATTACTTATTTCAAAATATGGACAATGTAGTCGCTAAAGAGGAGGGATGTGTGCAATCTAAATAAATAATCACATACTTCAAGAGAAGCTCCATGATGTCACAAAATTAAATTTCAAAGGATCATTTTTTATTTGTTTCTTCTCGGGAGTGGATGTTGAAGAGATAAACAGACTTAGCTAATGCATGGGCATAATCACCTCTCTACCTATTATGGCAAGTATAATGAATGGATAATTTTTAACATAGTTATTTTTCATAACAAAATTGATATAATAATTCTTTTTAATTTTGTGGTCATCTCTTTTTTTTATTTGATAATATTTGGAGACCTATTATTATCATAATAGATTAGCTAGGATTTTAACTACAAATGTGATTAGCATTGACATTGATGGTGGAAATTTCTTGTTAATAAAATAAGATATAATAATTTCATAAAAAAATTGTATATTTTTTCAATATTATTGGTTATCATGATGATTTTGACTTAAGAAGATTCATATAACAAAATGTATAATAATAATATTTCTAAGACCATATGAGTCATGTGTCTATCATGACTATGGCTATACAATAACTTTGAGATAATGTATTGTGTAGTTTACATAAGCTAAAGGATTAAGAGTTGTTGAATGAAGTCCCTTAATTTTCTTTCTAATATTATGGTTTTAATTATTCATGTGTCATTTCCCTCTTCAGTTATGAACCTTAAAAAATTTATTGTGATTTCCTCACAAATTTCAATGATACCATGTGACCTAGGAACTTTCTTAGAGGGATAGGACTATCCATAGTAGTACAACGTTATTTTCTAACAAGCCAAATTTCTTCCTTTCTTGTAATATTCCTTAGGGTGATTTTATAGCAATCGACATATATAACAATCATGAATATTACTATGTCTTGGCATCTCCCCTTAGGGTGATTTTATAGCAATCAAGATATATAACAATCATGAATACTATGTCTTGGCATCTCTCATTAATGGGATGAGGACCTTATCATTGAAACAAAATTTTCTAAATTGGTTTATAACTTCACACTCAATAAAATGAAGCAAGGACAAAATTGATTTTGTTATTCATGACAATGTTTTAACTTAATGTCAAGGTTATCGTAGTGATGCTAGATGTATTTTGAGATTATCTCCTCTATATAAGCATGCTACAAATTTTTTAAGTAATAATATTATTATGAAATATGTCTTAAGCAACACAAGATGAACCAATTGATGATTATTATCTTATGAGTTCCTACATAAAATGATATGAGTCTTGATACTAGTATTTATTGTTAGAGTAAAGTATTAATTTAATTATGTTAATTAAATTAACTTTACTCCCTGAACTTAAGATTTCACTTTATGCACTTGCATTAGTCATTTTATAATTAAAACACTCATGCATTAGTCGTTTTATATTTAAACACTCATGCATTAGTCATCTTATTTTTAAAACATGCATGCATTAGTCATGTAATAATTAAATTAATTATTACATGCACTTTTGCTTTTTGGGGTATTCCCTTTAGGGTTTCAGATCTCCTTTGTATTCTCATTGAAGAACATTCATTATTATTTGATTGCAACTTTTGTTTTTGCACATCAATGATTTCTCCTCTCTTGTGTATCAATGCATTCAGGCCTCCATAACTATTTGCTTCTCTTTTCTCTCTGTGATAGGTGTTTGCATGCAGATGTTCTTGGGAGCTGTGGATTGTTTTCTCATCAACTCCAACATGGTATCAGAGCTTCAGACCTGTTT
Organism: Chamaecyparis obtusa; assembly: GCA_027943335.1. NCBI lineage: Eukaryota > Viridiplantae > Streptophyta > Pinopsida > Cupressales > Cupressaceae > Chamaecyparis > Chamaecyparis obtusa. The sequence continues at coordinate 408,101 of BSBK01001417.1, forward strand.
GTCCCTGTCCGCTTCTTGATAGATTCGGCCTTGTTCGTTAGATCTATAGTTTTTAGAGGATTTTCTATTATATTTGGGGGGGCCTCTTTTTTCTGGTCACTTTGGGCTCAAACAAACTTCATGATTGTGTTCAAAGTGCCCAAGAACCCCTATTTCCATATAAAATTTGTCAAATTTAGACAAATTGACCTTTGAGGCAAAATTTTTTCATGCTAGGCTGTATGACCTTGGCACACAATCCGATGCACAAAAAAAATATTATTTCTTTTAGGGGCCGCTAACGGCACCACTAGCAACAACTGCTAGTGGAAACCATTGCGGTCTCTGTCATGGTTACCGCTGAGGTGACCGCCACGGTGACCACGTGATCTCCACCGACCGTTAAGGCTAACTACCAAAGATCAGCACCCAGTCGTGGTCACATGGCCCTTTGCATAGGACTAGGAGCCACCATGCAACTCTCTAGCCGCCAACCCCTAGTCGCCACATGACCAGGGGGTAGTTTTTTGGCCCCCAGGCCCTAGTGGTTTTTTGGCAGTGACTGCCATATGACCATCAAATGTAAGCTTGTAATTTGCTGACGTCGTCATGCATCAACACTTTCAGATAGTATTTTTTGGCCCATCAACATACCTGTGGTTTTTTCTCATAACTTGAGCATACGGTGTCGAAATCGAGCAAACGAGATACTGTTGGAAATCTTGTTCATAAAAGGATCTTTCTGGCATTTTGTATTTTGGATTTTCTTCCTCCATTTTTGTACCAAGAGTTCAAAGGCAAAGCTTCTTTTTTTCCTTACAAGGGGCTTAACTTGTACATCCGGACTCCATTTTTGGCACACAAGCTATCGTTGGAAAGCTTGTTTCACAATCGTTCCAGTGTTGTGAGTCATTTTTGCAGATTCTGCTCCAGGTATATTTTATTCAGTCTTTTGCATTTCTGCACTCTAGTGAATATCTTGGATGTTTTAGGTCCTAGGATCTTTTCCTTTTTTTGGATTGGCTCTTCTTTGGTTGTTCTTTTGTTTCAACATCCTTTTTCTCTTCTTTGAGAAGTATATCCATCATTTTGTAGCATTCTTTTATGCACACACACTGAGATAAAGTGCCATTCTATTACATGCTTGAGATCTTGAACATGTTTGTGCTATTTGTACTCGCACTCCATTATAAAGTGTCATAGAGGGTTTGATGTTTGCCTTTGTTTACCATCTACCTTTTTCAGGTAAGCGTTTCTCCAATGGCATTAGTCTCAGGTATCTTTATTTGTGTTTGTTCTCCCTTTGCACCTTCGATGTTCCTGGTTCTTCATCATGCAGTTCATATTGGACATTCTTTTCAGTGTACATGTCATTACTCCATTTTCAACATTATGGGGGGAGGGGGGGTTCTACTGATTGTTCTTCTGCTTCCTTGGTTCGATAGTGTGAGCTATGTATTCAGTATTTGTTCCTATGTACTAGGAAGATGTAGTGGCTGGGTACCTATGCATTTCGGTGAGATGGATCATTTACCATATAGACACTCTTTCTTTCCTATTTTTGTAGACACTCTTCCATCTTTGATTGATCAACTCTTCAGGATTTGGTTTTTTATACCATATGTATCTTCGTGTTCAATTATTTGCCTTTGTTTGCCTCCTGATTCGAGTAGTGTCATTTTAGGGCACTCATGCAGATTACAGTCTTCTCTACCTGGTCATATTTCAGTGGAGGATCTTTAGATCAGCAGTTACTTCTTGACAGAGTTTACAGCTTCTTGCTTCAATGATGTTCTACATGTTCATCCTTGTTCCTATTTTTTGGAACATTCCCTAGTTTTGGAAGCTTCTTCAGTCCTTCAGACTAGTCTTTGTCTCTTTTTGGAGTAGGTTTTTTTTCCATGTGGTTTTCTCTATCTTTCTATTTTACAGAGATTTGGTTGTGCTGGGTACCTCATCAGGCCCAGGGATAACTTTAAGAAACCCCCTTTTAGGAAAAAGTGTAAAATCCTGGCGAATCATACATTATTTTAGGGGGGAATTTGTTTTAATGCAGGCGAATTTTTTTTCAAATCCATGATTTTTCATAGTTTGTATTGGCAATTTTTTCCCTGCTAAATGAAAATTTCATAAATTCCTAGAGAATTATACAGTCATGTGGGGGAAAATATATATTATATGAGGCGAATAATTTTATTTTTATGTAAAAAATTATAATATATGAGGCGAATGATTTTCGTTTGAAGGGAAAAAAAATTGTATTGGTGAATGTTATGTACCATTTGAAAATTTATTTATTTTATTGGCTAATCGTTCATTAATTATGGGAAAAAATATATTTTATTGGTGATTTTCAAAAGATGGGACATAACACGGACACGTAACCTAACATACATACACGTAACCTAACATATATACATTATTTTATAATGTTAAATGTATTATTTGAGACCATCTGATGATCCAAGATCAATGACTGAAGTTTAATTTCGGCCCTAATTTCTTGAAGGAAACAGAATTGTCCAAGAAGTCATCAGAATGTTGACACATATCAAATCAGGGTTATCAACTTGTCTACAGACTACAATGTACACATGTTGGTATCGATAATCACGGTCCTATAGTGCAACTCTTAACTCAGTAAGAAATAAATGCCTTGTCAGTGACAAGCAACATTCTTTAGCTTGTCACACACCACTTCCAAATTCGTACAGACGATATAACTGATTTCTGACAGTTTTGCATTTATGGAAAAGATTTATTGCCAGATATGAAAGATTAAGGACAAAATTTTAATTTCTCACACGCATGCATTTAGGGGAAAGATTTACATGAAATATTTAGAGGCATATTAAGGACAATTGATTTAATACCATTAAAGAAAGAATAATTTATTGCTAAGTAATGATCAAGGATTCAAGGGATATTTATAGATGATCTAGCTTCATTATTCCTCGATTCATCTTTGCTAGATAATTTGTTTGTTTAGGTCATTAGTCTGCACTCTACAAATAATGTTTTTAAGGTTTTTGAAGTTTTAGATGGACACTCCAATTAGGCTTAGATGCACATTTGAGGAGGCCCATAAGGCCTTTCTGGGTTCCTTTTCAGATGAAACCTTACAATCAATTTGTAAGGAGGGTGGGCCTTTCGTAATAGAGGTTGTTAAAATGGTGCTGGGCAGAGGGTTTCTACACAATGAAGATAGGCACCGGGTCAACACAGACATTACATCCTATTTTTTGGCATCTCTTCTCGACCTCAGAGGAGAAAATGTGGACATGTTAATGCTGCTGAGGAGGGATTTTTAAGAAGAATACTTGGGGGACAACATTCATGTTGTTGTGTTCACATAAATAGGGTTGGGGATCCCTTGGGCAAGTGAAATACCCAAGCTTCTCCTCCCAGGCCAGAATGTGGCCATGCAACCTTTTCTATTGGGTCTGAATGCTGGGCAATTGAAGCGCCATAAGAAATGGGTGTTGATAGCTAGGGATTTTCTTCGAAAGTGGTTTTTGCTTGACAAAGTGGAAGCTCAGGTGGCGCAATAGGGGTGGCTCGATGAATTCTCGTAGTTAATCCTCTGCTGAATTCTACTTAGATGGAGCCTGAGGGAAAAATTAGTAGTGGTTTTTTTGATAAAAACATACCACATTTTTGGGTTTTTTGTTTATTGTAGGTTTCTCTTTGTACTAGAAGTGGACAATGTAATTATAATTTTATGAAAAAAAATAATAAAAATTTCGCAAGTTCAGTTCAATTTGTGTTTTATGGGTACAAAAAATGGTTCTTAGACATCTCTGTGATTGCAATATTTTAATTAGTTTCTTTATATGTGTATTAGACATGTATGATGTAACTTGTAAGTATGTTTCAGTAGAAATAAGGAAACAGTGTCGATGGTATTTCTATTTTTAAATCTGAATATTTAAAATGTATCATAGTTGTACAATGTAGACAGTTGTAGTTAATAAAAGAAATATCTTATCACTGACATTAAGTTTGGGTAATGTTACCTGTCATGACATTTTTTCCAATTTCACATACTTGTACATTTAATATGAAAGATTTACAGAATTTTGAAGGACAAATGAATTAATAAGGTTAGAGAAATAATTTATTGTTTTCTAATTATAAGGTATGGGAATTATATGTTATTATAATTATCAACATTAAATTTATAATCAATAAAAAAAATCATTTTAACTTTAAGTAGCCAATTCGCTAAAGTAACAAGGAAAGTAACAAGAACGTGTAGAAAAGGGGACTTAAGTTTATGAAATTTATTACAATGTAATATTATTAAAAAAAATAGTGCATTTTAATTTGATTGGCTAAAATTGTTACTATTCAATTAAATAACTTTAAATGTTATTATCCATTATTAATTTATATCTATAAAGGAAAAAATAACATTAGAACATTTAACAATGTCTGTTGCAAATAACTACCGTTGGATGAGCATAGATCGACGATGTACGATGGATTTTGGGATGAAAGGGAAAAGCAACCCCATTTTTTCAAACCCGTTCTAGAATCATGACACATGTCACTAAACATGTTCCACTCGCACGGTCTACCAACAATGTCATTTGATGATGACATTTGACTCGTGAGGTGAGTTAGGTGACTAGGTGAGTTAATGGGACCCACGGGGCCACCACACCAGATAGTGACTAACAATGACCATTGGATGATTGTAGATCAACGACCGAAGCTATCTTTTGAGATGAAAGGGGAAAGCAACCCCATTTTTTCAAACTTGTTCCAAAATCATGACACGTGTCACTAAACACATTCCACTCTTACGGTCTACCAACAATGTCATTTGATGATGACGTCTGACTTGTGAGGTGAGTCAGGTAATTAGGTGAGTTAATGGGACCCACGGGGCTACGACAGCAGATAGTGACTAACAATGACTATTGGATGATTGTAGATCAACGACCGAAGTTGTATTTTGGGCCGAAAGAGAAAAGAAAACCCATTTTTGCAAACCCATTCCAGATTCATGATGTGTGTCCACTCACACGGTCAGTGACAAGTGTGACGACTGTAGATTGTACAATTTTTGTGCTTAAAGTTTCCAATCTAAGTTTTTTTTTATAAGTATAAGTAGTTTGGAGATTTAGAAAGGGGTTACGGATTCTAAATTTCTAGGTTGACGATTGAGGTCTGAGGAAAGCAACAAAGTCTCTCAGGCTAGCTCTCTTCCCAGTCATAGTGTGCAAAAATCAAAACTACGGGTAACTACTTAAATCCTAAACACCTATGAGTACGTCCCGCATTTTAAATTTTTCAAATCTCTTGGTTTACAACTTTACTGTTTATATTATAGAAAAAAATTAGACTATTAGGGTTTAATTTTGAATCACCCCTGTAAATTGTAGGCTTGTAGCTGTGTATAAATATTTGAATTTTTCTATGAATAAATAGTGATACCGGTTACCAGCTTACCACAATGGGAAAAACAAATATCAAGAATAAGATTATGAGTAAAAGGCCAAGTCAGATAATAGACTCCCACAATCTACTTAAAACACCAGGTTTCACTGATGAATTCCATGATATTTATGATCCTGTTAACCATGGAAATAAGGGAATAATGGAAATTAGATTTGCACTTGAAAATAAGTGGAACGATCCAAATAAGGGTACAATTTTTTTCTTTAACAACACGATAAAGGCAATGAGTATGAGAAATAAAATTGGAGCATGGGTTGCAGGGTCAGCACGCATGGTGTTACCTCAAGTATTCCCTTGCCCAAAAATTGTCATGGTCTGCACCAAAAATTATGAATGAAAATAAAAAATCAATTGTGAATAAAAATACTCAGGAGGAAATTTTGTCCATAATCGAGAGTGAATTTGCTAGTCTGTTGAACCTAGGGTTTGAACAACAAAGTTCAAACGTGCACATTGACCTGGGAAAGCTGGTAGGGGATTATGAGAAATTAGATGCAACACAGAGAGATTCTTATATCAAAGGAATAACAACAAGTGGTTCTAGTTTGAGTCTAGATCATAAGCCTCCTTATGATTATGATATTTTTGTACAATGGGCACATGACATTATTTCCTTGCTAGCATTTTGTTTGGGATTGATAGTAACAAAGAAGTGGGTGCCAAAATTCTTGAAATGCTTTTTCATATTTGTTTTGAAAAAGAACCAGTAAAATATTATTTTATTGAGCACATTGTTCGTTGCATGCAAGAACAATTACTAATGATTAAAAGAGGTTCACAGAAGACATTTAGATTCACAACCTACTTGTGCTATCTTCTCTTAGCAAAACATCATGCAATATTTCAAACAAACAAGCTTTGTAGTCAGGGCCAAAATCCAATATATGAGTGGACACCTCAGATAAGGATGATTGATAACATAAGGAACTACAACAATTTTGGAAACTTATTTTTGGCACCAATGTACCATTAAATTACAAGCACTCCAATGCCTAGATTTTCTGTTACTTGTAGAGATTGTATTCAACTCAGAAGTCAAATACAATTGGCTGACTGGTACTTCATGGAAGAGTACATTGTGTTAAGGTTTTACAATTCAGTGGTAGAACCCTAAAAACTTGCAATACATGTAACAAAGAGGGTATTTGCATTGGAATATGTACGAAAGATGGAGCACATATGCACTCTTTAATGGTCAGCAAAAGAAAATGATATTTCCTTCCTTGCCTTTCTCATTTGGAGGGTTCACATTTGAGAGAAGAGGATTCAAAGTGGCACAAGCCTTTTTTTCAATTTTTCACTTTGATGTTGACAGTCACTAGATATTGATCCACTCAACGTAATTGGAACAAAGCTTGGAGAGAATGGGAACTCTGCAAGAAAATGTCAACATGAAAGTATGCCATTGATAGAAAAATTTAAAAACATGGAGTCCTGGGATGAGGTCAAAAAAGAGATGGAGAAATATGTTGCTGAAAATAATATTTCAATATAGGAATTGTCATCACAAATTATGGCATTGCACAAACACAAAGGAAAAGTGCAAGCCACGACATCGTACAATTTCTACCAGATAGCTTCTCAACCATCTACAAAATCTATTCCAAAAGACCTTATGGATGAATGTATGGATGATAATTGGACTCGAACCAAAATTTTTGATTTTTGGGAAATGAGGAAGAATCTCGGCGAGCCAAAGACCTCTGCAGATCTTTATAACGTGGAAGAGGATACAATGTTTAATGAATTATGGAATAAGGAGCATCTAGCTGAAGCATATCACGACGATGATGATCGTTCAGATAATGAGAATGAGCAGGATTCTCTAAATCCCACATCTAGTAAAGTATATTCAATTAGTAGAGGAGTTGATGTGTCCACAAAAGATAAATATACCAAAGGGGCAAATATTGTAGAAAAAATGGGCTACCCAAGTTTTGGTGGTCTGGGTCCTAATGGACAAGGGCCTTGGTCTCCACCTGACCCACTAGCTCCACTAAAATATGGTCAGAAACCATGCCTTGGACTTCAATCATCATATTCATCAACAAAAAATAATACTCAATCAATTTCATTTGTTCCAGCTTCAAATCCAATTCCACCTGTTACAAGCACTCAGATTCAATCTGAATCAATTGCCACTCCCACAACTGTGGATATCATGGGTACAACTAGTGGTCTGAAAAGGACATTACAGGTGAACATGGGATCAATGGATCCCAGAGATCAAGGCAGTGTAAAGAAGCAAAAGGTTATAACAAGTATTAGTACAAAAATGGTAATGGTGACTATGAGTCCAACAATTGCCACACCTTCATGACAAAAGAAACAAAACCCTTAGAAAAGTCCAAAACTCCTTTTGTAATGGGTTAGGGTGTTACTGTTGCTAATCCTTATGGTGGAATTAGCAGAACCACAGGCAACATAGGTGGAAGTTCGTACATTAGTGCAAGTGCTATTTCACCATTCAAACATTCAATTGTATCAGAAAACCCTGATTTTATTACAATGATTTTGTAACTAACTTTGAACAATCCAAAAATAGGAATAGACAAAATAGTAAGACATTGAAGATGGAAGCAGTTGTTGCATCTCATGATGCAGAACCTACATCCAAAAAGTTGTTTCCCACGTATGACCCAAAGAAAGATATGGAGTTCATGGTTGTTATGCCCCTAGCTAGAGATAACAATCCACTAGAGAGTCAATTAGATCCATCTCAATTTCAAGTTAGCACCATCCAAATGGATTTATCCAAAATTAAAAATGTGGACAAGATAAATGTGTCAAAAATGACCAACCAAATGGTCTACACTTCAGTGATGAAGTTGGAGAGAGAGAAAGGAAAGCTTCAGGACACAATAGATAAGTTAAAGGCAGACCTGACAAATGAAAAGGCAAAGGAGAAAGCAACAGAAAACAGGTGCAAACAATTAGAGAAAATGATAAAAAAAAATTCCTCTAAAGAAGCAATTGGACAACAAGAACATATGGACGCAGAACTGAAAACTTTGAGGGAAAAATTGGAACAAAGCGAAAAAAACTTGAGGATAAAAAAACCTCTTCATTAAGTATATACAAAAGCATGAAGAATACGGGACATGCAAACAATAACTTAAATAAAGAATTGGAGAATGAGAGGGTAAAAACAAAATAGTGGGAAGAGAAAGCAAAACAGTGAGAAGAGAAAGTAGAGAAAATAAAAAAACATAGTGAACACCAGTTCTTAGAAATGAGAGAAGACCTAAACAAGGCAAATAATACAATTAAAAATTATGAAAACAACTTGAATGACCATGTAAATAATACAGTCAAGCAAATAAAAAAATACTTCTGGGGGAAATAAAGGTGTCTATTGATAGGTTGTGTGATTTGTTTGAAGTGATTGAAAGTCTTAGAGATGTTTTTGGGAAGCTGAAAGAGCACATTGAGAAGAACAAATTTTTTTGTTAGAGACAGAATACTACAAAGAAGATTTTGCAAGAAATCAACACAACTACTGACAGGCATTTGGCAAGCCAAGGAATTTAGGACCGCATTGGTGCATCAATAAAGGCGAACTCTGTCTTTCAAAAATGCCAGAAACTAATAGAAGTAGACAAAACTCTTGCCTTATTCAGGCCAAAGCTCGCCAAGTTGAATAATAAAACAACCAAATTGATAACTCTTGTTTTGCCAAGTCCTGGTCCTGATTACTCGTCAACAAATTTCGTTGGAAGAGAAGCTTACAAATTTTTTTTGGAGGAGACAATGACGTCTGATTTAGGCAAGCTTCCTCAGGACATAACTCATGAAGGCATTGCAAAATGCATCAAAACATTGACAAATTTGAATGTAGTATTGGAAGGAACATTGCTTTCAACTCACTCTTCCAAGTATGGATGGCTACGAGGTTGCAGGTCATTTACTATAAAATCACAAATATTGACCTTCTAACTGACGAAGAATGGAGCATACTAAAGAAACTGACAGAATCATCTTGATCTCATCAATCATAGTATGTGAAATTACTTTTAGTTTCAATCATCTCTATATCTTTTTCTAATTGCTTGAATTGAGTTTAAAGTAACAAGTTTGAACTTTATTTTTTGAACATGATCAATGTTGCAGATGCTATTGCCAATGCTAATTTACTAAACCGACCTATCAAATGCAGAAATGTATAGTTGTAGAGATGTTGTAGATTTGTAGTTGTTTTACTGATTTAGATTTTGAGACTTCACATTAGACAAATCGACTTGAAGCTGTTGTTGCTCCCTTGTTTCTATAAAAGGGAATTCAGGGTCATTGGCTTAGGGTAATGAAATTGAAATTGGGCAATGTGCCAAATTACCAATGGGTATTGAGTCATTGACTTTTGTAAATAGAATCACAGAGTTGTGTTCTTACTAATATTAATTAATGAATTGTTACATTGTATCATATTTATAATTAAATTAATGAGAATCAATATTTCTAAGAATTGTAACATATGAATTGCTATGTTGTTAAAGAAATAATGAAAAATCTACAATAATTTTACCATATGAGCTGAATAATGCAAATGAAAACCATTATTAATTGTGGAATTGAATCTTGATGAGTATGACATTATCAACCACTTTCATGTTTTTGACATTGGAATATGCTATTATGCATGATTGATGATGAGATACAGAAACTGACAGTAGACTTCAGGGAAAAGTTAAATAAATACCTAGGACCTTCTACTTCTACAATGGTTCAAGCTGCCACATCATATCATTATTGGGATCCTCGGATTCATCTCCATCAACTTCATAGCTTCCTTGGTTCTTCGATATGTTTTCTTCACTCTGCATACCTTCACTTAACTAATGTTCACCGCTAGCAGTACCAATACCAGTACATGATTCAATGACATCATTGTCTCTGGCACTCCCACTTTGGTTTGAAATGTTGCCCAACCCTCTTCTCTGACATTTCTTCCTCCACAATTTCAGTGCCCTTTTGTAAGGAAAAGTATTGACTTCATACCTGGATGTATAGAGCCTCAAGCAATTTTCTAGATTCTTGTCTAGTTTGTTTCTTAGCTTTGACTTTAGGAATCCTAAAGCACTGAAAACTCTATCATCCTCCACCGACCCCAATATCATGGTCAGACATAAATCAACAAGCTTGAAATATTCTGATATTGAATCAATCAACATTGCGCTCTTAGCTAGATTTTTCCAAAGCCTTGTTACTGATCCATCTTCGAGAGGGATCTGCATAATATTATATTGTTCCCTCATTGTCAGTGAAAAATGACTTGATTTCTCTCTCAAACAAGATTCATCTAAAATTCCATTTAGAGTTGCTCCATTTAACTCTTTGGTTTTGCAAAAATGATCTATCAAAGTTAGTAGCTCAATTTTAAAATCTTTCGGATTGTTCAATCTCCAATATCGAGGAAACACAATAGCCATGGATTCAAGTAGTTGGACTGGAGGGAATCTTGCTCTAATTTGTGTAGAAAGAACAAAGGCAATGTGCTTCACAGAAGCTGTTACAGACTCAACGATCTTGGTAAAGTCTTCCCTTTTAATACTTGATACTTGCTTCCTCGGGTTCTTTCCTGGTTCCTCGGACTCGATCCTGGCAAAGTAGTGCATTGGTATCTCAACTCCGCAAACTTCTGCACATAACTCCCCATTTGCACCAATTTTTAAAAAGTTATCAGGATTGTCCAAATCTATGATTTTCAGCCATCTGGCAAATTTTACATCATCACATGATCGATAGAGATTATCGAGCATCACACATGTCAATTTACGCAGCGCAACATATTATGCAATATACATAGCTCTTTGTTGGGCCTTTTTCATTAAATTTCTCATTTCCTCAAGCATGGGGAGAAGACCTGCTAATGTTAAGAGTGTCTCTACATTACTTAACATTCGTAGTAGCGCAGGAAATTTTGGTTGCCCTACTTTGTCATGACTTGAGTTCATTAGACCAAGCAACAATTGATATTCTGAAAAAACTCGATGCACTAGTCCATCCAAAGAGATCCATCTGGTATCATTATCCTTAAGAAGCTTTTTCCCGTCGGTTAGTCCTTCGACAAAGTGTTGAAATTCCCTCAATCGTTTTGGACTTTGACAGAAGTATTGGTAGAGATCTTTGATTAAAACTTTAATTTTTTGTATTGGAGCATGCTTGCTGACAACTCCAAAAGCTAGATTCATTATGTGGGTCGTGCATTGAATGAGAGTAACGTAGGGTGCACAAGAAGATTGTATCTTTGTGCAAAGACCACCCTTGTGGCCTTGCATTACTGAAGCTCCATCCGCTCCAACACACACAAGCTTTTTGGCAATCATCATGTCATTTATACCTCCATATTCAATTAGAGAACTCTTTACTAGTTCAAATAAATTTTCCATTGTTGCATTATCCTTCATTTTAGCAATAGTTAGTAGATGAGGTTGGCAAAAAAAATTGTCTACAGTATAAACATGCATGCATACCCAAGAAGTATTGTATACTGCTATAACCTTGTCTAAAGATAATGCAGTAAAATTTGACTCTTTAATTTTTGCCTTTAGATCCTCTTTTTCAACCTCAGCAAGACAAATTGCCCATTCCCATCCATTGTTTACTGACCAATGACTGTTAGGATAGTTACAAACTTTCAGAAAGTGTAATAAAGCACTCAATGATGGGTAGTCTGTCGTAGAACACCCTTTGCTCAAAATATTAAACACAACGCTTAACTGAACAACTTTTCCCATTAGTTCTACTTTCAATAGTTTTTCAAAACAAGCTTCAATAGAGCCTTTAACTTCACCAAACTTCGTCTTTATATTATGTTGAAATTCATATAATTCTACATTCCTAACATGTTGAGATTCCTCCTTTATTTTCTATCTTATCACTGATTTTTGAACTCCATCTATGGTTTTCTTTTCGTAAACTTTACTCATATGCTTCTTTATGGTGTCAATTTTTAGCTGCAATCTCTTTTCCTTCTTATTTATCTTGCTGCAAATCTTACATCTGCATTCTACCAGAGGCTCACCTTCAATTGGATTGTCCACTGGTTCAATGAATGGATACTTTGACACCCATTCTGCTTGAAAATTCCTTGACAGATCCCACATCTGATCTTTTTTTATTCTCTATCATTCTTTGAATTGTATTTTCTTTTCTTCTTCCATGCACCATCATCTTCTCTGACATTCTCAGTCTCATCTAAGTCGATTATATCATTATGGCTACTCTGGGTATTTAACTGAAAATCTTCTTCAAGTTCATCATGATCTGAGATATCAGGTTCGCTGACTTCTTCAATATGCCATGTAGGTTCAGGTTGTGAATCTTGAAAATCTTCTTGTGATGAAGTAGCTTCCCGATTTTGGCCAGAAACATTTCCAACACCATGACCAAAGTACAATGATAAGGTTCTGCATTTGGCTGGGCTCTCTTGGCTTTCCCCATATGCGGGAGCCTTACCCTTATTCTTGTTCGACATCTCGATTCTTCAATGAAATAAAGCCTACCAACCTACCAATGAAAAAAAATGTTTACTTGTTGAAGAAGTGACAATAGAGCTATAATATATATAAATATGATTCATTCACCCTTAAATCATGTCTGAGGTTTCCCTAGTCACCACTGTTCACTAACTGGTCCCCACTAAACAAGAATGAACTCAAATTTACATAGTCGCGGAATAATAATCACTTACCTTTGCCTCAAATTCAATTGTAGTCGCGACTCGCCAATGCAATCAAGACTCAACAGTCTGAACTTCACTTTCGATCAAATTGAATCGAGCCAAATTATGTACAATAACACTAATCTATGAATGTATTTATACTAATCCTTTTTTGGCAAATTCGGCGGGAGGTATTAGGTCTAGATATATTTGGCGAAGCCCGCGTAATTATAAAACGTCTTGTGTTATTTTTGAGGCGATTATGGGTCGTCCAAAACCTTGGTATGATTAATAAAGTTGGCGAAAATGCATCGGTTTGAGACACTTGTCCCTAAAATGTCAGGCAAATTTGGGCCTACCTAAAAATATATATATAAAACTATTGGTGAATATAGGCCGTCCATTTGGGGCCGCTTTGAAATTATAGGTGAATGTTTAAAATATGTCGCACCCAAAAATTAGATGCCATTGGCGATAATGTGAAAGAAATGGACAAAATTAAATAAACCGATAGGCGATGGGCCCGGGCATTGGACCCAATTTTAATAAATGTGGGGCGATAGGGTAATCCCATATGGGCAATATATTCGCCAAATCACAGGTTGCCGACAAGCGACATTCGCCAAATGGCGAATAATCGCCACTAAAGTTTTTGTTGATCAGGCCATGTTGTCGGGACCCATTTTTTGCTTTCAGCACTGTAGTTTCATTTGTTTTCTTCTTGCATTGTTAGTTATTGCATTGTTGCTCATCTTATAGGGGGGTCTTAGAGTAAAATATTCATTTAATTATGTTAATTAAATTAACTTTACTCTCTTTTTAAGATTTCACTTTATGCACTTGCATTAATCATTTTATAATTAAAACACTCATGCATTAGTCATTTTATATTTAAAACACTCATGTATTAGTCATCTTATTTTTAAAACATGCATGCATTAGTCATGTAATAATTAAATTAATTATTACATGCACTTTTTTTTTTAGGGTATTCCCTTTAGGGTTTTAGATCTCCTTTATAAGGATCAATCTCCTTTGTATTCTCATTGAAGAACATTCATTATTATTTGATTGCAACTTTTATTTTTGCACATCAATGATTTCTCTTCTCTCGTGGATCAATGCGTTCAAGCCTCCATAGCTGTTTGTTTCTCTCTTCTTTCTGTAACAGGTGTTTGCATGCAAGTGTTCTTGGGAGATGTGGGTTGTTTTCTCATCAACTCCAACATTTATAGTACTTTCTCCTTCGATAAGATAAGATACACCTCTTAGTTTTCATGGTTGACTTTTAATTTATGCCTAGCAAAAAGGTAGAAACTTTCATAAATTAGTACTTAATGAATTCCTATATAGAACCCAACATTGTTATTTTTGTTGATTATGTTAACCTTAATAATACTATGTAGCCACATGATCATCCTATAAGATTTATAGTATCTTAAATTTTTATGGCTTTAATGATTTCTCGAGAGTATCCTTTTGTCTTATTATTGTTCTCTATGGTGGTAGAATAATGCACATAGGAAATTGAGCATCTAGCCTAATTATGATAGCAACCTTGTCTTAATGTTATTTTATGAAAATATTGGTAGTCTTGTTAGTTGTTGTGAAATAATTATAAGTCATGCTAATAAGAGGCATACTAATTTGTATAAGTGATGCATAATGTCTTTCCATAATAAAATCTTCTTAGTTATAGTATGCTTTGTTGTCTTTAACTCCCTTTTGACAATTCCTAGCATTAATAAGGGCTCTATAAATGCCATAAAAACATTCTAAAGGTGTGATGTTCCCATGATGCTATTAGTATAGCCTAAGCAATATTAGTCATTATATAACATCTTGTATTGGTGGACCAATAACATTAGTTAGTATAGTACATAATGTATTGATGGACCCATAAGATCTAGAACAATGACTTGGAGGTGAAGACAACCAAGATGGTTAGAGGTAAGGCATAGCCAAATTAATGATTGATACAAATCTGGATGTAGTTGAACTGCATCAAGTTGGCTTTGACACATCTCTTCATCCTTGCTCACTAAGGGATTGTCCTTGGTATAAGGATATTATATTTCATTTGGATAAATTAAATTGTCCTATAGAACTAAATGATAAATAATGAATAGCATTAAGCATGAAACACAAAAAAATACTACTTCTAGGCCAATTAATATAGGGAAACCTAGATGGTATAGTCCTTGAGTGTTTAGATTTGAAATAGTTTATAAAATTCACTAAGAAATGCTAGCAAGGATTATGTGGTGAGCATTTCATGTCTAGGTCTACTTCTCAAAAGATTATGAGAGTGGGATATTGCTTTTGAGAAAGATAAACTTTGCAAATGTGCTCCCCCTCATGACCATTTCAAATGAGGCTCCATTCCAACAATGAGGTATTGATTTTACAAAGGAGATTGTTTAAAATAGCAATTTAGTCTCGTTGTCTGTCCATGACCATGGAGACAATTGAAAAATCCATAATCCTCCTTCTGATTAATTGATGGTTTCTTTGTAGAAGATTTCCTCTTCTTCCTCTATTTAGTATTGCAATGTATATTTAATAATCAAATTTCTTATTTCAACCACTTTTATATATTATGTTAATAAATTAGTGTATAATCCTCATAAAAATGCTTTATAAAATACATATACAAGAAAACCCAAACCAATTTATTATTGTGCTTTAATTGATTATAAACAAGTGTACACTATCATATATGAAATATGATAAAAAGGAAACAAGCTAAAATATGTCAAAATCTTTTGAGAGTTATTCAGTAGGTGTTACCTTTTGAAAGAGTTTGAAAGGAGTCTTCAATCCTAAACTGTTAGTCAAAGAAGTTTCAAGGCAAGACTGGTGCTCCCATAGTTAAAAGTTGATACAAAAGAAGGATAGAGCAGTTGTCTAGAAGAGGGTCCTATGGGAGCACCTGAACCTGAGGGCTACAAAGGATAAGAAGCGATAGAGCGAGATGAATCCGAGCATGACCACCAGATTGGACCACTTGTTGCTCTGTCGCAGCCCCTGGTCTTTCATCACCCCCTTCACATCCATCACGCACTTCCCCCACACGTAAGCCAAGCACTTGTCTGTCTGCGAATACTCGTTGATCAGAAGCGCCTCCAATGGATACTTGAACAGGCTCAGATAATGCATGAACATCCAGTATTTGGGCATGTCCGACTGTGACAGAAAGAATCCCGAGAAGAGAAAGAAGGCGCCCAATAAACCAGTGATGACAGTGGTGCCCATTATATAGTTGGGCACCACGGCGCTCAGGAATGCAACCAGAGAATTTGCACCATAAATGGCCAACCAAATCACCAGAACAAAGTAGAAAAACGCAGAGGCGCTGCCATTCAGACCAGCCAAGAAATAAACAGGAAGAGAGAACAGAAACGCCATGATTAACATGAAGGGCAAGAAAACCAGAGCATTTGCAATGACGTAGGAGGAAACCCTGTATGCCCCGCCATAGGTTTCCCTCATCAGAATCTCCCGCTCTTGCACGAAAATCGGGAGTCCTTCGCTGGCAGACGACATGAGGAAGGTGAGGCTGAAGGCGAAAAGCCCTAGCCGTTCTTCCGCGCTCTCGGATCTGTAAAAAATGGACCCTAAGCAGAGCCCGGCGCCGGCCACTTGAATCGTCCTCGCCACAAACAGCTGCTTGCTTCTCAGAACATTCAGAAAAAATCTGTGCGAAAGCACAACGATTTCGTGCCCTCTGGAGGTCGCAAATCGGGGCGGATCGTAGACATTTAGGGCACCGGTTTCCGCGAGGTTGTAAACCCTAAATAAATCGTAAAGGGTTACCTTTACACGGCCCTGGTGGATTTCCTTGTTCAATTGCAGAGATCCTATGGCGTCCATGGCATACTCCAGAATGTTAACATGCGGCAGAATCCGGTACCCTGCAGAGAGAATGTTGGATTGAAGCGCCTGCAGAGATCCGTGGTGAATGGCGGAGCCATGAGAGAGCAAAAGAATGGAGTCGAAAAGCTCCAGGATACGAAACCCTGGCTGGTGAATGCTCAGAATCACGGTCCTCCCGTGGAGCTCCGCCATGGATTTCAAAATCTTTACGATGTGCAGAGCAGAGGAGCTGTCCAGACCAGAGGTCGGCTCGTCGAGGATCAGGACCGGCGGGTCGTGAACAACGTCGACGCCGATCGAAACCCGGCGCCTCTCCCCGCCGGAAATCCCCCTCACCCGGTCGTTTCCGATCCTCGAACCCGTGACGTGCCCGAGGCCGAGGTCCTTTACGAGGGCCTCTACTCTGGACCTCCTGTCCGCCATGGAACTCAACCTCAGCCTGGCGCTGAACATCAGAGTCTCCTCCACTGTCAGAAATGGAAACAGAGCGTCGTTCTGCGTCACGTACCCCGAGATTCTTCTGAGCTGCTTCGCATCGCCCGCCATGTCGTTGACGAAGATGCTCTCCGATGTGGTGGGCTTCGGCTTCGTTCTGCCCGCCAGCAGCTGCAACAGAGTCGATTTCCCTGCTCCGCTAGGCCCTGCAATGGCCAGGATCTCCCATGGCTTCGCTTTGCAATTCACATTGTTCAGAATACTCCTGCTACTGCTTGTGCTTGTACTGGTGCTCTCCTTCTCTCCTCTGCTCCAAAACCAGGTCTTGCTGGGCTCTGCTATGCTGTAGGAAAGATTTCTGGCCTCTATCTGGTACGTCCTCTGGTACACCTCGCTCAACTCCAAGCTCAGCTTCCCTTGCGCCGCTACTCTCACTCCCTTCTCATCAATGTAGCAACTCCCCATCTCCAAATTCAGCGCTGATCCAGAGTCTTCACAGATCGATCACTGGAGAAGTTGAAATTTGTATCAATGGTGTGTTTGTTGAGCACCCTGAATTGTTATATGCTGCATGGGAAGCTTATAAGAGAAGCTCTCGCCAACTGATTGTGTATGGATTTTTGAAATGGAGTGTCAGAGATTGTGATGCAGACAATTGACAATCCCACTGATTGAGACGCCGGGTGCTCACGGGCGGTGACGTTATACTGCTCGGCTGTGGAGCTCAGGATTTTAAACGCAAATTATTCCATGCCCGTCTTCGTTCTTTAACCACTTCCGTCCTATTAATCGCATACCCATGTTTTGGGTCAGTGTCCTCCGTGCAGTTCTTGTTTGCCAACCTTTAAATCAATTTATTAATGCTGCTCTAGTTTTTGGATTCTATTGTAAATCTAGAAATTGCAGCAGCATTTTTATAGATTGTGAAAATTTAATAGGCTTATTTCATTAATATTTTTATCATTATATTTATTTAATTCTATGGAAAAGGAATCTAATAGTTGTTCATGGATAGTTATTATGCTCTTCTGCATGTGACTACCCAATAAATTTTTTTTTTAAATGAATATACAATAATCAAAGGTTTATTAAAATATTTTTCATGTATTATTAGTAGTCTATTTGTATACTCATTAGTTAAAATTTGAATATTTATTTGGAAGAGTTTTGTCGTTTTATTGGTAATCATAATGAAAGGTTAGTGGAGCATTTGTACATAGATATTAGTAAAAACATTCATTAGAAGAACATACAACATAGTTATTGGAGCATCTATGAATAGGTATAAGAGGTCACTTGTAAATGAGTACTTTTTGTCCTTTGAGCAAATAAAGGAACCACACATTCATTGTAGCTAACCAAAAGTTAAAACAATAGTTTATATAACATGCAATACTATTAAGAAACATAAGAAACAAAATTATTTGTTGAAAATTTATAAAATTGACAACATTAAAAAAGAGAGAATAGATTACATAAATTTATATTTAAAAATTAAACATGTTAGAGTTATTATACAAATCATCCATTTGACTTGAAACATTTATACAAATTAATTTAAATAAAAAATAAATTACATAAAATCAAATGAAATAAGTACAAATAAAAATAAATAATAAATAATATCTATTATTTTGGTGTGGAATTTCATATCATTCACATAGAACTTCTAAAGGTTAAAACTTATTTTGTGATGCTAACATTATGATCTTCCCTAATTTCATATTTATGGAGTCTTTTTCGATTGCACTTTATGCATAAATAGTGAGTGTCATAGGGTCCCCATCAAATTGGTGCCCCGAAACTTATTCCAAGCCTGGCGAGTGGCGACGGAGACAATGTTGAGACGTACACAAAGGACGGGACGTTTGGTATTAAAGTCAGAGTGTACAGTTTCCAGGGCTATGACTGCTGTGTCACGGGTGTCTGCTGCACATCTCTCCACCAATCACAACTTGGCAACTTATTACCCCAAGACCACATGTGACGGGCACTGGGACCCACCTACCTTTTTGTTTGTGGTGTACGTTGTCCCCACCTTTTTTCTATGGCCACAATTCATTGTGCATTCTTAGCCACAACTAAACCTACTCGTTTGTTTATTACTTTCAAATATATTATTAGGCGGGTCCCTGTAGCTGGTGGTCACATGATTCAAATGCCGAGAATGTGGTGGGACCCTAGAATAATGAGCCCGCTTTTTCTTGTCTTGCATCTCGGACTTTCCCACCTTCACATCCCCCTCTCTCTCACTTCCCTAATAATTGTCCTCATTGTCACTCTACCTATTAGGTAGTTAGCTTTGGCAATTATAACTGTTAAATTGTAATTGGAATTGTTTAATTTAACATTGTTTTGTTTTAAGTATATTATTTGTAATTAAAATTGTTTGTGTGATTATATGTATTGGTTCAATTATAAAATATGGGTGTAAGTTCTACTAAATATGTATTTCGATTCTCAATGCCCCACACAAATTCTCATGGTGTGCGACTTGTCCTTGGGTTTATTGATTTGGAACTTAATGATGTCTTCTAGAGATCTCATTACTAACAGTTGAGATGAACCCAAAAGTGGTGGAAGTGACATTGCTAGCTACCTAGCACAAGTTTCATAGTGTTGGTTCCACTCCTCCAGATTACCAAATCCATCGCGAGTGGTGTTAAGATGGTTTTCATTATGAGTAATTAATAGAATTAAAGAGGGGTACAATGGAGAAAAAAATCATCATTTTGCTAGGTGTTATTTAGGTATGGTGGTGAAGGTCGCAAGGTAATTAATTAGAAATAAGTTGGCATATTAGATTAAATCGTATATTTTAATCAATATTTGTATCTAGTTAATTTAATGACTTTTCAATTCTGGATTCTCCATTCAACTTCTAATGAGAACATAGTTGCAACGACCTTTCAGCTTCCTTCAAGATGTGTAAAGAGGCTCAATTTCAATCCAATAGAGGGGGTGATAAACATATATCTTTTAGGAATAGTTTGTCAAGGGAACATACATCTCTTTTGTTGAGATTGTCAATTTGTATTAGCTCTCACTTATGGAGTTCATGGGCATACATCTCTTCCACGAGATTGCCTAACTTCTATGGACTCAAGCATACAACTTTACAATTTTTCCCAAATTGAATTGATTCTCGAGCATACATCTCACTTATAAGATTGTCCAAGTTGTATGGATTTTTCATAATTTGAACATAATGATAGATTTTCACATTATTTTTAATATTTTACAATACCATTAATTATTCTCTTGGTATTGTCCTCTAAATTCACAAAATAATTTAGATCAATAACATTCAATTTTAACAGAGATGGACTCGCCAATTGGTCTTCTTGCTAGAAAGAGGTAGGAAAATTTTATGGGGACATTTTTAGGTAGAGGCTAATGGATATTCTTAAGACCACGACATGGGTGGTTATTCATTTGTATGATTATTGGAGATGTCTTCCTAATGGTAATGGTTGTTATCAAGTTAATTGAGAGGTGGCATCAATGTTGTGTAATGCTAGTAGACGCGAGAGAGCAAAAGAACCTAGTGGGTGCTCTCATTATGAAAGTGGTCTACAACTGTTGGTATAGTGGTTTGCAAGGTCTGGTATGACCCAGTACACCCAATGTCAAATGATGGTATGGGACTACCTAATATTTGTAGTTGGTCTAATACAACCCAATGTAAACTATTTCTAGTTTTGGAATATGAGTGTGCCTCTGATAGCGCTGGCATCAATCGATCAAAAAAAATGTTTAAGCTATCATAATTAAATGTATTTTTAAATCAGTTATATATTTGTATTCTTTTATGTAAATTAAAATATATATAATTTATTAGATAAAATTTAAAAATAAATGATGAATAATAGATTATTTATTAATGAATTTTATTTCTTATTTCTTATTTCTATTTTTATGTAAATCAAAAGAAAACTAGATAAAAAATAAATTCACAAAAGAGAGAATACCATAAACCATAAGTATAGTATTTGATGATAAATGTAAAAGAATTAAATATTCTTCACATGAATAAATTGACAAGTTGAATTATAACTACCAAGTATTTAATATTATAAAATATCAAATTTCTAACAAGGCATTGCAACCTCATATTTTATAGTATATTTTTATACTACAATGAATACAAAATGACATAATGTACAAGGAGAAACTTTCTAATTTTTTAAACACGCTAACATATAGTATAACTAGTGCACTCAAAATTGTCTACTAAATATAATAACATTTATTTTGCATAGCTTTTACCTTTATTCAAAAATAAATTATGAGTAATATGCTTTGTTAACAATTTTTAATTGTGACCTTGTATGTAAATAGAAAGAAAATTAGGTAAAATTATTTCATAAGAGAGTTCAAAGAGCACCATCCATCATGAATATAGTGTTTGATAATAAAAGATCAATGAATCAAATATTCTTCACGTGAATAAATTGACAAGTCCATCTATAATAGCCTAGAATTTAATCTTATTAAACACTAAATGTATAACAAGACAATGAAACTTGATGACATTATGCATAGAAGAACTTTTCTTAAACATCAAATCTATAATAATATATAGTAAAACTAATGAGCTTAAAATTGTCCACTAAAAATAATAATATTTATTTTAGATGGTCTCATTATAATAATAAACTTATATGTCCACAATTGTTTTCCCTTCTAATAAAAAAAATTGTGGCTACAAATTTGTTTCCCCAAAAACTGACTACATTAAATCTCAATCTTAGCCATAAAAGACATGGTATTAATAATATACAGTGAACATTGTCACATCTTTCTTTCAATCTATTTCTATAAAAAAAGATAGATTACTATGATGAACTTAAAAAAAAAAATTATACCTAATTATCAAAGAATTTGCAAGATATATTTTTTAAGTAAATAACTAAAATAAAATTAAAATTCTATTATTTAATTCTTAATTGAAAGAAAAATTTGTGTTGTAATTTCAAAATTTTATGCTTAATTTTTTAAAAATTTTAAGTAAAAAAAATTTTAAATTTTTTTTTTCTCTTAAGTAAATAAGAGACCTTTATGTTCAAATAAAATAATTTATATATAATTTATCCCTCAAATTAATGAAAATAGTTCTTTGATCTAATAAAGTAAGCAATTCAAATAAAACAACATAACTTTTAAATAATTTTAAAGTAAAATAAAACTAATATAGATATCTTAAATATAGTAACATGGAAAATAAATTATTTTGATTTAAAGTTACTTTATTTTATTTCAATTTCATAATTTATTTAAGAGTTGCTTTAGTAAATTATTTTTAAAAAAATCATTCAAGTAAAATATTTTTCAAGTAAATTAAATAATTTGAAATTAATTTATCTCTCATTTTTTAGATAAATATATTTAGATACTTCTGTCCCGAGCTAGACTGGAGGTTTTCTCCTTCGTTCTTTCCTACTAGTGCCAGTACCGAACGAAGAACAATGTATTTTCCTAAGAAAAATTATTTTATAGCCTCGACCTTATATATACATATATCGTCTTAAAATGGAAGCACTTCCATGTTAAGAACGTTTAGCCCTCCGAGTAAGTGGTCTGGGGTCATGTCAAGCGCCTTGAATAGGTCTTTGCATGGATCTGGCTTTTTCCCCCTGTTCTGCTTCTCTCTCCACCTATTTCCAGCCTTTTTATGGCACCTGGTCTTAAAAATTTTAGATCTGAGACCTCAGGGTCAAGGTCGACCTCCTGGGTCAAGGTCAACCTCGACCCTGACCTAGGGCAGAGTCGACCTCGACCCTGACCCTAGGTCCAATTTTCAAGTTTCGGAGGTTTTGAGATATGGGGCTTTGGAAAGTTTTATATTCCCATTTTCGGGTCGGTTGTTTCGGATTTCAGAATGGTAAACTCTTAAATTGCATTTAATCTAGGTCCATTTTTAGGGGTTAAGGTTAATTGGGATTTAATTCTCCAATGTCATCCTCTCTAGAAGTTTGTGCCCTAGATCACTATAAAATGAAGCCTTCCTCTCTCATTTTCTCCATCCACTTTCATGATCAAGAAATAAAGTTTTGAGATCAAGTGCTCAAGATTTTCTCAAGGAGATCATAAGTAAGTGAGGTGTGAAGCATCATCAAGCATCCATTATCAAGTAGCATTCAAGTTGTCCATTAAAGATCAAGGATTCAAGCATTCAAGCCTTTGAAGGGATTTGGTTCAAGCATTCAAGATTCATCATTCAAACCCTAGATCTATCCATCATGGTGGTGTGATATTCCTTCAAGGTCCTTTGTTCATCTTCAAAATCCATTCATTCTCCTTTCAAGGTGGATTCCAAGCATACAATCATGGAGGTTTTTGATTTACATTGTTGAGTCCAAGCTTTCATATCAATATACTTGTTTACATTTCAAATACAATTGCATATCTATTGAATATCATAGCTTCGTTGTTAGATCTACTTCTACTACTTGCTAGCATTCTCTATTTCAATTCCATTATTAAGGTTGATTCCAAACCGGGGTTTGACTAAGGCAAACCCCTCATCCAAATAAAAAAACCCTTTTTTTCTTGTAGGTACAGGTGTGGGACAACGAATATCAATGCAGATCTAGATACCCTTTTCGGTGAACTTCTGAGATCCGCGAACATAATTTTCGTTGGAGCAGTTGGGTCAAGGTCGACCTTCAGTGGGGGGTAAGATTGTGCCCCAGGGTAAGATTGTACCTTGCCATTTGGGTCAAGGTCGACCTCCCTCAGAAAAGAAAAATATTTCTAGGTTTTGTAGATCTCATAGTTCCAGTTCAAGATCGCGAAAATCACCAGTTTTTGAGACTGTTTAACAGGGTTTTCAGTAGGTTCCTTTTCGGAGATAAGTACTTTTATTTCTTCATTTTCATATTAGCATTTCCAGATTTACATTCCACCCCCTTAGAATTCAAATGTATATATAAAATATGGGTTTAGGGTCTCTTTCATATGCATTATTCCAAATCCTATCCGTCCATATTTTTCATCTTACATTTTGGTGAACCCGACACACTTACCCCTTTCTTTTGTGGAATTAGATGCCCTATTGTATAAGATTTCTCTTTGTATTGTCTTGTGTCTTCACCTTCATCTTACATTTTGGTGAACTCGACAATCTTACCCCTTTCTTTTGTGGAATTAGATGCTCTATTGTGTTAGATTTCCCTTTGTATTGTCTTGTGTGTTCACCTTCATCTTACATTATGGTGAACCCGACAAGCTTACCCCCTATCTTTTATGGAATTAGATGTCCTATTGTGTTTGTTGTATTATCTTGTGTGTTTACCTTCATCTTACATTTTGGTGAACCCGTTTACGACAACTCTTTCTTTTTGGTGTTTGATTTGCATCTTGTGTTAGATCTTGCATACTTATAAAAGTAGATTTCTTTTATGCTCTTGCATTTCTATTTCAAAAATACAAAAAAATTACAAAATTTCTTTAAAAATACAAAAATATTTACATTTTTATGCTTGTAGTTTTACTTTGTGTTCAAAATGTATGATTTTTGTTTTGAATACTTTGATGAGGCTTTTATTTCAAAAGAGGATAGATCCCTTAATGAGGTACATAGAAGTGAGAATGAAAGTTGTTTGAATAAGATCTCCATTGATCCTATTCCTATTTCATCCTCCTCTACAACCTCTTCAATTAACCTTTATCATAGGGTGTGTGCATGGTTACCTTCATGTTCCACTATTTACAACATTGATGCACCTAGAATTCCATATCCTAAGTATCCTATTCAAGCTATAGAGGCCTTTAAGAAAGTCTTTCGTGATAGTGATCAAAGTGTTAATCTCCTACGTGATATCACTCATCTTGTGCATTTAAATGATAAACCTTTAGCTCAAGATATAGGACTCACTTCTCCTATCATTAGTGTGGAACCTTCTTCCGTTCCTTTACACAACATTCCTACTTACACTCCCCCTTTGGTGACTACATCTCTTTCATCTCTTCCTGTGAGTGTTCCAACGATGTCTTTACCTACCTCGCAACCTTCTTACCATAGTGTTTCTTATACCTATTCCAACCCTCTTCCAATTGTGGTTCCAAGTGTTCCTCTGGTTGTGTCTTCCATTCCCGCCGCTTCTTACACTTTTCCTAGTGTTCCTAATGTCTCTATGTGTACTACTGATTCCACAATCATTAATCTGGCTCAAAATGTGTCTTCTTTACAACAACAAATTTCATCCTTAACTCAATCCAAGTTTAGTATTCCTACATGCGACATGGGCAGTCCTTTATCCTTAGACATTATTCGTGCTCCTATTCCTCAGTAGGCCGATATGCCGCGTCTTGAGAATTACAATGGTAAGGGAGACCCTGTCACTCATGTTAAAACATTTCAAATCCTTTGTAGTGACTATGCTATTATGAGATTGACTAATACTTGCCTTCCTACTTTCAAAACTTTCATTAAGAATTTGTGTGGTGGACTTATTACTCTTTTGGATTATGTGAAGAATTTGGTAGATGATACACCATTTCCTAATCTTCCTAATCCTAATCCTATCTTTCCTAATCTGAATCCTATCTTTCCTAATCCATTTCCTAATCTTCTTAATCCTAAACCTATCCTTCCTAATCCAATTCCTAACATTCCTAATATTCCTAATTCTCCATTTTCTATTCCTAGTTCTTCCCACACTTATGATGGGGCTCAAACTATGGTTCATGATGCAAATGTGCAAGAATTCTTTTTACCTTCCCCTTTTTATCTAAATTCTTCGACTTACATAGAAATATTTAAATCTATGCTGAAATATTATTTCTCCACATACAAATATCCTCTCCACTATAGTAATACACATTTACTTTCTAATTGTGTGCATTTCAAGGTGTATGTTAGAGAAAGAGCTGCTTCAGGAATTTTATCTCACTCTCGCGTGGTATTACAATTTCTTCATAATTTTACCCCTCATTCTTCTATAATATTTCTCTTCCCCCCTCTTGTCTCTTAATTGGGGGGCAAGAGGTATTTCTTCCAGTTCTCTAGGATCCATTGTGCTCTTATTTTTGGTATTTCTTCCAGTTCTCTAGGATCCATTGCATATATCTTATTTTGAGCTTAATTGGTTATTCTTTCTATCTTTCCTCTCTATGGTTTTGTATTATGTTTTTAATCATCCATAGTTCTCCTTTCAAGATATCTTTTCTAAAGACATTTGTTTTGAAAAGGTATCCCTTTCTTTCATCCCTGGGGGGAAAGGTTATTCATTCTTTCTCTTTGTCTAAGGATCTACTTTCCTTAGCTTAGTGGCATTTGTTTATCTTGCAACATTATTTCATTATATTGACTGAGGTTTTGGCTATGGATACACTTTTATGTGAGAGGTTGTTGTCCTAGCTCATCACCTCTTCTTTATTCTGCAAATTATGTTCTTCATAAATTCTTGCCTTGGCTGTAGGGTTAGAGTTTGATTCTTTTGATCAAAGGTTCCTCTTCCTCTTGATTACATGGGGCTTGATGATTGAATCTTTGTTTCTCTTTGAAATATGATATTTTATCTAAAAGCACTCCTCTATGGTGGGGGTCTTGTTGATAAGATGTCTTTTTCTTTGAGTATACTTTTTCCATGAGTGACATATCCTTTTCATGATTATCTATACTCTTGGATGTAGGGGTCAATACCCTTCACTAAGAATGTAATATACATTGTTGTTAAATAGGATATCTCCTTACGTTGTGAAGTAGGTATCCTCCTTCTCTTCCTTGTCATGTCTAGTAGACAACCATGATAAGGAGGGGGCATATATGGGGTCTCCCTTGTACTATAGTTTTTCATTTATATGCTAAATCCTCTGAAGGTAACACACATAAGTTGCTAAATCCCGAGGAGACACGCATTTTTCAATTTTCAAATATGCTAAATCTTTCGAAGGTAATGCACATAAGTTGCTAAATCTTGAGGAGACACACATTTTATATTCCATGGTGATACACGAAGGTGGATCTATGGATATTCCAGAAGCTGTCAGAAGATGCATTACAATTTCAAAGCACAATTTTTTTGGTGAACTATCAGGTTGGCCACCTGTTGGGCTCTCCCTCCTTGGTGATTCATAGTAAGGTGGGCATCTTATTGGACGAGGTAATCACTCTTTTCCCTTTCTCTCTTTTCGCTTTCATGCTAGTAGGATTGGATCATGAAGCTATGTTATTTATAGTGTTTCTCTTGTCTTTCTTATGTAATGATTTATGCTTTTATGATAGCTTTCCAAACATGATATTAGTATAGGAAGCATTTCTTAGCAAGGTTTCCTTTACTAGTTTATTTTGGTTTGTTTTAGTACTAACCCCTCTTTTTGTGTCTTTTCGCTTTGTCTTTGTCATTTTTCTTTGTTTTCACACCCTCATACATGTATGTTGAGTTAGAATCCTTATCTTGGGGGCTCATGACCCTAACTGAGTGTTATTTTATCTCGTTGCAAATCCACTGGAATCTTTCTTCTCTTTTACCAAGAGTTTGCATTGAATCCATACTCTTGCTAAAGTGGGGGCTTAATGTATCATCTTAAAATGGAAGCACTTCCATGTTAAGAATGTTTAGCCCTCCAAGTAAGTGGTTTGGGTCATGCCAAGAGCCTTGAATAGGTCTTTGCATGGATCTGGCTTTTTCCCCCTGTTCTGCTTCTCTCTCCACCTATTTCCAGCCTTTTCCAGCACCTGGTCCTGAGAATTTGAGATTTGAGACCTCAGGGTCAAGGTCAACCTCAAACATGGCCTAGGGAAGATTCAACTTTGACCCTGAACTAGGGTAGAGTTGACCTCGACCCTAACGTTGGGTCCAATTTTCAAGTTCTGGAGGTTTCGGGATATCGGGCTTTAGAAAGTTTTATTTTCCCATTTTCGGGTCGGCTGTTTCGGATTTCAGAATGGTAAAATCTTAAATTGTATTTAATCTAGGTCCATTTCTAGGGGTTAAGGTTAATTGGGATTTAATTATCCAATGTCAGCCTCTCTAGAAGTTTGTGCCCTAGATCACTATAAAAGAAAGCCTTCCTCTCTCATTTTCTCCATCCACTTTCATGATCAAGCAATAAAGTTTTGAGATCAAGTGCTCAAGATTTTCTCAAGGAGATCATAAGAAAGTGAGGTGTGAAGCATCATCAAGAATCCATCATCAAGCATCCATTATCAAGTAGCATTCAAGTTCTCCATTAAAGATCAAGGATTCAAGTATTCAAGCCTTTGAAGGGATTTGGTTCAAGCATTCAAGATTCATCATTCAAACCCTAGATCTATCCATCATGGTGGTGTGATCTTCCTTCAAGGTCCTTTGTTCATCTTCAAGATCCATTCATTCTCCTTTCAAGGTGGATTCCAAGCATACAATCATGGAGGTTTTTGATTTACATTTATGATTTTGATTTATGTTGTTGAGTCCAAGCTTTCATATCAATATACTTGTTTACATTTCAAATACAATTGCATATCTATTGAATATCATAGCTTCGTTGTTAGATCTACTTCTACTACTTGCTAGCATTCTCTATTTCAATTCCATTATTAAGGTTGATTCCAAGCTGGGGTTTGACTAAGGCAAACCCCTCATCCAAACAACAAAACCCTTTTTTTCTTGTAGGTATAGGTGTGAGACAACAAATATCAGTGAAGATCTGGATACCCTTTTTGGTGAACTTTCGAGATCCGTGAACAAAATTTTTGTCAGAGCAGTTGGGTGAAGGTCGACCTTCGTTGGGGGGTAAGATTGTGCCTCGCTATTTGGGTCAAGGTCGACCTCCCTCAGAAAAGAAAAATATTTCTAGGTTTTGTAGATCTCGCAGTTCCAGTGTAGAATCTCAGAAATCAGCAATTTTTGAGACTGTTTAATAGGATTTTCAGTAGGTTCTTTTTCAGAGGTAAGTACTTTTATTTCTTCATTTCCATATTAGCATTTCTAGATTTACATTCCATCCCCTTAGAATTCAAATGTATATATAAAATATGGGTTTAGGGTCTCTTTCATATGCATTATTCCAAACCCTATTTGTCCAAATTTTTCATCTTACTATATATATATATATATATATATGTTATATTAATATATTAATTAACATAATATATTTATAATAATATTAAGTAGTAAATTAGTGTGTTGACCCTTTTTAAAAAAGTCCTAAGGGAAAATAAAACATAGGAGTTAACCAATCAACTGCCCCTAATTTTATGTAAGGAATTTGAACAATTCCTTGTGTTTTCTTGAGTTGACTCTCATATCTCATCTATATTTTTTGAGTTCCATCTCATGTAGCAAAGCAAGTGGTTGTCACCTTGTTTGTGACTTTTGAACTGAACTTAGAGAGGGTAACTAGTTTTCCTTTTCACATAATATGTTATAACAATGCAAGTTAAAATTAAATTGTAATATTATAATACAATTATTTTAATTATTATATTATATGAAAGACTAGTAGTGATATTCTTATTATTATCATTAATATTATAACAACTAATTTAAATAAAATAGAGAAGTTGTATAGCAGAAACAGTAAGGGTGGAGATGGCGGGTGGGAAGCCAAAGAGGAAGAAGAAACCAATCTAAAGTGGGAGGTTCTATATGAAGAATAAGAACACAAAGGAGTGCAAACCATTGATATATTTGAGGAATTTTCAGTTGACAAGGAATTAATGAAAGAGTTAGCAACTATCTATAGGTTCATATGGCTAAAAAATAATAGAGAAACTATTCGAGCTTGGATCAAAGCATCATGTAGAACAAAGTTTATCCTGAAATTCATGGTTAAAGTCTTTTTTATGATTATGTTTGGGTATGTGTAGGATCATGGTATGCCAAAAAGTGGTGATGTGAAAAAAACCTATTTTCACTCGTCCAAAAGCGCACAAATGGATTTGTTGACTTTTTAGTAGGCTTGGGTGTTAGTACACCTAGCCAAAGCAAAAGCCAAAGAAAAAGCCTAATTAGATATCCGATATTATCAGATATCCGATATTTGCCAGTAGTTTTAATTTCTAAGGCCCAGTCGCATTCAACATTTTTCATTCTGAAAACGTTGAATGCGGCTTGGGGCTTTCGAATATCCGATCAAATCCTATATCCGATTTTGTCTAGATCATAGGTAAGTTCAATTTTTATGTTTTTAGTGTTTTTATTATTTTTTAATAGAAATTTGTAGTTTTTTATATAAAAATTAGGGTTTAAATGAGTTTTTTTATTGTTTTTAAAATTGATTGTAATTATCAATTTGTGTTGTAATTGTAATCAAACATGGACCCAAATCAATCAGAAAACCCTCCTAATGATCCCACAAACAATCCAGAACCACCTCCCAACAATCTCCCACTTCCAGAAGACGTACTAGTCTCAAAGCCTCACCGTTTAGAGGATCTAATAGGAGACAATCTAAATCAACTTAGACAATTTCAAACCACCTATGCCAATATTCCCACATTGTGCCCCATGTTTACTACATTGAACTCAATTATTGAAAACATAGAGAAACTTACAGAGCAACATAGTGTTGCACTTCTTTGGCACAATTCCATGCATGCCCAGTTTGATGATGAGCTTGACTATGATCAAGTCATGAACCTAAACATAACAAAACATGACATATGTAATCTTTTTGTGGATCCTAAAACCGGTCTAAAAGTGGACCATAAAAAAACCAAGTTGTCAATTAAATGATGCACAAATAGTGCAATACGTGACAACTTTTGGGACCGCTGGTGGATGATTTTTGATAGACCACCTCACAAAAAATTGGATGTCCCATTTTATTTTATTAAAAATTTGTATGCTAAATTTGTGCTCGGTCACAAGGTCAATTATTGGAGTATGAGACCGAACCAGGGTGTAGGTTTAGGTGCTCCTCAGGACAAACCATGGGCACAACGGGTGAAATCCCGCACATATGTCCCCCCTCCTAAGATTTCACCACCTCCCACAGTGCAACATCTTGACATTATTGTTGAGGCTAGCTCACAGACTATTTGAGCCATTCACATCTTGAGTGATCTAGTGGTTATGTAGAGCACGTTATTGTTGCCTCCTCGTGCTGATACTTCTGGCCCTTCCACATCCTCCACGAGCTCACATGTTTGTGTGCCCCACACTTGCATTATGTGCAAGAATATGTGCTTAGGTCCCATGAATGATAGTGATGCACATAATTACGTCTTCGAGGTGGACAATTCTACACATCACACTACAGGCACTGAAGCACTTCATGAAGATGTGCATCAGGGGCATACAAATCCATGGACTCCTACTATTACAGTAAGGGTAAACAGTTCACTTTTTACATTGTATTTAAATTTTATCATTCATATTTTTAGTAGAATTTTCTTATAATAATTTCCCACTTATTTGTTTTATGTGTTACATTTATGTTTAGTTGATGACAGAGGAGGAGATGGCACAGGTGGAGGGATCCACGCTTTCGGCCATATCATTTGGCCCTGACAGTTCTACGGTACATATGTTTTAATGTACTCTTTGGTTT